>JAKSZT010053929.1:5991411-6019879 GCA_026826555.1 Tolypeutes matacus
TTTGTACATTTAATAATTGAAAATATAAACAATTAAAAACTAAAAAGAAAACACAGTTGAATAAAAACATACAGTTTTCAATTAAATGTACTGGATACATATAAATTTTTTTTTGAATCATACAATATGTTACACAATATATTTGGTTCATAGTAATACGATCATACAATATTTGTCCTTTTGTGTCTGGCTTGCTTCGCTCAACATAATGTCCTCTAGGTTCATCCGTGTTGTCATATGCTTTTTGACTTCATTTCTTCTCACAGCTGCATAATATTCCATCGTGTGAATAGACCACAGTTTGTTTATCCATTTGTCTGTTGATGGACACCTGGGTTGTTTCCAACTTTTGGCAATGGTGAATAATGTGGCTATGAACATCGGTGTGCAGATGTCTGTTCGTGTCACTGCTCTCAGTTCTTCTGGGTATATACCCAGTAGTGGTATTGCAGGGTCACATGGCAAGACTATATTCAACTTCTTTAGGAACTGCCAAACAGTCCTCCATAGTGGTTGTACCATCCTGCATTCCCACCAACAGTGAAGAAGTGTTCCTATCTCTCCACATCCTCTCCAACACTTGTAGTTCTTTGTCTTTTTAATTCATGTGAAATTTTAAGAGAAGCTAGGTGAAGATTGTTTTTTGTTCCTGACAGAACAGTTGAAATCTTGTCCTGAATTAAGGGCTCACTTAACTCCTCATTACTTATTAGAAACTCAGATGTTATTTCTTCAAGATTTATTCAGGGGGACGGATGTGGCTCAAACGGTTGGGTGTCTGTCTCCCATATGGAGGGACCTGGGTTCGATCCCAGGGACCGCCCAGTAAAAAAAAATATAAATAAATAAATAAATAAATAAATAAAATAAAATGTTAAAAAAAAAGATTTATTCAAACTAAAGTTTTTTATTCTTTGAAAAACATCGCTCTGTTAGCTTCTTAAATCCACTTGGCCTTGAGTTTCCTGATGGCCCTTCATGGTTTTCTGCCACAGACTTCTCAGCACCCCAGAACAGACCCCGCCCCCCAACCTCTAGTCTTGTCTGAGGAGCAGCTGCTGGTTGCTGTACTGCCCTTGGCTTCGCTTTACGAAAAAGTTGGTCAAGGGCAATGCAAGAAGCCAGGTGTGGGTGTCGTGTCCTTCCATTGGTGTGTGTTTCTGGCTGGGTGTGGCTGGAGCTGGCGCTCCCCCTGAGGGCATCATGCGTGCTCTTCTCAGCGTGCCACGTTCGCTGACAGCACGTGGGCACCTTGAAATTGGCCACGGTGGCGTGTTGACACCACGAAAATTGGCAAACAAGTCAGTGCTTTTTGCTTGGAAGAGGTGCCTAGGAAATATTTGAAAGAATAACACAGGAAACACTAAAAACAGTTACCTCTAGAATAGAGTTGGAGAGCAAGGATAGAGGAGAGGGTTATTTTTAAAAATTATGTGCATAATTATTTATTATTATTATTTTTTTTACCGGGAGGTCCCGGGTATCGAACCCGGGTCCCTCCATATGGGAGACGGACGCCCAACCATTTGAGTCACATCTGTCCCCAAAAGATTTTATTTATTTATTCATTTATCCCCCCCTTGCTGCTTGTGCTCGCTGGGTCAGCTAACCACGCCGTGCGGGCGGGCTTGCCTTCACCAGGAGGCCCCGGGAACCGAACCCGTGGCCTCCCATATGGTAAATGGGAGCCCTACTGATTGAGCCACAGCCGCTTCCCTCCATAATTATTTTTTAAAAGAGATTTCTTTCTCCATCCCCCCTTCCTGCCTCTCTCCCTTTTTCTTTTTTCTTTCTTCCTTCCTCCCTTCCTTTCTCTCTCTCTTTTTCCCAAAGTAGGACTCGAAGCAGAGTTTATTAATTCAAGGCCAACAGCTGGAAACTGCCTGGGGTCCAGCTGTCTGGTTGAGACGGAGATGAAAGCCTGGGGCATCATCCCTGGCTGTGGCCCCAGTGGGGTGACATCCTAGGACCGTGGTTGGGGTCTGGGCAGAGTCAGGGCCTGAGGATGCGCAGAGCGCAGCAGCGGGCAACCCTCCTGTACCCTCGGGCCAGGTCTGAGCGGGGAGCCAAAGTAATGCCAGGTCTCTAGCCCAGAGGTCAGGCCCAAACTGGGGTCATCAGTTCCCAAGGATCGAGCAGAAAAATGGGTATAAAGAAAGGACGCCAAAAATGGTGAGGCTCTAGAGAGGATGAGGAAGGAGGAGAGCACTGTACAAGGAGCCTGCTTCTTAGGAGGGTATTGGCAATGTCAGATTCTGAGGCTGAAGAGCAGCTTTTTAGGCCATTCCTGAGATCATTTTCCCTGCAGTTTAAATTGAAAGGGGGCAAACAGGGCAGAGGGAAAATCAGCAGAAATAGGTTCCCCAAAACTGGGAGAGGACTTCCCCATAACCCCTAGGGGAGAGGCCACATCTTCAGTGAATGTGTTCCAGGGAATGAGGTGGAACTCCAGGTGGACTCCAGGAACCTTCTTATACTCCACAAAGGACCCACAGAGGTTGTGTCAGGGGGGAGGGGGAAATTCCTGCTGGAGGACTTTGTCGTGGCTTGGGAATTCTGAGCAGAGATCGAGGAGGCCTTCCGTGCAAGAATGGGCTCAACCAGGAAAATCCATGCAAGACCAGCAAGATGCAGGATTTGGAGCACAGCCTACAAGGGGCTGCCAGGACCCCACAGAAGGGGGCCTATGGGGAAGCACCTTAATTCTGCTCTGCTTTGGGGGCAGGGTGCTTGGGGAAGGAGACTCTTCAGGAGACTGGAACTCAAGGGAACCACTCATTTGGTGAGGGGAGGGGGACGGCGTGGGCTGTGCCACAGTCTGTGCCCTTTGGGGCCGACAGACATTTCTGAACCCCAGTTGCCAGTGCGGGCAGCACCCCTTGGGGTTTGTTAAGAGGGGCTGCCATTGGTTACAAGATGTTTTAGTTTCCCAGCTGCTAAAACAAATTCAATACGATGAGTCAGCTTAGCAACAGGCATGTATTGGCTCACGGTGTCAGAGGCTAGAAGGCCTGCTTCCACCCAGGGGTTGGTATCTCCTGGCTGGTCAACAGTCTTGGGGTTTCCTGGGTTTTCTGTCACATGGCACTGCATATGGCTGCATCACCTCCTTTCTCTTCCAGCAGCTTCTGGCTGCTCCCCGTGGCTTCGCCTTCTGTGTCCAATTTCCTTTGCTTAGGAGAATGTCAGCCATATTGGATTAAGGCCCAGCCTCACTCGGTTTGGCCACACAGTAACTAATACCATCTTCAAAACTCCTCTTTACAAGTGGGCTCACACTCGCGGGACTGGGGGCTGGGCCCGAACATGCGTTTTGTGGAGGGCGTGCTTCAATCCCCAACACAAGGGATGTGGGTATCCCACCTTATAAATACCTGCGAAGGGGGCATTCTGGCGAACAGCAGGACTAATAGGGCTATGGCTTGCCCTGCCTTTTAAAAATGCTTTATTTTGAAATACATTCAAACTGAGATAGTTACAAAAATAATATGAGGGAAACGGATGTGGCTCAAGAGGTTCGGCGTCCGTCTACCATATGGAGAAACCGGGGTTCGATCCCTGGTACCTCCCGGTAAAAAAAAAAAATAATAATAATATGAAGCCCATACAGAGAACTCCAACATACTCTTACTCCCCAGATAGCCAGATGCACCACTTTCAATTTTTTGCCACATTTCTTGTATCATCCTAGTTACTTATTCATCTATTATCTACCCATCCTCATCTGTCTCTATATGTCTATCATCCATCTAGGCATCTATCATCATCCAGCTATCTCTGGCTAGCTAGCTATCTATACATTTTCTGAACACCTGAGTGTAGTTTGTATACATCACGCTCCTTGAACTGTACTTAAAGCTTTCATGTTTCCTAAGAACATGGATATTCACTTATGTGAAGTACAGTTATCAAGTTCAAGAAATTTAACTTTGATATAAAAGTCTGTATCTCAATTGTTTTTCGTAGGTTCTTCAAAGCCAGCAACTGAGGAGTATCCTAGCGAGACAGTCAGGTATGTACCCCAGCCCCTTTGCTGCTTCTATTTGTTAGACGCAAGTCACAGGTCCCGCTCACACTCAGGGGGGCAGGGCGGAGCTTGCACAAGGGCATGAGTACCCAGAGGGGGATCGTGGGGCCCTCTTCGGGTCTGCCACAGGTCTTCATCAGATACTAGCTGCCGGGTAATTGAAACTACTCCTTGGCAACTGAATATATTGGGGTTAAATGGGTGTGCACGGTATCTCCCCAAGACAGGGAAGTGAGCTTTCTCCTGGCTCCCTCGCAGTACCTACTACAGAGCTAGCTGGGGACAGACAAGCAAGCCGATAAATAGGAATGAAGAACTGTTACAGGACTCACACTACCACCGGAAGGACCTGGAGCTTCCCACCAGCAATGTGATTCCCTGATTGTCAGAAATTTCTGGTTCAGGGGAGCGGGTGTAGCTCAGTGGCTGAGTGTTTGCTTCCCATGTGCAAGGCCCCGGGTTCAATCCCCGGTACTTCCTCAAAAATAAATAAACCAACATTAAAAATTGCTAATCAAAACAATATTTCTGGTTGACAATTGTCATAAAAAACACACACGTAAAGACAATTGTGACAGCCACAAAGCGGGTTTTGGGTCAGGCATCACCATTTTAAACGTGGCTCTTCCCTAGCAAACCATCTCTTAGGCCCCAGCACCTACTGCTCTCCTCTACATTACAGACAAGCTATGTAAATTTATGCTACTTCCCGGGTTTGCCAACACCAACGTTCTCTAGCATAGCATAGCCAGGCTGCCTGGGCTGGCACCGAGCTTGGCCGCTCACTGGCTGTGAGCCCTCTTGTCCTCGGTTTCCTCGCTGAGGTGATGGCGCCTACCTCCCAGAGTTATGTGGGTTAAATGAATTACTATGTGGAAAGAGCCTGGCACACAGCAAACGTTTGCCATCATTACTGAAAGTTTTATCCCACTTTTAGAACCCACCAGGATCAAAGCATCTGTATTAGTTTCCCAGCTAAAACAAATACCGTACAGTGGCTTGGCTTAACAACAGGGATTTATTGGCTCATGGTTTCAGAGGCGAGAAGGCTTGCTTCCTCCCAGGGGTCTGTATCTTCCGGTTGGCTGTTAGTCTTTAGGGTTCTTTGGCTTTTCCGTCACATGGCAATGCACATGGCGGCATCTTCTTTCTCTTCCCAGTTGCTGCTGGCTTCCAACTTCTGGCTGCTCCCCAGGGCTTCTCTTCTGTGGCCTTCTCTGCAAGGCTTCCAGCAAGAGCACAAAGAACCATCACGGTTGAGCTGGGCCACACCTTAAGTGAAACAACCTCATCAAAAGGTTCTATTCACAATGGGCTCCCACCCATAGGAATGGATGGAGATCAAGAACCCCGTCTTTCTGGGGTACACAATCCCAAGCCAACCACAGTGTCCTCTTTGTTCATGCTCTCCTCTGCCTTTAGGGGGAGGAGAAAACACTAAGACCCTTGGGAGGTTCTGGAATGTGTATGTGAGTGGGTTGGGGGATGGGGAGGAATGATGTCTAAGGCCAAGGCCTACAACTCTCAGCCTGGGCAAGAAAAGGATGCTAGTGCTACAGTGCCCACCTCTCTGAGCAAACAGAACCTTCTACATTTGCTCCTCATGGGAATCACACTGAAGCAGGCTAGACAGGGAATCAAAAGATGGATTCGGAACCTGGCAAGAAGTCCACGTGGATATCAATACCCCTAAGATGGCTGCTGGAAGACTCACAGATTCTGCCATTCAGAATGAGGTTTCCTCCGGAAGCTAGGAGAAGCCCCGGATATTCTCCAGGGACCCTATCATTGGGCCCTCCTGGGGGATTGATGGGTGGGCTAATCAAGCAAAACAGCAAACAGCTGGGCCTCCTCCCATGCCATTAGCAAAGGGGCGGAATAATTAACGGTTCAAAAAGCAGGCGCTAAGGCCAGATCTCTCTCTCTTGCCTTTGGACCCTGTTCTGGCCTTCTTCGCCTCCACCTGGATCAATACACAAGTAAAACCTGGGCATTTGTCATCTATAATGGGAAACTGCAGTCTGTAAATCAGTCCTCTTCATCACTCTTCAGCCCCTTCCTCTCTACCTGGGACCTACGATCTGTCATTTCCTCCCCACCTTAATAAAGTACTGGCCTAATCAACGTGACTGACGTGCTCTTGAAATTCATTTCTGCAGCATAGTCAAGATCCTAGACAAAATCCAGTAACAACACCTGGGGTCCATTGCACCAACACTTGCCAGCAGCTTCTCTTTTTAACCTGTACCCGACCTGGGAAACCATCTGCTTTACCATTTGAACCACCTGTATCGACTAGATCTTACACAGTGACTCGAACCCTTGTGCAGGGTGTGGGGAGAAGCCAGAAGGCCATCGTGTTGGGACCTGGATTGCATCCTGCTTACAGCCACCCTAATTCTGTTATTTTCAGCTGAGTCTGGGGCCCCTGCTTGTCTGATTTTTCCAGTCCACACGAGGTAGTGCTTCCAGGTGAGGAGCTGTACACTCTGAGGATCTCAGTCACCATGGCATGGTGGGGACTGATGGAGGAAGCCGGCAGGTATCTCGGTGAGAGTCCCCCTTGTTGGAAGGCCTGGGGCAGGGGCTCTGCCTCAGCTTCTGGAACTTCCCACCAACTCCATGAGGGCCAAGGGGCATGTGAGTTGGTCCCACGGTGTAAGCAGGGCTGTGGGAGCCTGACAAACATCTGGCATCTGAGAGCAGAGAAGAAGGTTGAGAGATGAGGGAGCCAGGAGGCAGCAGATTAGAGAAGGATCAAAGCTGGCAAAGCTGGCACTGGGGAGGCAGGGCTTCCAGAGCGGCTGGTTCCCCACTGCTGCCTGGGAAACAAGATAATCCACCAGGGTGAGGGGCAAGGAGCTGGCCCTCAAGGGGTGAGGGGGGCTCCCTTCCATATCCCCCAGCGAGACAGCCCTGGACCTCAGTGGAGCTGGTTGTACCCCTTCCCCTCCATCCTCCCACCCTGGTCTCCTGCTCGGTGGCCATCTGAGAGCCTGAGAGAGCCGCCTGCAGGGCTATGGGGAGGGGGCCGCTGAGCTAGACACCCTTTTAAGCTAATTAACGCCTCTGCCCAGACGCCCCTACCCCGGCTGGGAGGCCACCCTGCGAGTCTGGCTTCTCCCGCAGGGCTTAGCAGGCCTCACTCGAAGCACAGGCAGCGTTTCTCGCTCTTTTCCCGACAACATGGCGGGGTAACAGACGGCGCTCCCAGGCGCGCTTCGCAGAGACACGCAAACCGAAGGGAGCTCGGCGCGGACCCGACCCGCGGCGCCGGGCATACAGGCCCCACGAGGCACACGGGGATCCGAGGGCCCCGAGCCTGCCCCCACTTTCTGAACATTCCTTTCTCGCCGGCCATCTCCCAACTGTCCCTTTTCTGCCTTCCTATCACCCCTCCTTCCTCTCGATGGCGGGAGGGGATTGCGGAGCACCGAGACAGCCCCGGGCTCCGCCGGTGCCCCCTTTCCCGTGGGGGTGGGAGCCGGTCCCACCCAGGGGCTGCCCTGACCTCTCCACCCGGACGCGCCGACAGGGTGCGCGCGCGTGGGTTCCCCTTGGGGACCGCCCAGGCCCTGTACCGCGCCACTGCGCCTCCCGCCCCTCGAGAGAAACGTGACGCCCTTCCGCCACCCCGAGGCTGAGGCGACCCGCGCGCAGCGTCTGCAAATACCGCCCCCGCCTGGCTCCCAAGCCGCAACGTGTAGCTCGGAGGCCTCTTCCGAGAGTGGCCCGCGCCTCGCGACGTGCCCAGGCGCGCGGGCCGGGGTGACGGTCAACTTGGTGGTGCACAAGTGCGGGGCTCGGAGGCCGCGGGCCGTGGCAGCGGGGGCAGGGGGCGGTGCGCTTTGGAGAGGGCTCGGCTCCCCGCAGGGGGCTCGGGCCTGCCGGGAGCACCGCCCAGGCCCGGACGCGGGGGGCCGAGGGCGGGGAGGCGGCTTCGCCATGCTCCAATTGAGCCCTGGAAAAACCCCGGCGCGCAGCGGAGGCGGGCCCGCGCGCAGGCACGGCCGGGGACCGCGGGAACAAAGGCAGCCCGCGGCCGGATCAGTCATGGAAAAACCCATCGGGGCGCCGGCGCGGGGGCGGCGCGGCGAGGGCAGGGGTGGCCCGGGGTGGGCTGCTGCTCTTGGCCCGCGCCCCGCGGAGAGGGAGGAAGCCCTAGGAAAGCAGAAAATGCGCCGCGGGGCGGGGCGGCTCGGTCCCGGAACCGAGAGCCAGAAGCTTCCACTCTCTGGATGCCGCACGCCCGCCTGGCGGCGGTGCACAGCCGGGCTCGGCGACAAGCGGCGGGCGGCGCGGGCTGGTACATGCCGGGCACACGCGGCGCTGCGCACGGCCACCTGGCGCGGCGAACGCAGCTGTGGCAGCCCGCCGCGGCGGTGGGCCCGTAGGGGGCGCGCATAGACTCGTGCACTGGCTCCCGCACACACTTGATTGCTTACGCACGTGCGCCCAGACGTGCTAGCTGCCCACAACTCCCAGGGCAGAGGGGAGGGGAGGGTCCCGCCGAGGGGGCCTGGGGAGGACCACGCAATCTCAGAAGCGGGGTGTCGTACAGGTGCGGGGACTAGTACTCCCGCGCCCCACGACCAGGTCCCGCCCCAGGGCTGGAGTTTCCCTCTGGCGCAGGACACGGCCCGCCCTGGCCTGGTTAGCTGAACCTGGCAGGAGGCGGGGATGCGTCCCGAAGGTTTTCTTTCTGTTCTATAGAAAAGGCAAGTGTTGGCGCAGATGGACCCAGTGACTCCTGAGGTCTTTAATAGTTTTGACATTTCATGAAGAAGGAACTGGGCCCAGCAGCCATAGGAGTTGATGGAAGCCTGGCTTGGCCCCAACCGCAGTTTTATCTTATCACTTTGTGATAAGTTCCCGGTTCAAGTGGCCCCTTCATTTATTTGTTTTGTGCTGCTTGCCGTAAGGTACCAGGGGCCAAAGCCTGTGCCAGCCGGGTACCTGGGAGGCAGGGGGCAGAGGAGGCCCCAGGCTCTTCCCGAATGGGGAGAGGCAACCTCAGCACTAAAGAGCTGGAGGATCCTGGTTTGGAGTGGCCAGTGGGGCCCTTCAAGGCCAGAGGGCAGTGAAGCTTGGGCCCATGGCTTCAAAAAGTTTTAGGTGCAAGGAGAGGCCGCCTTTTCGAGGCTTCTGGAATGGTTGCCGGAACACTGCAGGGACTGAGGTGGGGGTAATCCCAAATTCCCGGCTCCGAATTTGGGGTTACCGGCGGCACCAGTGAAGGCAGGGGCCCCAGGGATGGGAGTGTCTCCTTGGGAACTGGTCTTGGCGTCAAAATGCCCCTCCCTAGCTTCTCGGTTTGGGGGATCTTATCTAACATCTTTGCACCTCAAATTCCTCCTCTGTAAAGTCGGACAAGAAACACAGCAATCCCACAGCTGGGAATGAATCCACCCTGAAGAAACAAATACAAAAATACATATGTGCCAGGTTATTCACTGCAGCATCATAGGTAATTGTAAAATATTTCCAACCACCTAAATGCTCACATATTGGACAGGGGTGGAAAGACTGTGATAAGTCCCCACCATGGAGTATTAAAAAGAATGAAAAGATCTCCATGAATTAATAAGGAATGAGTTCTAGTATATACAGTTAAGTGAATGAAGCAAAGTGCAGAGAATCCCGTAAGAAAAAAAAGTTGATACAAGGAAGTACACATTAATCTACTTATTTGTGAAAAGAAAGGAGAGGAAGGGCCCAGAAACTAAAGAGATTGTTAACAAGGGGTGGGAAGAAAGGAATGGAGGAGTGGGGAATAAGAACCAGATAACAGGAATGAAGAGGGAATAAAGGGGGGGGGTGTCTAAGAGCACCCCACAGGGGTGTTTTGGGGATTAACAGTGGGTATAAGCCCCTCTTCCATCCTGCCTTCCCTCCTAATGGGCAAGGACAGTCCTTCTCTCCTGCCCACCCCCACACCCCCTTCAGCATATCTTTTCTACTTTTCAAAGTCCTTGGTGCTGGGCAGGTGAGGTCCAGTGGGGCAAGCCTGGGGGGACAGTGCCACCTGGTGGTCTGATCAGAAGGGCCTGGGCAGCCCTTGGAGACACACCCGGGTTAACCTGGTTAGTGCCGCCTCAGTCTGGGGCTGAGCTCTGCTCAGGCAGGCCTTTTCTTCTGACTTAGTTTCTCCCTCGAGCAAGCAGAAGGAATCCCGCTTCAACAGGCTCCTTGTACTCCTGCCCCGGAGGAATCACCACACGTGGCATTCAGACTGTGCTTTCCAGGTTACCAAGCACCTTGACATCTATTACTTACTTGTAAGGTCTGCCGCTCTGGGCGGTGACAGCTACACAGGTAGATCGTGCTCCAGAGCACCGGGATTGGCACTGGCACTGGTTTGGGTCCTGCCTCCTCCATCCAGCTATGTAACCCGGGCGACGTTCAAAACATTTAACAACCAGTAGGGACAGGCAGTGGCCAATCAGAACGGACCCTGCCATACATACCTGGTACAGCCAAACCGGCATGTACCCATCAAAGATTCTGGAATGACCTCAACCTCCCTGGGCCTCCCCTTCTCCAGCTGCATGTATGGGGATGGTGATAGTACTAATCGCAATTTATAGGGTTGCGGAGAGGACCATATAAGTTAGTGCATGTAAAGGGTTGGGAAACCAGTGTAAGTGCCCTCTGCTTCCTCCCTGCCAGGGCTGAGTCAACTCAGCCCCTTTTAAGGGAGACTCCCCAAGTGAGCCTGCTGTGTGTGCCTCGGGCTCACTTCCCACCTCCTCTGCTCCCTCTCAACCTCATTCATCCCACAGGACCCACACACTCCTCTGTGGCCAAAGGTGACCTCTCTGCCTCTCCTGGCATCCTCTTGTGCCCCAGACCTCCTCTCCCTGCTGCTTCCCGAATCCCCCTCCCCACCCCCGCCAGACACTCCCACAGCCCCTCGCCCCTCAAAGCCTACCCACCTCTGGACCCAACTCCTAATCTAGAAAGCCCTTGGCCACCTTGATCCCTACGTGGGCTCCCCTCCTCTCAGTCTTGCTCCTATAATAAGCACCTCCCACCTGCCCACAGCCTCTCATCCCAGCTTATCTTCCTAAAACACGGGCTATGACACTCCTCAGAGGCCTTCAAAGCCTTCAATGGTCTCTCCTGACCTATCAAATCTAGCTCACACTTTTATAATGATCATCGTTGTTAAACATTTATGGAGTGCTTACTGTGTGCCAGGCACTCTACTAAGGGTTTTTTTTTTTTTTTTGTATTTTGCTTAGTTTATCACCAGCATTCCAAAAACCAGACCTAGGGAGAAAAACTAGGTCTGGGGACACATGCATGGTTTCTAATATAGCAAATGTTTAGCCTACCCTGATTATTTCAAAATCAGGACAGCGAGAATATTCGCACTAAGTAAAGGTTTTATGCTCATCTCATTTGATCTTCCCAGCAACCCAGTTTGGTATGGCTATTATCTCCATTTCCTAGAAGAAGAAATGGGCTCAGAGAGGTTACGTGATTTGCCTGAGGTCACTTGGTTGATGGGAAGCCTGACTTCAGAGTCCTGTGTTAACTGTCTCAGGGATACTCTGCAATGGGGCTTTCTCGTGTCTTTCTTGGAATTTCCATGTCCTCATCCAGCTGGGCCCTGGGGCTGGCCAATTCAGGGCACAGGTCATCCACCCTCACACCTACCTTCTCCCTCCCAGCCCTTCTCTGAGCCTGGAATGTACTCTCCTCCCCATTAAAATTCTCCTCCATTCCAGCTGGGCTCAAGGGCTGCCTCCTGCTGCCCGTGACTATTTCCTCTGAAGCCCTCAAGTTAGTCCGCCCTCTGGAAGTGCTTCTCAAACTTTACCATGTATCAGAATCTCTTGGGGATCTTGTTAAATTGCAGTTTCTGATTTAGTAGGTCTGGATGGGGCCTAGGGTTCTGCATTTCCTACAAGCTCCCAGGGGCTATGGATGCTGGTCTGAGGACCATGCTTTGAGAAGCAAGATTATAGAAGATCATCACAGAAACAGAAATGTCAGCTGATAAATCAGTAAAGGGGTATTGAGCACCTGCTCAGTGCAAGGATGTGGGGATCCAAACAATTCCAGGGGCTGGCCTCCAGCCCCAAGTAGCAGTCAGGCTATTGCACAAACACAATGGTCAGGCTAAGGCGCAAGCAGGTGCCAGACAGTATGTGGTACAGGTGGTGAATCCGTGCTTTAAATGGGTCAAGCATCCCTTGACTGCCCTGCCTTAAAATGTCCAACATACACTGAAAGCACTAGCTTCAACAAAAGAAAAAAACATTGATAAATTGGACTTCCTCAAAGTTAAAAGCTTTTGTGCATCTAAGACATTATAAGAAAGTGAAAAGACAGCCAATAGAATGGGAGACAATATTTGGAAACCCTATGTTTTGATAAGGGTTTAATAACTAGAATATATAAAGAATTTCTATGACTCAACAGCCAAAAGACAAAAAACCCAATTAGAAAATGGGCAAAGGGGGTCGGATGTGGCTCAACTGGTTGGGCGTCCGTCTCCCATATGGAGGGACCCGGGTTCGCTCCCTGGGACCTCCCGGTAAAAAAAAAAAGAAAATGGGCAAAGGACTTGAATAGATAATTCTCCAAAAAGGATATATAAATGGCCAATAAGCACATGAGAAGGTGCTCAACATCATTGTCCATCAGGGAAATGCGAATCTAAACCACAGTGAGATACCACTTCACACTCACTAGAATGGCTATTTTAAAAAAGGAAAATAACAAGTGTTGGTGAGGATGCGGAGAAATAGGAACCTTAGTACATTAATGGTGGGAATGTAAAATGGTGCAGCTGCGTAGAAAACTGGTGGGTCCTTAAAATGTTAATCATAGAACTACCATGACCTGGCAACCCCACTTCTCCGTATAAACCTCAAAGAATTGAAAGCAGGGACTCAGGCAGCCACGTGCACACCAGAGGCCATCGCAGCATCATTCACAGCAACCAAGTGGTAGAAGCGCCCTAAGTGTCGCCAGCAGAGGATGGATCAACAAAAAGCGGAAGGTCCATACAATGGAATATTATTCGGCCATAAAAAGAAGTGAGCTGCTTGTACAGTTCATGCTACGACAGAGGCTACGACATAGATGAACCTGGAAGACATCATGTTGAGTGAAATAAGCCAGACACAAAAGGGCAAATATTGTATGATTCCACTTATATGGAATATTTAGAATTTGCAAGCTCAAAGAGTGAGAAAGTAGAGTACAGATTACCAGGGGCTTAGGCAGTGGGAATGGGGGTTTAATGCAAGATGATAAAGGGTTTCTGTTTGCAGTGATGGAAAAGTTCTGGTAATGGATGACGGTGAGGGTACCGCAATGTGGTGAAGGCAATTAATTGCACTGAATGGTGTCCTTGGGAATGGTTGATAGGGGAAAGTGTATATATGTTTCCACAGTTAAAAAAGAAATTTAAAAAAAGGGAAAGAGAGAGAGCAACTAAAGAGACAATGACAATTAAATGCAATACATGATCCTGGACGGGCTCTAATAATGGAGGAGAAAGGCTCAAAAGGGCATTACTGGGCATTGCCTCATCTACGCAAGAATGAAGACCGTTCCCAGCAACCAGACTGTCGACATTCCAGAAAAGGTAGACAGGATGCTGAAGGGACGCAGTTATTGTGAAGGGCCCCATGGAACCCTGTGGAGGGACTTCAATCACATCAGTGTAGAACTCAGTCTACTGGGGAAGAAAAAGGGGCTTCGGGTTGACAAATGGTGGGGAGATAGAAAGGAACTGGCTATGGGAAACGGATGTGGCTCAAAAGGTTCGGCGTCCGTCTACCATATGGAGAGACTGGGGTTCGATCCCCGGTACCTCCCGGTAAAAAAAAAAAAAAAAAAGAAAGGAACTGGCTACAGCTGGCGCTATGTGTAGTCCTATACAGAACCCGATCGAGGACGTTGAACTGGGCTTCCATTACAAGATGAGGCCTGTGCGTGCTCACTTCCCCTTCAGGAGAGTGGGCTTCTGGTTGGAATCTGAAATTTCTTGGGTGAAAAATACATTTGCGGGGTTCGGATGAGGCCAGGTGTCACTCGTTCAGTATCTTGAGCTCAAAAAAATGAGTTAATTCTTGAAGGAAATGACATTGAACTTGTATCAAATCAGCTGCTTTGATTCAGCAAGCCACAACAGTTGAAAACAAGGATATAAGAAACTTTTTGGATGGTATCTGTCTCTGAAAAAGGAACAGTTTGGCAGGCTGATGAATAATATGAGTTGTGCAGCAATGGAAACACGATGCCGGATCTATCTGATATTTTAAAGATGCAATAAAATTCATTTGTTTAATTTGAAAAGGGGGGGGCACTATTGGGACATGAAAAATTGGAATCTAGACTGTAAGCTTTATATCAATGTTAAATTTCTTGAACTTGGTAACTGTACTTAAGGTGGTTGTAAGAGTGAGTGTCCTTGTTCTTAGGAAATGTACATGGAAGTATTATGTGTTTAAGGGTCATGATGCACACAACTTACTTGGAAATGTTCAGAGGATGGATAGAAGAGAGAATGATATGGCAAATGTAGCAAAATGTTAAAATTGGTGCATCTGGGTATTTGGGTATGCTTTTTTTTTTTTTTTTTTTAATATTTTTACAACTGCCCTGTAGGTTTGAAATTATTTCAAAATAAAAAGTTTAGGGAGGGGGCGGATGTGGCTCAAATGGTTGGGTGCCCGCCTGCCATATGGAGGGACCTGGGTTTGATCCCCGGGACCTCCCGGTAAAATAAAAAATATATACATAAAAGGCGCATGGGCTGCCAGGCTCTGTGTGCCGGTGAGCTGCCAGGCCCCGGGAGCCATACAGCAAGATGATGATGTAACAGGAGAGAGACGCAGGGGAGAGACAAGACGAGATGCTCTGAAAGCTCCGGAAACCAGGAACCGAGGTGGCGCAGGTGGCAGAACACCTCTCTCCTACATTGGAGGTCTCCAGGATCGAATCCTGGTGAAGACTGGAGGAGGAGAATAAGAAGAGATGGCAGGAAACAGACACAGAGAATTGCCCAGCAAACGGACACAAAACAGCAAGTGGGGAAGGGGGTGTTTAAAATGGATAAAGTAAGTAAATAAATCTTAAAAAAAAAAAAAAAAAAAGTTTAAGGAAAAAATAAACAAATAAATAAACAAATCTCCAATGGCTCCCTCTTCATTCAGAATAAAAGCCAGATCCTTCCAAGGCCTTCAAGGCCTTTGACCTCATCTCCCATCATTCAGCCTCATTCTAGACTCACCTTTTGTCCCCTGAACCCAACACCCCAACTTCCTTCCCACCCAAGAGCCTTGGAACTTACCAGTAAATATTCATCTGTCACATTTCCAGTGCCTGGCTTTGGCTCATCTCAGCTCAGGCATTGCCCCCTCAGAGTCCTGCCTTGGCCAAGAGGAACTTTAATCTCAAGCAGCTGCCTGCAGCCCCGATCGGATGGT
The DNA here is from genome assembly GCA_026826555.1 of Tolypeutes matacus. NCBI lineage: Eukaryota > Metazoa > Chordata > Mammalia > Cingulata > Chlamyphoridae > Tolypeutes > Tolypeutes matacus. The sequence goes on from JAKSZT010053929.1 coordinate 6,006,889, forward strand.
CTCTATCCTGTCATTCTGTTTTGTTTTTCTTTATAGAACTTGTAAGTCTGAAAGTTGCATTAGGTTAAATAGTTGTGGTTGGGTTTGGCCTGTTCTCCTTCTGGACTGTGAGCTGCTGAGGGCAGGAATGGCTGTCGTTCTGTCTTCTGCTTCACCCCCAGCCCCTAGAACAGTGCCTGGCACCTTGGAGGCCTTCAGTGAGGCCTACTGTGGAATGAATGAATGAATGAATGACTGCTACAGGGGGTCTAATGATGTGGGGGTCCTAGTGGGTGCCCCAGGTGGGTCAGAGGTGGCTTCATGGAAGGTGATCAGGAGTAAGAGTTCACCAGCTTTGCCCCTGGGGTTGGCACCGTGGAGGGATGGCGGCAGCTATGCAGGGAGGGGTGCCGCTGGCCTACAGGTGCTCTGTACCAGGGACGGCCTTTTATCACTGTTCCCAGTTGGGGTCAGGGGACTGGACCTTTCTACCTCCACAGTCGTGAGGGGGGCTCTGGACAGCGCAGCACAGCCTCTCTTGGACAGGAGGGTACGCTTCAGAGAAGCCAGACAGAGGGTGGGAGGCCTGTAGGCAGCACAGCGGAGACCATGGCAGGGGCGTTTGCATGGCCCAACCCTAGGGTAGAGGGACCCAGAGCTTGCCTTCCCTGGCTCCCTGAAGGCAGAGGGAGATGAAGCGTGGCCATGCTGTAGACTTTAGGGATTTGCAAACATATCTTTGGCTTTTGTTCTTATATATATATATATTTTTTCCAAATTAATTTTATTTACACATATTCTGTATCCACCAAATACTCCCCTTCCCCCATCCCACTAGCCCCTGGTAATCTCTAATCTACTTTCTGTCTCTGTAGATTGGCTATTTCTAGTCATCTCTTTTAAGTGACATCATACAATATTTGTCCTTATGTGCCTTGTTTATTTCGCGGAACATAATGTTTTCAGGTTCTTCCACATTCTTTCTTATAGCCAAATAGTATTCCATTGTGCATATGCACCACATTTTGCTTACTCATTCATCTGCTGATGGACACTTGGGTTGTTTCCATCTTTTGGCGATTGTTCTTATGTTTTGTTTTAATTTCGATCAATGCCAAATGCTCATCAATCAGCTGCTACACTTGATATCTCATCATTTCACATAGACACCACTCATGTTTTCTTCAAGAGCAAGTATTCTTCAGCTGACGAAAGAGAGCCAAACATCCAGTATTTGCAGAAATGAGCATTTCTGGAAGAGATTATGGAAATATTGTGTGCTTTTGCACTGGGTGCATTCAGTCCTCATGTGATGTCTTGTGGGCCTCTCTGAGGAACCCTGAGATGCCCGGACTGTGGTGGGTGGGAGGTTCTGATGGTTCCTCGGGAAGTGGCCAGTAGCAGTGTGGAGAGGCTGCAAATGGACGGTGAGGGAGCAAAGGGGAACTGTGCCCCGGAAGGATTCCTGGTGCCCAGGACTCACCAGCTGGGCTGGCTTCTTGGGTGTGACCTGTGTGATCACACAGGGCCCTGTGTTCAAAAGGCCCCAGTCTTGGTTTAATGCTCTGCTGTTGCTGTCTTGGAATTCTTCATAAATTTTTAACAAGTGGCCTCAAATTTTCATTTTGCACTGGGCCACACAATTATGTAGCTGGTCCTGCACACCAGCTCTGGCTCCCAGGGCCAGTTCCAGAAGGATCACCTGGGAGCAAGAAGCCCCATGGAGAACCTAGTTCTCTAGGAGGTGGCCCAGGTGCATCCTTGGACAGGCAGACGGGTCCTTTAACGTCCCCCCAACCCCCTCCAGCATCAGTGTCCTCGTGTGTGAAACAGGGGTCAGGGAGTCTGTTCTACTCAGAGGGAAGATGTTGGTGGAGATTCACTACCTCCAAAACCGGCCTGGAGGCGGCTTGCTGGGGTGCCAGCAACCTCCCATACTCAGCACTTATCAGGGTCAAATGACGGCCCCAGAGATGCTGGAAGCAGATGTCTCCCTTGGGGCCCAGGACAGAGCATTGCCTGGCTCCTGGCTCCTGGCTCCTGAGCAGATACTCGTGCTCTGGCCCCTGTCCTCTGAGGCCCTGGCCCTGCAATCCATGACCCTGGGGCCATCCCGGCCTGGCCCCCAGGGCTAGGAGAGGTAGTGGCGGCTCTCCCTGGCTGCTACCCTGTGGTGACAGGGTGCCATGAGGAGGCTGGGGCCTGAGAGAGGTCTGGGCAGACTGCATTATCTAAGGCTGAGACCCAGTCTTGGCGCCCTGAGTCCCTGAGGGCCCCTGGGGAAGTTCAGGCCTGCTCTCAGGCCAAATTGAGGTCACTGCTTTATCTTTGTATACTCCAAGGCCTTTCTGCCCCTGTCACATCTTGTTCCTCACCTTCTTCTACTCCAGATTCCAATCTCATCTCTCTCTATTGTGACTGATGCCACCTGCCTCAGTTTAACCGATACTTCCACTCTTTCGAAGGCTGGGGCCTGTTTCCTACACTGCCTTTCAATAATATCTGAACAAGTGGCCTCTCATTTTATCGTTACACTGTGCCCCACAGATGATGTTGACGATCTGCTCCCCATGGCACAAGGACGGGCCTGGAGGCGTCTGGATAGCAGGGGCTGGGAAGGGCTCTGAGTGGATCCACAGTCCCACGACGGTACTGTGATGAGCGCCTACTGTGTGCTGCTGAGGGTGGCAGAGTGGGCCGGGCTGCCACCAACAGAAGGCCCTTTCTTCAAGGAATTTACCAAGGAGAACGTTTATAAATAGGACAAAGCCCATTGGTCCTGGCGCCTCCGCCACCCCCACCCGCCCCCACCAGGGCGCAATGGCGTGAAGGAGGGGAGTCCCACTGTGGACGCAGTCCCGCCCCCGGCCGGGCCGGCAGCCTGGGAGCGCTGAAAGGGCCCCTGTATTCTGTCGCCCGCCTGCTCGCAGGCCCCGAGCGCACTTCCTCAGCTGCGCCAGGCCCTGGAGGCTCGGCAGCCCCTCTGGGGACAGACACAAATAGTTCCCGGCCCAGCTGCCCGCCTAGTTACCTTGGGAACCAAACTCAATCGCATGACGTCAGCAGGCCGTTACCTAGCAACCGGCTCAGCCTCTCCGGCCCTCCCGCCCCGCCCGGCGCTGAGGTCACCGTCGCCCTGGAGAGCGCGGGGCGGGGCCGCGGGCCGTGGAAACCCTGAGCCGGCGGCCTCGCGGGCCCTACCCTTCCCCGCCCCGGCGCGCTCGGGCCCGCCACGGAGCCGCAGCCTCGGGCCCGGAGCCGCTCTTCCCCCCCGACGAAAGGGGACGGGCCCCGCAAGCGGAAACGGCGCCGCCTGGCTCGCTGCAACCCAGACACCCTGCCCTGGCCACGCGCTGGCAGGCGGGGCAGACGGCCTTCGCGCGCGCCGCAGCCCGGGCTTCTCTCCCAGAGAGAGGCCTTTGTTCGCCGTCACCCCATCCGACTGCCCCGTTTCCTGTGCCATCTCATTTTCTCACCAGGCCCCAACCTGGCTTCCTGCTCTGTTAACAAGGAGCAGGTGGCAGCACGGCGGGTTTGCATTCCGCTCCCTCCACGCACCCAGGAAATCTTGGCGGGGCTTGGCCACCTGCCTGGGGGAGGAGGCATTGGGCCCTGCTCACGGCGCCGCTCCCCAGGTTCCCTTTCCCTCCACTCCTGGGCTTTCTCCTGGCCCTTGTGCTGTGACATTCATCTCCTCTTACATGGGCTGGGGGCTGCGGGCTGGGGTGGCTGCTGGGGAAGGGGGGTTGTGGCTGCCGCCAGGCCGGCCGCCGTGGGGCGAAGGGAGTGGGAGAGGGGCCTGCGCAGAAGTTCCTGCTGTGGGCCAGTTCTAAGGTTCCCCAGCTGCCTGCTCATGTTTCACACCAGCGGATTATAGAAGGCTGAAGCCTGAAGCCCAGAACGTATACAGGGGCCAGGGGCAATCTACCACTATGCTCCTATTTTGCTCTGCCTCAACTTACCCATCTGCGGCCCAGGGTAATTCTAACCATCTCCTCTTGCCAGAGAGCTTGTTTATCCTGTTCATATTCAGTGTGGTGGAGGGCATCTGTGGGAGGTTTTTTCCTGGACCAAAAGCTGTGTTTTGAAAAGTAATAATTAAAAAAAAAAATAATAATAATAAAATACACGACGTTAGTAGCACAATCTGATTTTTTAGGTGAATCCTAGCTCTTCATTGCTGACATTTAAAATTCAGAAACATAAAGGAATATTTTTCAATCCATGGAGTTGGGAGAGTACACTTAAGAATACTTCAGAACTTTCCAAAGCACATGGTCAAGGGAAAGTTTCTGATTTATGTCCACAGAACCTTCACAGACAAGCCCAGGTGTAGTGGCAGACACACCCTGGGACTCACAGCCCATGAGTAGATGTGGGTTTCTCTTTCTGGCCCTGGGCTAACATCTAATAGCTGAAATACCACTGCATCTGGAGTCCTGGCCTATTTTTGAGGGAGAGGCGAGTCTTCTGGGACATTAGGGCGGTGCCACCAGTAGTGGGGACTTGGGGAGCCAGGAGAGGACAGGCTGCCTCCCTGCCCTCCTTTCCCTCTCTAGGAGGGGTGGGGCAGGGCATAGGGAGTGGCAGGGTGGCCCAGGACTCATGTTGCCTGCAAGGAACAGAGGCCTGGAAGAGAGGCAGAGTCACCGTGGAAAGGTACAGGAGACAGTGATGCATAGTCCTTCACTGTCTGCCAGTAGTGTCCCCAAGTCCAGTTCCATGTGAGTCCTTTCTGCTCCAGCCCATCACCCCAGTTTGTGCTCAAGCTACTTCACAATGAGTTTCCATCGCTTCCAATTAAGAGATTGAATTATATATTTGAATGTGATTAAAAGGGGAAATTTTAGGTTGTGTATATGTTACTAGAATAAAAATTAAAAAAACAACATAGACCTGTCCAACATAAACAGTGAATCCTTTTTTTTCTTTTTTTTTTACCGGGAGGTACTGGGGATCGAACCCTGGTCTCTCCATATGGTAGACGGACACCGAACCTCTTGAGCCACATCCGTTTCCCATCAGTGAATCCTATAATAACCCATGGACTACAGTTATTAATACAATTATACCAATATATATATATTTAAGATTGATTATTTATTTATTTATTTATTTATTTATTTATTTATTTATTTATTTATTTCTCCCCCCTCCCCGTTGTTTTGTACTCGCTGTCTGCTCTCTGTGTGTTCTTCTGTGTCTGCTTGTCTTCTCTTTAGGTGGCACTGGGAACTGATCATGGGACCTTCCGGAGTGGGAGAGAGGCACTCAATCTCTTGCACCACCTCAGGTCCCTGGTCTGCTGCGTCTCTTATTGTCTCTCTTCTGTGTCTCTTTTTGTTGTATCATCTTGCTGCGCCAGCTCTCCACGTGGGCCGGCACTCTGCGTGGGCCAGCTCTCCACTCCGGCCAGCTCGACGCGTGGGCCAGCTTGTCTTTCACCAGGAGGCCCTGGAAATTGAACCCTGGACCTCCCATATGGTAGACAGGAGCCCAGTCGCTTGAGCCACATCCGTTTCCCTATACTAATACTCTTTCATCAGTTGTAACTAACGTACCACACTATGCAAGGTGTTAATAGGCTGGATATGGGAACTCTGTATTTTATGCATTTTTCTGTAAACCTACAACTTCTTTGATAAAAATGAATAAATAAAAGTGGTAAGGGAAGTGGCCATGGCTCAATTGGTAGGGCTCCCGTTTACCATATGGGAGGCCCCGGGTTCAATATCCGGGGCCTCCTGGTGAAGGCAAGCCCGTCCGCACGGCGTGGTTAGCTGACGGCCCTCGGCGCAGTGAGCGAGCTGGCGCAACAAGATGACGCAACAAAGAGAGACAAGCAGACACAGTAAAATGCACAGCAAATGGACACAATGAGCACAAGCAGCAAGGGGGGGGTAATTAAATAAATAAAAATAAATCTTAAAAAAAATAAAATAAAAGCAGTAAAAAATATAATAGGGGGTTTATATGGGAACTCTATTTTTTGCATGATTTTTCTGAAAACCTACAACTACTCTAATAAAAAAAAAAAGAGAATCTTGATCCAGACACAGACAATGCAGGAAACCCCAAAGAAGGAAGAAAACTGACCTTTGTTACCTGCCCACCTTTGAATGCTACCTACTTTGTTAAAATACGCATTACTATTTTTTTTAGTAAAGTTTTGTGGAAGTATATCATTCATACATGAACATACATAAATAATAAGTGTATAGTAAAAGTTGTGAATTTACAAAAAAACAAAACATGCATATCATCACAGGGTTCCCACACATCACCTCCCCACCAACACCTTGCGTTGTTGTGAAACACTTGTCACATCAAAATATTACTAACATAGCCCATATCTTATATTTGGTGTATTTTCCCCCCAACCCACCTGACTATTAACACCCTGTATTAGTATTATATATTTGTTATAGTTCATGAGAAAATGTTCTCATATTTGTCCTGCTAACCACAGTCCATCTTCCACCACAGGATTCACTATTATACAGTCCCGTGCTTTGTACAATCCATTCAAAGTGTCCACTCAATGGAGTGGGTGTAGCTCAGTGGTTGAGTCTCTGCATGTACAAGGTCCCTGGTTCAAGCCCCAGTACCTCCTAAAACAAAACAAAACCTCAAAGTGTATACTCAGTGGCTCTCATTTTCATCACAGAGTTGTGCTGTCATTAACTCAGTCAATTTTAGAATGTTTTCATTACTCCAAAAGGAAAAATCCCATACTCCTTTATATCCCCCTATTGGCCCTTAGAATTGATATATCTTCTTTGCCATTGCTGCAAAAATATTACAGTATTACTGTTAACTATAGTCCATAAGTTACATTCATTGTAATTTTCCCGTGTACCACCATATTCTTAATGTTGTATAAAAGAAGAACATTATATTATTAACCACAATCTTCATCCATCACTGAAATCACTACGTTATAGTCCCTAGATTATTCTCTAGCTTCCTTTCAAGTGATGTTTATGTCCACAGGCTACCCCTTTCATCCACAATCTCATTTATAAATCAATTGTGTTAGTTATACTCACTGTAATGTGTTACCATCAACTTTAATCATTTCCACACTTTTACAATAAACTTTATTAAAAATTTTATATACTTTGAGCATCAGCTCCCATTTTCAACACACATTCTATTTGCTAGTAACCTAAACTCTAGAGTTTACCTCCATGAGCTTACTCATCATATTTAGTTCATTTTTTTTTTTTTTTATGATATAGCCTCAGAAGCTACACACTGTCTTTTCCACTAGGCATGCATTTTTAAAATTTGTTTTTTCTTTTTCTTTTTTTATTGATTCTGTTTTTTTTTTTTTTTCTATCTAAATATGCATTATTGATCACAGCATAATTGTGAGGCAAATGGAAGACCCATTTTACAGATGTGGAAACTGAGGCTTGGGGACATTAAGGCACTCATCTAGGGCCACTTGGGGTCCACTTCTGCAGGGCTCTCCAAGGTAGGCCAGCTTGCTCCCAGGCACAGGTTCAGCAAGTACTCGCTGTCCAGAGACCTCGCTGGCCCTACCCGTTTTCAGGATGTCCTGGGTCCCTCCTGGGACTCTGGGCCTTCTGTGGTCTGAGTCTCAGACCCCCGTTGCACAAACTGCCAGGGTGTTCAGCTCTGGCAGCGGCTCCGCTTGGAAGTCTGTGCCCCTTCTGTCCTCCCAGCCTTGTTTCTGAGAGCTTCCTAGGGACAGTTTCCAGCCTCAATCAGCTAGTTGGATCTTGAGTTATAGTCCGAGCCCCACTTCTCTGTCAATAACCCCCAAGCTTAGGCCCACACGGCCAGGCTGCAGTCTCGGGCCCTCCTGGCGCAGACCGGTGGTGCCTTCCCTCCAGCAGAGGGCGCGTCCCCCATTCTGAGGGTCTCTGCAAGCTTGGACACAGCCTAAGGACGGCTACCTCTTAGCCCCAGGGGGTCCCAGGCTTTCGTTTTAATGTTTAAATGTGGACTTAGGACCTTAGTTTCATCACCTCCCTCTTGGGAGACCCCTCTGTGATCTCTTTGGAATACATTCTTGATGGAATCCGTGCTTCCCCCCAGCCAAACCCATAACCGTGACGGCAATCACACGCTGCTGCTTTTAACCAATTAGCCATGTAGCCACAGACTAAACTAGAATATTGTCCTTACCAAACTAGTCAAAATACTGACAAAAATTTAATTTTTTAAAACCATCCTCAAGCTGGCCCCCAAATTCCTTTGCTTAAAAAGAAAAGAGATTCTCTTTACACTTTCCCCATCATTTGAATTTATGAGTCCTCCTCCCCCATCTCAGGTGGTGTATTAGTCAGGGTTCTCTCGGGAAACAGAATCAGCAGGAGATATCTGTGAATAATATGGAACTCTAAAAGAGTCTCTCACGCGACCGTGGGGACTCACAAGTCCAGGTTCCTCAGGCAAGCTGCAAACCAGGGGCTCCGATGAAAGCCCGATGAAAGGTCGTTGATGAGTCTCTGGGAGAAGTTGCCTGTCCAACGACGAGCTGGGAAATTCTCCCTGAATGTTGAAATCACTTCCACTTTTAAGTCATTCAACTGATTGGGTAAAAGCACCACCCATTGATAATGTAATCTCTCTGATTGATGCAGATGTGATCAGCCATCCATGCAGTAAACTCACTGATGATTGAAGTCCATAAATGCTCTTGTATTACAATTAGCCCAGTGCTTGCTGGAACAAACACCTGGACACAACTACTTGGCCGAGTTGACACATTAGCCTAACCATCACAGTCCACCCCTTGTCAACTCGGCAATCATACACATTACTTTAAACCATACTTAGTCTCTAAGTAAAAACAATAACAGACAAGCATACATATATATTTCCGCCTAACAATGTTCAACTCCCCTGCATACAACCGGAAACTCATTAATTCCCCACAGAACAGGGTGCAAGTCCTTGGATGATAGTTACTCTTAAACTCGACATCCTTAAATATTAAGATGTGGGATTAATACAACTTTTCATGATAGGGGAAAAGATTAGGGAAGAAAACAAAGAAATTCATTTTGTGTACATATACAATCATACTCATAATGAAACATGGAAGAAGGGTTCATGACCATTACAGTCCTCGTTTCTGTAACTGGTCACATGGTCGAAGTTCATATTTATCACTACCTTCTTCCACTACCCATTCCATGTTCCCGTTACCTTCAGCAAGCACTTCAGCTGGCCATGGTTCTTTGCCTGGTGGGGTGACCCAAACTTTCATTCCCGAAGATTCTGGGCCATTGTTAGTCCTGCTTGAATTGGTTTGTTGCAATTTTCCATTGACTTTAATCACAGGGCATGGCAGGACTAGGAGACGCCCTAGAGGATCCCCTGCATTCCAGGCAAACTCTTCTTTACCTCTATTATGTAGATGTAGTCCTATTTCCCCTTGATAGTCAAGATCAATAACCCCAGCCAGTACAGTAATTCCCTTCTTTGCCTGTTGATTCACAGGTAAGAGGAGCCCAAAGTGGCCAGGTGGCAGTCTTAACTTCCAGTTCAATGGAATCACTGTTATGTTCCCAGGTTGCAGCACTCCTCCTCTTGGGACTAAAACCTGTAGACCAGCAGAGCTTAAGGTTTCAGGGACAGGAAGCAAAAATTTTCCTAGTGGGTCACTAGGGGTAATAGTGAGTGGTGCCACTCCCATTTCCACCCCTTGATTCCTGGACCCATGATGTCTGTTCTTAACCATCACAGGTGGGATGTCACATCAGCCTATATGTCACAGGTTGGGGTCCCCGGAATGCCAACTCCGAGCAGGGTTGGTACCAGGAAGTTTATTCTGGAGTGCACTGGGATCAAGCCCTGGGGAGGGGAGACTGAAGCCAGAGCAGGCAGAGGGAGAAGTGGAGCTGGGATGCAAACCTGCCAGCACCCCCCCACGCCCCCGAGCTCTGTCCCACGCATGGCTGCGTGGCCAGGCTTTACCCTCCAGCTCAGACCAGTCGCTGGCTCGCTGCAGCTGACGCCATCCCAGAAGGGGCTGACTGCGCTCCTGCAGCTGGGCGGGCAGGCCCTTCACTGGCCCATCACTGTCCACCATGGGATGAAGGATGCAGCATGCCTTCTGACATCGGCTGGTGCCCTTCCCACAGCCAAGCCCTTGCACGGCTCAGATGTTAGGACGCTGGGCCTCTCCGCTGGCTCTCAGCCTGGCCCAAACAGTTAAGCAGAGCCTCTAATTACGGGCTGATTTCTCAGGGGCAGAATGCACATCCAGAAAGGTGCTTGCCATCCTAGAGACATGCTGGTCGTAGCCAGGCACCTCTCCGAATATAAACGAGAAGGCACTGAGCAGAAGGCTCCCTGATTTTGTCCAGTGGGGAGGTGCTGGGCTTTGTAGGACTGAGTCTGCACCTTTCTCATGTCTCAGTTCTCAACACCAGAAGAGTGTCCTACATACAGGCACCCCGTTATTCTGTGGCTGCTCGTTCTCTATCCCCTAACACGCCACCTCTGACGCTGTGTCTCTCCAAGAGGGTGCCCGTCCCAATAACACCGCGACCCCGGGGCCTTCAGGCTCACGGCCCACCGCGGGCTGGGTCACTCCCGCCTCATTGCCTGCTCCTAGGTCTTATGAGCCGCTTCTCTTGCCTGTGAAATGGGGCCTTGCCCCAAGCCTCTGCCCCCCAGCTCTTCCCTTCTTGCTCTACACTTTCTCCCTTGACTATCTTTCCTTGAGCTGTGGGTCACCCGCTTCCTTCTGTCTTGGACTCCCCGACTCTAAGTGTGCAGCCCTGACCTTCTCCCCAGGCCGGCCGGCCCCTGGACGCTCAGGTGCCCCCTGGGGAAGACCTGTCGGCAGCCGAGTTTGCCAGCATGGGGTGTGGCCCCCCAGCAAAGGGGACGGCCAGGAGAGCCAATTTGCTGTCCTTTAGGGCAGCACAGATACTTCAACCACTGGTGGAGGTCCCGGGCTCAGAGGAACCAGCGGGGAGTGGCTGCCACGGCCTTCTGGGGGCTGGGAACCCAACACAAGGCAGGGTCAGGGGGTTCTCTGGACTTGACAACCCGTCCCTGTGCCTTGCAAAGAGCCATGCTTTCATCACATGGCCACGTCCTCTGAGTATTAGTTAATATGAGCCTCTCATAAATGCTTTGATGGTGAAAGGCGGAGCTAGCTTGCTACTTTTTATATCAAGGGCCACCACAGGAGTCTTATTTATCTCAGATTTACCTCAGATTCAGCATTTCTGAAGGCAATGTTCCCTCCAGCCTCCACCAACCCCTTCCCCCGCCTCTTTCCCTGTCAGTGACACTGCGGTTCTAACCGCAGTTCACAGAGATGGTCTTCCATCCACTCCCTCTGCTGCCCCCACCCACCACCGGCCCCGATTTCCACAGGTCGGGTCTGGACCATCTCTGTGGAGCGTCCGCCCACCACCACCCCTCCCGCTGGCCACCGTCTCGCTGTTCGCGTCTGCGCTTCCTTCTGCCTGGTCCCTCTTCCACACCTGGGGCCCACCTCAAGCCACCCCGGTGTGTGGCTTCCCCAGCCGCATCTTTGCTCCCCATATACTCAGGCTGTGGATGTCCTTGGCGCACGACCCCATACGGCCAGCTCTGAGACTACCATCACGGCGACGGCCGACACTTACATAGCTTCATGCCAAGCACTGGACTCGTTTAATCCTCACCGCAACCCTCCGCAGTAGGTTCTGTTATTTTTGTCATTTTTCTGATGAGGAAACTGAGGCATGGAGAGATGAAGGTAACACAGCTAGTAGGAGGTAAAGCCAGGAGTCAAGGCAGCCTGGACCCAAAGGCCATGCTCTTTAACGTTCTTCTGGTGCCAAGAATGTTTGTCCAGCAGCCCAACTATGGGGAACCTCAATTCTGGGCTGGCGCCAGCCCTGGAATTGGGTATTTCATTCCCATGGCCTCAGTGATTGGTTCAGGGGTGGGTGTGGGAGCTGAGCCTGGCCCAGCGTGTCCTCCCCCAGGGCTCTCCGGCCAGAGCCAGAGGGAACAAGCGTCTCTTTTTCTAGAAAGGTGAGCCTGCCTGAGAAGGGAGCCAGCAGCTCAGGGAGCAGAGCTGGAAAGGTAGACGGCCCCTGAGGACGAGGTGGCGCCCTGGACCCAGCTTCACCTGCACTTGCCAGGTGGGTACGCCGGAGCCAGCGGAGCCCTTCACTGAGTTTGGTTTCCATCCCTTCCAGATGATGGCTCCAATACCACGCCGCGTTTGCAGTTTAGCCTCAAAGTCTACAGCTCTCAGCAGCGCCTGGCACAGCGTGGACGTTCAAAATCACACTTTGAAAGCCTGAGTGGGTGCACGGTGGGGCTGGCCCTGGCTGCTTTTCCTCCCTCTGCCATGGCCACGTTGAACGGCTCGGCCCATGCTCCCCCCTCACCATCACGCCTGCACCGACTCTTGCTCCCACTGCCTCAATATGAGGGATGCCAGCTCCCCTCGCTTTTCTGACTCAGTTGCTTCTTCGGGAAGCCTCTGTTTATTGGGATCAGAATGGACCCTCTTGCACCTTGGAATCCTTTCTTCTCACGTGGGCCCTTTTGCTTCCTTGCTGGGGAAGAGTTCACACACCTCACCTTCAGAAGGTGGCAGCTCCTCGAGGGAGGGGGCCAGACACGGCTGGAGGTCTTTGCTTCCCTCTCGGGGCCTGACAGGAATCTCCTGCAAAGCTGTTGGAGGCAGCCAGAAAGAGGTGAAGCTAAAATGGCCGACCGACAACAAAGAACAAGCCTGATCCTATATTTAGCCTTCTTTGAGGAAGTAGCTCACCCTGCTCCCGCGCGCGCGAAACCTTCCCGCCTTCCACAGATAGCAAACCCTCCCTAGCAACCAACTGTGCCCAATCCCAGCCTGCCACATATGCCTTACACGTACTTCCCCTTTTTCATGATATATATGCCACCACCTCCCTCAAGGAAGCAGAAGCCATGAAGAAGAAGTAAAGAAGAAGCATGTAGAAAGTCTCTGTGTGTGTGTCTGTTGTGTCTACGTCTCATTCCTTCGCTGGGTAAC
>JAKSZT010053929.1:6019889-6095291 GCA_026826555.1 Tolypeutes matacus
CTCATTCCTTCGCTGGGTAACTCAGAGTCTCAGTTGATTTGTCCCGCAGGCCGGGACACAAAGCTGGGTGTCAAATGCCTGCCTCTGGGGCAGCATGGACCCAAAGGCCATGCTCTTTAACATGAGCTGCCTCTGGGGCTCATGCCAGTGAGTCCACCGTCTGGGGCGTGAATCAGCTCGGCCACCAGTCGCACTGAAGAAACAAATCTTCTGATTTGTCTATGCTAGCTATTGATTCACAATTTGAGAAACACTGGGTATGACAAGCAAATCCATCAGGGGCTGGTTTCAGCCCAAGAGCGCCAATTCAGAGACTCTGTCGGGGCAGGACTGCATGAATCGTGGAATCCATGTGGGGCCAGGGATGGGGCGCAGGGCCATGTGTGGAAGGCTCCCGGCTGAGGGCAGGAGTCAGGCTGATGTCTACCGAGTCACGCCACTGGGTGCGGAGCTGCGTCCAGCCAGAGGGTGGGCTGGTGCCTTCCAAAGACCCCCACCCCCGCCCATGCACCTGAACCCCTCTTGGTGACGCTTTCCACTGTGAGCACAGACTGCTGGGCCCAGAGTGGCCAACTTGTCCTGGCTTGCCTGGGGCTTTCCCAGTTTTCAATCGGAGTCCCACAGCCCAAGAACCCCCCCTGTCCCAGGCAAAGAAGGACAGTTTGTTGCCCTACCTAGATTGCCTTACCAACAAGTGGCCCATGGAGGGCCAGCCTGGCCGGAGGACAGTAATGACAGCCGCCGAATGGCGGGAGCATATGACGAGCCGGGCACTGCATTCTGGCCTGCCTGGTTTCCCTCAGGTCACAAGGGCTTCACGGTGTGGAGTTATCGTCCACGTCTTCCAGATGAGGAGTCGGGGTCCAGAGAGGGAGGGCCTTCCCCGCGGTAAGTGGTGGAGCTGGGGTTTGAACCCCCACTGCCTGACTCCGAGCCCTTCCCCCGCTCGCCTCTGCTGCCTGAGGAGGCGCTGCACAGCAGCCTGAGCTCTGCCAGCCAGGCCTCCGGCCGATCCGGGCTCAGTTCTTCGGGAACACACTCACCTGGTGGAGCATCCGGCCAGGGTCATTTATGGGGGCTCCCAGACCCCCGCGCCCTGCGTCCCGGCCCTGCCCAGCTCTGCTCTTCCTGCACATTTGCCACCTGTTTGGTTTGGATTGTGTCCCCAAAAGATAGGTTGAAATCCTAACCCCGGGTAGCTGTGAATTTGCCTTTATCTGGAAATAACTAATTACAGATCTAATTAGTGGAGGTCATACAGACTAGGGCGGGCCCTCAACCCAGTATTATTGGTGTCCTTAGAAGAGACACAGAGACACGTGACAACAGAGGCAGGGCTTGGAGTGATGCATCTACGAGCCAAGGAGAGCCAGGGGCTGCCGGCCATCACCAGAAGTTAGGAGAGGTGAGCAGGGGTCTCCTCTAGGGCCCACAGCGGGAGCACGGCCCCACCGAGAACTTAATTTCAGACTTCAGGGCTCTGGCACCGTGAGAGGACCCATTTCTGAGGTTTTAAGCCCCCCAGGTGCTGGCACTTTGTTGTGGCAGCCCTGGAAAACTAAGAGCCTGTCCTTGGATTCCCCTGGACAAGCTCCCAAGCCCCAAGTGGGACAACCCGAGCACTGTAAGGGACACTGTTCTCTTCTCGGAGCCCCTCAAGCCCCCTCCCATCTCTGCCCTACTGCCCACCACACGGACAAGGGATAAGGCTGGCGCTTAGAAAATAAACGCTCGCTGGTGATTTATTGCCCAGTCTGGGCAGGGGTGGGCAAGGGAGCAGGGTGTGCAGGTCGCAGGGGTCTCCAGAGCCCACCGAGCCGGTCCTTTGGGGCCCTCTGTGTCCAGGGCTAATCGCAGGTGTGGCCTGCCGGGGCCCTGTGCGGGGTAAGGAGGCCACTGAAGAAGCGCGCGGCCGAGCGCATGCCTTCCACCGTCCTCCGCTCCACGGCCCCCAGCATGTTGGTGAGGGAGCGGAGGGCCGAGCCTGTGCCCGCAGCCAGCCCCGAGGAGAAGGCCGAGCTGGCGTCCCCCAGGATGCTGGACACGGAGCGCAGGCTGGGCCCCGAGCCGTGGAGCAGGTCCGACACGGAGCTGTGGCCAGAGCCCAGGAAGCTGGTGGCCATGCCCATGGTAGTGTCGGACCACACCAGGATGTCGGCCAGGGAGCTGATGGAGCCCTCGCCGCCCCCCAGCAGGCTGGTCATGGAGCGCATGTAGCCGTTCTCCTCGTCGGCCAGGTACAGGCTGGAGTTCAGGGACCTGCTCCCCAGCGCCACCTCCTGGGAGCCAGGCGAGGGGGCCACGCTGCCCACTGGGGTGGGAGGGTAGGACCAAGCCCGTGAGTCTTTCGAGCCGTCCACCAAGTTCACCTCCATCACCACCCGGGGCTCACTGGACAGTGAAGCTTCAGCCTCCAGGTTCAAGGCTTCCGGATCCTTGGTCTTCTCCTCAATAGCCTCAGCGTTGCCAGCGGCCTGAGCGTCAGGCTGACCGTTGGCGTCCACAGTTTTGGGGGACTGTACATCAGCATTTAGGGTGGATGGAGCTAATTCCTGCCCCCTCTCGGGGATCCTCCCAGTCTGTGGTGTCTTTTTCGTATCCAGGGCTTCGTGTTGGAGAACCAGAAGACTGTGCGTTGTCTTTGTACCTTGATCCTGTTGGGGTGGCCTGTCCCACTCGGGGCTGTAGAGGCTCAGGGACGTTTTCAGAGCCCCTGGGTGTTGGTGGACAAACTGAGAGGCCGTGACCTCTTCAGGCTTTTCCTTGCCATGCTCTGGAACATCGTGCTCGTTATCTTTGCCCCCAGAGGTGGCCGATGTGACGGGGACCTGCCTCACATCCTGCTGGTTGGCTGGTGGTGCAGTGCTGCTTGCTGTGGGGATGTCTGCAGGGAGGGGTCCCTGACCGTGGGACCCCCGTGTTGGGCGGTTGGGAGTGCCATCCTGTTTGGGCTTGTTGGTGGCTCCGGCCTCTCCCGGAAGCACCGTGCTCATCTATGCCCCCTCTGCCACTTGTGGTGGTTCAAGGGAGTGGCCTCGGCCCTGCTGGGCTAACTGTCCAGGTGGTGAGGTCACAGGGGGCTGTGGGCAGCTGGCGATGTCACAGGCACCTCAGAGCCGGCATCCCCAGCCTCGGGAGTGGCTGCCCAAGGGTGCTGAGTCCGCAGGACAATTTAGAGCCGAGTTTGCAGATATGGAGGAAAAGAGCACCAAGCGTCTTGGAGACGGGAGGCGGCATGGGTGCAGGGGCAGCTGCAGATCACAGGCCACATGGGGCCATGCTGGCTGGGACTTTGCCAAGTGAGAATGAGAGGCAGATGCTGATTTATAATCAATGTTTGTAAGGGATGCTTCCCTGCACCTCGTCCACACTGACCCAGGACCCAGATTTGGCCAGTCTTTCTGGAGAGCAACAGTTTTCCAGCAGCGGTGACTGGGAATAAGTGAAGGGCAAAGGTCAGGGTGCCTCCTGGCCCTGGCTGCCTTTGGCTGGGGGATTGACCTCTTTTTCTGACACAGCGCCAACAATCTCTGTCTTCTCCCTGCTCGGCTGGGCTGGGAGGGTGGACGACAACAAAAGAGCTGCAAAACCCTGAGTGTTCCTTGGGAAAGCCTAGATCCAGATAAACCTGCTTGGGATTATGTTCTTCATTAAGAAGGTGGTTGAAGAGGAAGGTTCCGGTCGGTTGTAGCTGTGCTTCCCCCAGTGGTCAGCCGACATTAAGTGGCTGCTTATCAGGGACAACAGAAGGAGCTCAGCAAATCCTTCCCGCGGCCCTACCCTCTCCAGGTAGGTACCAGTCTACGATGATGCCCCTTTCACACGTGTGGAGGCTGAGCCTCAGAGCGAATAAGCGACTTTCTCAAAGTCACACTATGAATAAGCACTGCGTCTTGGCTCTGCAGCTTGTCGGCTTCAGAACTCAAGCTCTTCACCACTTCTTATACCCAGGAGTAATATTAAAAACAACGCATAACAGGAATGGTACGGGCGCCTTTCCAGAAGCTGCGATGAGTTCTGACACTACCCACCTAGAGAAAGGCCAAGTTCACAGGTTAAGGGTACAGTCCCCACAAGACTACCCTCCCTTCAGACACTGGCTGCAAATTTTGAGGTTTCCTGGGCCACGCTTACTGCTGACAAACTGGCTACAAACACGGCTACTCCCTCAGGCTCAATAATTCATTAGAATGGCTTAAGAACTCATGAAAGCACCATCCATATGATTACAGTTTTATTATAGCTGAAAGGATACAAATAAAAAGGAGCCAAGAGAGACCACAGGGCGAGGTCTGGGAGAGTCTCAAAAGCGAGGCTTCCAGTGTCCTCTCCCTGTGGTGTCAGGACGCGTCATCTCTCAGCCAAGGTGTACGACGATACTCAAAGAATATTGCCAACCCGGGAAGCTCACCCGAGGTTTGGGGTCCAGAGTTTCTTATCATCATACGGACGTGATTGATTGACTCATTGGCCATGCACTTGAGCTCCCGTTTCCAGGCCCCTCCCTTCCCAGGAGGGCAGGCTGAGATCACGTGGCTCCAAGCCCCAATCCCACGGTTGCTCTTTCTGGCTTGGCCTGTCCCCACCCTAAGACTACAGTGTGGGGTGGGGCTGGGAGGGGGAATGGGGGCGCTCTTGCGTGATGAGTGGCTGTTTGGGGCGATGGAAAAGCTGTGGTAATGGATAGTGGCGATGTTAGCACAGCGATGTGTATGTAAGTAACGCCACCGAATTACATACTTGAAAGCGCTTAAAATGGGAAATTTTATGTTGTATAAACTTTACCACGAGAAAAAAAAATTAAATCCCATAGAAGTACAACACAGAGGGAACCCTAATGTAAATTATGGGTTTTAGTTAATAATTAAATTATAATTGGGAAGCGGCTGTGGCTCAATCAGTGGAGCTCCCGTTTACCATATGGGAGGCCCCGGGTTCGGTTCCCGGAGCCTCCTGGTGAGGGCAGGCCCGCCCGCATGGCGTGGTTAGCTGACCCAGCGAGCACAAGCAGCAAGGGGGGGATAGATGAATGAATAAATAAATAAAATCTTTAAAAAAAAAAAAATAATAACATTGGCTCATCAATTGTAACAAATGTACCACATTAATGCAAAATGTTAGTCACGGAAAACTGTGCGTGTGTGTCGGGGAAGGATATGGGAACTCCACACTCTCTGCATGATGGTGCGGTAAACGGACAACTGCACTAAAAAAAATAGGCAATTGAAGACAGAATCGAAGAACGAAAGACTAGCAGTGGCCCGTGCTAGGATTCTGCGGGGCCCTCCCACTTTTCCCATTGGGGTGCCTTGTCCCTTGACCCTCTGCCGCACCTATTGTGGATGATGAAAATCATAGGTGTGGAACACCCATAGAGGGCTGATACCCCTCCAGCCTTGTCTCACAGACCAGGAAACTGAGACCCAGAGTGGGGCTGGTCAGGGCTCACTCCTTAGGAGACCCAGGAAAATAGGGCACCTGGCCTGAGAAAAGGCCACACACAGAGAAGGGTGGGGCCAGGGGAATTGCAGAAAAGTGGGGCAGAGCCTTGATTGAACTGTACCTGCAGCCACCGAGCCTCCTGACTCAGTGTGATAGGAGGTGATCTGTTTCCAAGTTGTTTGTTTCAGCAAGTTGAGTGAGTTGAGTGAAGGCACCCTAAGAAGAGCAGCCCTAGCCTGGAAATCATCCCAGGAAACTGAGCCATGGAGGCCTCACCACCCTACCTCCCCTAGATGGTCCTGGCTCCCCCAGCTGTTATGGCCACTGCTTTCCTGTCTCCTCTTTCTTGCCAGGGCTGCAGGCCCCTCCATCCCGGGGCTTCTGCCTACACTGGTCTACAAATCCCACCGCAGGTTCCTTCTCACATCCACCCCCAGATTCCTCCTGGGTGCTGGCACTCTACCCGAACATCGCCACAGATCAGTATTGCAAGGCTCTTTGTCCAAAAAGCAAAAGCTGTCATTCCCCCCAGAGCCTACGCTAATGAGCAGAGAACTGATAAACCAGTCTAGTCCATCAGTATTGCTTGTCACCCCAAAAGAAATGTCCCTATCTATCCCCCAGAACCTGTGAATGTGACCTTATTTGGATAAGGTAAGGATCTGGAGATGAGATCATTCTAGGTTACTGTGACAGTGAGCTTATGTATGAATCCTAAAAAGAGAAAGATTATGCTTGTAAACTAATTCTCTGGGTGTGACACCCTTTGATTACATTAGATTCAGCTGAGATGTCTTGATTAAATAACCTGTTAAGATTAGGGCTTTGATTCGACCACATCAGTAGGACATGACTGTTGCCTTTTATGAAGGGTTGAGTCCCTGCCCCCTTGGTGGACTATATAAATGACACTCACTCAAGAAAACATACCAGAAGAGTGAGGGCTCTGTCATGTTTGATCCTGCGGCCCTGGGAAGAGAGGGACCATTTGCCTGATAGCTACAGCCGACCTTGGGAAGACAGCTGCGACAGATATAGGAAGCCCTGAGAGACAAGCCCTAACCAGGAGTGAGGACTGGAAGCCCAGAGGGAAAGGAGAGACAGGCAGAGATCAGCGACCATCTTGCTTCAACATGTGGCTACTGACTTTGGTGAGAAAGCAACCTTGAGTTGGACTCTTTAGGGCCTGGTAACTAAGCTTTTACCCCAAATAAATACCTTTCATAAAAGCCACAGGTTTCTGGTACTTTGCAGCAGCAGCCCCTTGGTGGACTAATACAATTAGGGCGGGCTCTAAATCCAGTGACAAGGGACTTGAGAAGAGAAGAAGAGGGGATGAACCACACAGACAGGGGGGCTGGTCATGTGAGACTCTGTCAGAGGTTGGAGGGGTGCTGTTGCCACCAGCCCGGGACCGCCTGGGCCACCCGAACCCGGAGGAGGCGAGCGAAGAGTCTTCCCTAGAGCTTTCAGAGGGAGCATGGCCCCGTGGAAACCTCCATCTCCGACTTCTGGCCTCAAGGACTGTGGGATAAAGTTCTCTTGTTTTAAGCCTCCCGGTTTGGGGCAGTTTGTTATGCAGCAGCGGCAAGAAAGGAACACAGCACCTAACAGTGACGGCCATTTCCTGAGTCTCCACTCCCCGCAGACACTCCTGCCACCTAATCCTCCCGCCAAGGCCCTGCCCCGCCCCAGCCCTCCAGCGCCGCTGCTGCCTCTCCACCCCTGGGACGGTGCGGCCAGCACAGTCACAGCTCTGCCTCTCACTCCCAGGGATCCGCCCCTCCCCGGCTCCCCCCTGCTGCCCCGGGGTGTGGGAGCCAGGAGCGCGTGGGAGCTGGGCCGCCCCAGGGGCGCCTCCTCCACGGAGGCCGCCGGCGGGGACCCGGGAAGGGGGCCGGGAGGGGGGTAGCCCGAGCCGAGGGGTGGGCTGGCTCAGCCTCCCCGACTTTCAGCGCCCTAAGGTGAAACTCCCGATGCCTGTTGAAGAGCCTTAACAAGAGGGAGAGACCTGGGCTGCATTCGCAGATGGTATGGGAATTCTACTTGGAACACAGGGCTGGATTTGTTTGGAAGAAATAGGTTAATGAGCCCCAGGGGTGGGGGCCGCGCCCCCCAGGGCATTCTCGGGTTACAAAAGCCTGTTGCTTCCCTGCTTTCTAAAGAGGGTGGATGTGCGTCCCTGGGCCTCTGGAAGGGGTTGGCGGTGTAGAGCCCCAACCTTCTGCAGAAGAGGGGCGAGGAATGTGAAGCTCCCCGGACAGGGGCTGGACGGAGGTGACCGCCCGGCCACCACGGCCAGGGCTGTGCCCGGGAAGGGGAGGAAAGGGCAGGCATCCCCAGGGGACGGGGCAGGTGGGACCTGGGGGAAAATAGAGAATCTCCAGGGAATTTTTAAGTTGTTTGCCTTGCGGTCTCCAAGGTAAACCCCTCACCTTCTCCACAACATCAGAAATCTCACCTGGTTTATCAGCGCTTTCCGGGGGAGTGTGTCCTAAAGGCCGGCTTGGGGCAAACTCTGAGGCTGCCCTCGGGTCAGAGGACAGGGACTGTGGCTAAGTCTGGGAAAACTCTGGCTAGTCTCACCTCCACTTGGAGATGGATTGAAGAGGGAAATGCAAGGAGAGGAGGAGACCGAAGCCATTGGCAAATGACAAGAAAAAATTTGATTTGGAGGTGGAGAAGTACTTCCTAAACATACAAGCAAAAAAGAAAATCCAAAGGGGGAAAATATCGTTCAAAAAAGCGCTCTAAAAATTTTAAGATGCAAACCACAAACTGGGAACAATATGTGCTACAAATACAACAAATGGTTAATATCTGCAATATAGGAAGAGGCCAAAGAGACTGACAAGACAATATCAAATACCCAATAAACCACTGTACAAAAGATGGGAACAAAGTATTTATCAAAAAAAAATCTAAATAACTAATAAATACGGGAAAATATTCAAAATTATCTGTAGTCAAAGACACATAAAATGTCTTTAGGTAGTGGGATTATAATGATTTAATAAAATTTTTTTTTGCTAATTGCATTTTGTAATTTTTCTTCAATAACATTAATTACTTGCATTAAAAGAAAATATTAAAAGTTAAAAACACAGTTATGAGATGCTATCAAATAACAAATGAATCACCAGTATCTGCTAGCTAGTAAAGTTACCGTCAGAGACTTAAGTAGTGGTGGAATCATGGGCAATTTTTTTTTTTTTTTTTTTTAGGTACTGGGGGCTGGGGGAAATTGAACCCGGGACCTTGTATGTGGGAAACCTGTGCTAGACCACTGAGCCACATGAGTTGGTTTTTTTGTTTGTTTTGCTCATGAGTTGTTTTTTCCGTTTGTTTTGCTTGTTGCTTGTTTTATTTATTTTATTTTATTTTTTATTTATTTTATTTTTATTTTTTGTTGCTTGTTTTTTTGTTTTTTTTCAGGAGGCACCGGAACCAAACTCTGGGATCTCCCAGGTGGGAGGTGGGAGGTGAACCGCTTAACCCACATCAGTTCCACATGGGCAATTCTTTTCTTTCAGGTATTTGTGGCTTTTTCAACGTATGCAATGCCTTTGCCCTTTCAACAATGAGTAAATATTAATTTAATACTTAGAACAAATTAGCAAGTTAAAATAAATTCTTTCTCCCTAACTTCCCAGAAGCCTGGGATTCCTGGGGCCCACCCGAACTCCCACCCCCTCTCCAAAACAAAGGGGTGATTCAGCTCTCCCCACACTGCCCCAGCCCCTCTCTGATGTCTTTCCTAGCCCCTCCCCACCCCCAGGTTTGGCGCTACCAGCAGCTGCGGAAGGACTCCAGCTCAATGGGGGGCTGCCCTGAACCCCTCATAGGCCTGGTGGGGTTCCTGAGGGGACCGTGGTGCAGACCAGCCTTGAGACTGGCCCGGAGGTCAAAGTGTGATCCCCCTGCCTACCTGTCCCTCTCTCTAACCTTCCCATGTCCTCCTGGGTATCCACGTGTGCGGGCTTAGGCCCTCAGAGGTAGACAGGGGTCAGCTTGCAAAAAATGTATCATCCAATCTGAGAGACAACTCACCAACCTGCTGCTACAGCCAGCCCAGCACAGTGGGCCAAATGCCGACTCCCGGAAGCGTGCAGGTTACCAGGACCTGGGAGGCTGGCCAGGTGTACAGACAGGGCCAGGCCATGGGGCTTTGCCCTTTGCCCCCAGGCTCCCTCAGCCCACCTTTCTGTCTGGGCCTGTCCAGCCTCAGGGATCTGCTGGTCATTTTTTCTTTTTTTTTTTTTGAAGATTTATTTTATTTATTTATTTCTCCCCACCCCCTTGTTTTTCACTTGCTGTGTCTGTTTATCTTCCTTGTTTCTTTAGGAGGCACTGAAGCCAAACCCCGGGACCTCTGATGTGGGAGGGAGGTGCCTAATCGCTGGAGCCACCTCGGCTCCCTCAGCTGGTCATTTTCATCCAGAGGGCAGAGCTTTGAGCTGCCCTCGTCCCTTCTGCTCACAGCTGAGGCTGGAGCCGGCCTGCCCTCTGCACAGAGCCTGCTCTCACCTTCATCCCGGGCTCATCCAGGCCAGCCTGGCCTCCGTGCCGACCCCTGGGGACGGTGGGCCCATTGGGATGGTCTGTGCCCCCGAGGACCTGGCTCCCTGCTGCTGCCTCCACACGGAGGCAGGGCGGAGGGCTGCTTCTACCTTAGTGCCAGTTTCCTCTGGGTCACTGAGCCTTAGCACTAAACCTGCGGTTTTCACCCGCGTCTGGGTCAAGAAGGAATTATTCTGAGAGGTGATAGAAGCTATGAACTCCCTAACCCAGAAAAATGCCCACTCCCAGGCTCCTGGTGCCCCACCTCGAAGAGTCGAATGGTTCCTGGTGACCCGCATTCTGGGCTCTGTGGGCCCCTGAAACTCACCTGCTGTGCAACTTGTAGGTGAACAGGGTTGTGGGCAGGTGGAGGGGAGGGTGGGAGGGGCGCAGTCCAGATGGAACGGCAGCACCAAGGCACAAGGGGAGACCCCGTGGGAAAGCTGTGGGAACACCCTGGCTGAATCCTGGGAGACTAGCCCTGGAGGGAGGAGGAGGTCACACTTCCTCCTGGAGGCCGTGGGAGCTGTGGAGGGCTCTGGGCAGGAGAGAGGCAGGGAGGAAGCAGGGCTTTGGGAAGGCTTTGGGAGGAAGCCTCTAAGAGCTGGGCCCCAGAAGCGTCAACCTGCCATGTGGCCACTATGGATGGGCTCCTGGCAAATGTTCCCAGAAAGACAGGCTCTGTCTTCCAGGACAAAGTACAGAGAGCAGGGTCAGGAAGCCCAATTAAGCTCTGAGTGAAGGGAACAATGAGTCCTGACCTGGCCAAAAGAAGAATGTGTGTGTGGGGGGATTTGCAGCCAGGAGTTCAGGCAATGAGGAATTGGGGAGCCAGCCTCGTCAAGGGGGGCTCACACTCTCCCCAGCCTGCCAGGCCAGGTCCCCGGACACCAGCTCTAGAGGGTCCCACTCCCTCCAGCTCTGTCCACACTCACCCGACAACCTTGGTTGTCCTTTAGCTTCTTTTGTAGGTTGAATTGTGGCCCCCCAAACACATGTCCACCCGGAGCCTCAGGATGTGACTTTATTTGGAATAAGGGTCTTTGCAGATATAATTAAGGATCTTGAGATATGAACACCCTAGGTTTAGGGTGGGCCGTAAACAGTGGCTGGTCTTGTAAGCAAGATGGGAAGGAGATTTGAGACGGAGACACAGTGGGGAAGGCCAGTGGAGACGGAGCACGTGGACCAGTGTGATGCAGCTATAAGCCAAGGAATGCCAAGGGTTAGCAGAAGCCACCAGAAGCCAGGGGAGAGGCATGGAGCAGGTTCTCCCCCAGCGGCTCCAGAAGGAACCAACCCTGCCAACCCCTAATTTCAGGCTTCTGGCCTCCAGAATGGTGAGGCCATACATTTCTGTTGTTTGAAGCCACCAAGTTTGTAGCAATTTGTTAGGGCAGCCTAGGAAACAATAGAGCTTTCTATGGAGATCACGGGTGTCGACAAAGAATTTCATGCTCAAAAACCTTTGGGAAACGCTGCGTTAAAGCATAGGTTTCTTTGCTGAGGACCTTATTAGAGACTTTAATATACTAAAGAGCTTTATCAGTCTCCAAGGGTGGCCATCAGTATTTTTTTTTTTTTTTTTTTTTTTTACCGGGAGGTACCAGGGATCGAACCCCGGTCTCTCCATATGGTAGACGGACGCCGAACCTTTTGAGCCACATCCGTTTCCCAGGCCATCAGTATTGAACTCAGCATTTCTCGAGTTATTTAACCCAGGAAACTTTACTTCATGGGACTGGTGTTATTACCCCAACATTCCTGGAAAAATGCATATCGAATTGCCTTGAACTTGATACCAGGGGTATTGGGGAGGGGGCAGTGTTAGATGGCAGGTGCCTGACACCTATCCCTGCCTGTGAAAGAAGGAAAGGAGAGAGCATGTAGATATTTTCTTAAAGGCACAATATTTCGCAGCTCCTCCTGCCAAAAGATGGAGTCTGTCTCTTGAGTCCTTGAATCGGGACTTGGGGGAGCTGATGTGGCTGAGTGGTTCAGCTCTGGCTTCCCACATACAAGGTCCTGGGTTCAATCCCCGGCCCCAGTACCAAAAAAAAAAAAAAGGATGTGGGACTTGGCCATGTGACTTGTTTTGGCCCATAGGACAGTAGCCAACGTGATCGAAGCCGAGCTTTAAAAAGTTTTTGCTTTGGGGCTTGCCTTCTCTTGCTCCTTTTGGACTCCAGCTGCCAAGCGAAGAAGCCTGGCCTGCCTGATGACGAGACGCACGTGGTCCAGGGGTTCCTGTGCCCCAGCCAACCACCAGTCACCTGAGTGAGGCCATCTGGGCCCGGCTCCAGCCCACCTGCCAACTAGCTGCACCTGCATCATAAACCCAGCTGAGGAGCCCAAATCATCATCATCATCATCATCATCATCATCATCATCATCGTCATCATCATCATCGCTGCTTTAAATTACTGTGTTTTGAGGTGGCTTCTTACATAATAAAGGATAACTGATACTGAGCATCTTAGCAGAGACCTGTGACTATCACAGCTTTATAAGGAACAGTCTTTTCAGGGTGCTACCATCTGTACCAAGTTAACCTTTTCAGTATTATGGAGAAAGACTCTTTGCCACCAGTCTTGCTATTAAAGTTTCTTTCTTTTTTTTTTTTTAAAGAGGTCCTGGGGACTGAACCCCGGACTTCGTACATGGGGAGCAGGCGCTCAACCACTTGAGCTACATGCACTCAAGTTATTAAAGTTTTCTGGTCTCTTAAAGAACATCAGCATGATGAGTGCCAGGTGAACAACCTTAAATATCGCCACAAAAATGGATGCCAGCCCCTGAAATCAGCCGTAGACTAGCTACGGAGAAATTCAAAACATGTTTTAAATGACAGAATGCATTAAACATTAAAAATTGACCTCTCGTGAAGACTGACAAAATAGCCCATTGGGGAGGAATCGGTGAAACACTTAGGTTTTCCTTTTGAGAAATGGCACCATCTTCCGAAAATCAAGCTGAAGGTTGTCTTGGTGGGGGGGCCGTAGGGAGAGAGGTTAGAGGGGAGAGGTGGCTCTGGGGACGTCAGGAGGGCCCTCCCAGCTTGACCTGGCTCTCTGCTGCCCCCCAGCGCTGGTTCTGTGGCATCGCAGGAGGGTGCAGCCCGGCTGCTGGTGCTGGCTTTCCCCTCTCAGAGCTTGAGCCTGAGGAGGAGCAGTGCCTCCCTCCTGCCTCACCCTGAAAGCTGCCCATTCACTGCCACCCCACAAGTTGTCCACTTACAGAAGAACAAGGGCCATCAGTAGCTCCTAAGGCTCGCCCGGGGCCAGGTACAGAGAAATGAAGGTCCTTTAACCTTCGTGGGACACGGCTATCCCATTTTAAGGATGTGGAAACTGAGGCTCGGGGAGGTCAACACACTTGCCCAGAGTCACAGGATGTTGAGAGGCTGAGCTGGGACAGACGCCTCCCTGCATTTACAAAGCTCTCAGGGGTTCCTCTTCTGGAGACATTTCACATTTTACAAGAGAACTCAGGGAGAGAAACGAAACTCCCTGTCCAGAGGAATCCTCAGCCACACACTGGTGAGGGAGATGTGTGGGGTTGGGGCAAACTGGCCCTGACTGTGCCTGTCTCAGTGGGTGGGTCTCACTCCAGAGAAGTTTAGGAGCCTTGTGATTGCTCCCCGCCTCCCATTTCTGTTCCCCACATTTCTTACCTGAGGCTGGCTGTGGCTGTGCCCTAAGTCAGAATAAGAGAGACCTTTATTGACCTCCCTTGGCTATGAGTAGAGTGATGACCTTTCCAGACCCTTGGTCATTTTGGGGGGGGGGGCCCCACCCACGTCCTATCAGATTCAGTGAAGGTCATCCAAATCCCATGTGAAATGTGAATTCCACACACTTCTATGAGTTGACGTGCATTGCAGTTGACTTTTTGACATGAGGTTGCCATTTTTAGGCATTTAAACATTAACTTTAATCACACTTTTAAATTTCCATTACAGTCTCACATATTCTCACAGGACCAAGGCGTGTGGTTGGAAGGCCGTGGCAGACAGACAACAGGAGAGAGCCCCTCTCCACTCCTACCTCCCCACGCCCAAGCTGCCGGCAACTGGGTCCTGCTGACTGCCCAGTGCCCTCTGCCTTTCCCACTGCTAGCTGTTATTGGTTCTGTTAAGCATGTGTGCGTGGTATAACTGGTTTTCCAAAGTATAAAAGGCATTACGTGTTATTATAGATAAGTTGGAAGGTATAGATGAGTATAAAGAAGGAATAACCATCTTCCCTAATCCCAACACCTTGAGAAAAACCACTGTTAACATTTAGGTGCATTTTTTTTCCCCCAATCCTTTTTTCAAAATTACTATATTTCAAACAAGATAGATGAGATATGTTTTTATTTACAAAATTGGGATCCTACTGTACTTTCAGTTTTTTTTTTTTTTTAATAAATATGCTTTTTTTTTTTTATTTTTTTTAAGATTTTATTTATTTATTCATTTAACCCCCCATTGCTGCTTGTGCTCGCTGGGTCAGCCAACCACGCCGTGCGGGCGGGCTTGCCTTCACCAGGAGGCCCCGGGAACCGAACCCGGGGCCTCCCATATGGTAAACGGGAGCCCTACTGATTGAGCCACAGCCACTTCCCTGTACTTTCAGTTTTAAACTTTGTTTTCACTTATGAAAAATTATATTTCAAGCAAGAAATATAATTATATTATATAATTATGTTATATAACTATACAATTCAATATGATTATAACAAAACATAATTTTAAGGGCTGCATACCATTCCCATCATATAAGTACAGCACACTTTAGTTAACCAGTCCTCTATTGTAGGATGTTTTTCAATCAGTTTTCACTAGGTCAAGCTGGAGTAAAAAAAAAAAAAAAAAAAAAAAACTATCCCAATACGTCAGTAGCTCACAACAATACAAGCCTATTTCTCACCCATTTTATATTTTCTTCCCAGGTTGGCTGTGGCTCAGGTTTTGGCTGCGGGTCCACTGTGACTGTAATTCTTCTGCATTTCAGAATGCAAACAGAGGGAGCAGCCTCCACTGGGACATGCCAGTCTCCTGACAAGAGGACAGGAGCAAGAGTAAGTAGGAGTAAGGACAAGGGTGGAAGTAAGCAATGGCTCAGAGCTTCTTTTCTGACAGGCCACACGTCCTGACTGCACACCCGCCACGCGCAAAGGGAGTCACCTGATCCAGCCCAGCGTCAGCGGGGCCAGGGTGAGGGCTCCTTTCCCCGAGGCCCCGCAGGTCACACGGCCGTGGGGAGTGAAAGTGGGGACCAGAACCCAATCTCCCACAGGTGTTTCCATGTTTGAACTATCAGTACTGTGCTGTTGATTTCTCTCAATGTTTGTAATCTAGTATAATTTTTTAAATTAAGTTTTTACCAAAGTTATGCAAGTACCTGTTTTAAAAGTGAAATAATTTTATAAGGTTTATTCTCACAAACAGCAGCTCCCTGTACCTTACCTCCACTCAACTTACCCCACCTCAGCCAACTGGTAAAGAACTTCTTTCCATCTTGCTATGTGCCAGGTAACGTGCTAAACAATTTACCCTAATTAGCCTCACTTGATTCTTACAACTATCCCAGCAGGTGAAAATATTTCTCTCCCCACCAGTCCCTTCTATTCAAACCTACATGTGATGCTGGAGTTTCTTAGGTATACTTCCAGAGACTGGAGCCTCCCGCCTACCTATGTGCCAGGTGTGCATGAAATCTAGGTGGAACTGCAACTCCTACCCTACAGCTCAATGGACTCATCCAAGTCACCTGGTGAGGAGACAACGATGGGAAATGGCCATCCCAGGGAATGGAGAGGGCTTGCATCTGCAGGCAGGATCATCCCACCCACCATATCCATGGGATATAAGCCCTCTCTCACTTGGAGTTGGAGTGGACGTCACCATCCCAGTCGCCTCTGGATTGGGGGAAGAACTTTGGACTAGAGTGGACTTGATGGTATTCTCTTGCTCACATATGGTGATTCTTGCAATGCAAGAAATTATAACAATGAGGTGGAGCCAGTGGCCACTTGACAGTTTTTGGGTAGGGAGGGGATGAGCAGTTGAAATACAGGGGCTTCTTTGGGAGTTGGAGGTTGTCCTGAGTACTGTTGTGGCAACGGATGTAGGCCATTTTAAATCAGCACACACCACTCAGAACTGAGTGGGAGAGAGTGTGGTCTACAGTGTGAACTGTGGTCTATGGTTGGTGGCAAGGCTCCAGGATGTGTAAGTTCATTGAGGTTGGTGGGCCACACTGTGGGAGATGTTTGTGTGGGATGTGGTGGGAGGTGTGGGAGGTGGGCAACATGGGAATCCCAGTGGGTTCCGTGTAATATTTTAGGTAATCTAAGCACCTCTTAAAATATATGTATATATATATATATAAATAACATTTTTGTAAGCAAATACACATATATGCACATATATTTATATATCATTTTGCAAATGTTTGTATGTATTGTGAGAATTTTGATTTTTACCCATAATAAAAAAAAAAAGAAAAAAAAATATAACAACAACAACAACAAAAATATATATATTTCTCTCCTAAAAAGATGAAGAAATTTAGGCTGACAAGCAATTTCTTTGGCTCAAGAGGCCACTTGCCAGCAGGGGGCAGACTTGGGTCTGGAATCCGGGCTGTGTGTGGGCGGAAGCCTGGCGCGACCGTCTACACCGGCGGTTCTCAAAGTGTAGTCCTCACCCAGCACCACCTGGGAACTCAGAAATGCAAGTTCTCAGGCCCCACCCCAGACCTACTGACCACGAAACTCTGGGGGTGGGTCCCAGCAACGTGAGTTTTAATGCGCCCCTCAGGTGACTCTGATGGGCACTAAAGATTGACAACGAACAGCCTCGACGTTGCGGGCATCCGTGGCTCCCACCTTCTGAGAGGCCAGGAGGGTGCCTTGTGCCCTGCCCCTCCCCCTGCGCGCTTCGGTGACGGTCCTGGCTTGGGGCGCCCTGGAGATAGTTGAAGCCAGTGGAGATGCTGCCCCCGCCCCGCCCCAGCTTTAGGCGCCCCCCCCACCTCCTGCTGCCAAGGTCAGGCCGCAGCACGGCTACAGGTGCCTGGTGTGAGGGTGGGAGTCAGGGCGCGCTGGCCCACCCTTGGGGAGGGGTGTGCGTGTTGGAGAATCTGGGTCAGAAGGGGGAGGAGGAGTCTAAGGGAGAAGGCCTGGCGTCAGAGCACAGGGAGATTCTGGGGTCCTAGTAAGGAGGCGGGAGAAGCATGCAGGGTCAGGAGGGAAACGCTTAGGCCAGTTGCTGGGCAAACCACTGGCTTCCCCTAGTGGGGTGTCTTGGAGATGCAGGAGGCGAGGTCCCGTCCAGCAGGAAGCAGGGTGGCCCCTCCGCTCCTGGGAAGCATCTGCTGGGTCAGTGTTCCCAAGAGACCACGAAGGCCGGGCCCTGCTGGGCAGTCTAGGATCTGCCAGGATGGACACCCAGGTCAAGCCACCCTTGAACTGGGTTTGGAACTGGTTCCCCTGGGGGGTCACGAGGGAGGGGCAACACCAGGTTGTAGGAGCTGGGGGTGATGGGCTGAACTTGATGCAGTGGAAATGGCTATTTGCTCAGGTCGCCTCACCCTACTTGGTTACTGGCCCATCCCTGAATCTATAGCGTCCTCATTCATTCTAGTCTCTCAAGGAGTCTATTAAAAACATTGTTTCCGAGCCAGACTCCTGACGCCTGATCTTCCAGACCCTCTCCACCAAGGGCGTCCGCCCTCCTTCACTCCCCCCAGCCAAACCGCAGTGACAATCACAAATCTGGGGTGAGGGGGCACTCCTCCCCCCTGGCTCTGAGCGCGAACGCGTGCAGATATGAGTCTGTGGCAGCAGGAGTCCTGCCCAGGGTCCCTTCGGGTGTCCTGGGAGTAGCCCTCGGCTCTGGGGACAGGCTCTGGGGGCAGGCCCTGGGCCCTGGGAGGTCTCTGAAGCCCTAATCTGCCTGACCTCTGGTCTGGAACCAAGTAAGGGAATATTTGCATTTTCCATCTAGGGAATAAATGGAAAAAATACCCAGCCTATGTATGTCAAAATTTCCAAGTTAAATTCATCGCTGAATTTTAAAGGGCATGAAGCTCAGCCCTCACGCTCAGTTTGGGATCCCCGCTCCCAGCCCGAGAGGTTCCGCCTCAGCCCTTGCCGTGCTCTCCCCCCCGCACCTCTCGGCCCAGGTCATTCCCCAGTGCCAAGGCCGGGTGGGCTCTGGGGTCCTGTTGGTCACCTGCACAGGGGCCAGGAGATTCTCTTTGTCTGCCTGGGATCCCCGAGGGTGGCGGCACCCCACAGCTTATGTGATGCTGCCCTGGCTCATCTGGATGCATTGGGCCATTCCTCTCGGGGGTCTTGCCGCCTTTGGGGGGCACTGTCAGGACATGGGATGGCCCCTCTGCTTCCACTCAGCCCCCCACCTCCCTCTGTCCCTCTTCTTCCTCTCCCCGGCTCTCCCTCCTCACCTGTAAGTGGGGGAAGGGGGGCCTTGTGCTCTCCTTCTAGCCAGATGCTCTGTCCTTCTTCCCTTTACTTCCTCAGTAAACCCTCCAAGTTCTCCTTCGACCTTGGGCTTTTTGAAAACAAATTCCCGGAAGACCTTCAGGGGAGAAGAGGCTGTACCTGAGCAGGTAGCCGAGGACTGAGTGGAAAAGGCGGGGGTGGGGAACATTTTGAAGGCGGAATCACCCAGGCCTGGTGGTGGAGGGAGGGCTAGGAGAGAGAGAAGCTAAAGTTGAGTCAGGTTGGCCGGGAGGGTAAACCTTGTTACCTGGGCTGGGGATGTGACAAAGCTGCTCTATTGTATCTAAAGTGATGGGAGGCCCAGCTCACGGACATTTGCAAAAGGGCAGAGCTGGGTAGGAAGGGCTGAGCCAGTACCCTTGACTTGGAGGGACACTCTCACGAGAGTGAGAAGTAAGGGTGTAGGGGAGGGCAGACGGTCAGGCAACAAGCTGGGAGACAAGGCAGAGGAGGAGCTGCCAAGGGGGCTGAGAAAGTTTATAAATAGCTGATGGGGACCAGCTGTCCTGCAGCCCCACTGCAAACTGAACAGGACCAATTGGTGGGAAAGGGACACAGGCAGGACAAGGGCTGAAGATATCAGTGGTTATTCAGTGAGTCCCAAGTGCAGCAGGAGCTTAGTATAAATGTGTGTGCCACTAACAAATGAAGGAATGGAGCATCCGCACGCAGTTGGGAAGGCAAAATACACACTCTTAAATAACACACAAGATGGTATGCTATTAATTGCTAAAATGTGTGCTACCAATATTAAGAGGATAAGACAATATATGACAAATGCCTACATATTGCGATGCTGAATAAATAAAATTGAGGAACAGAATCTTTGAATACTTAATCAGCTTTAAACGCAGAGAGGGATGCATAAAAGCCAAGAGGTTGGTGAAAGGAAAGGTAGAAATGGCTCATGGGTAGGGTTTCTGGGGTTGTATCCAGAGCCAAGAAATTAGCATAACTGGCAAATCTCAGGAGCTCGGGAGAGGTAAAAGTAAGGCCTCTCTGGAGGATTGTTTTCCTGGCTTAGGAATGAGGGGCTCTCATGGAAGTCACCCCCCCCTGGAGTTGAGCTTACAAAGGGTTAAAATCAAGGAGGGCAGCAGCCGGAAGGAAATGAGAGGATCAGCACCCCCAAGGAATAGAATTAATAGAAAAACCTGAAAAGGTAACTAAAAATGTTTAAAATGTTTACAGAAAAAAAAAAAGATATAAACCAGTAGGTCAAGGAGAGAATAAGATGAAAAAAAGAATAGGCAGACTTGAAAATGAATCAAATAAAAGTTATAGACATTAAAAGTAGCTACTGAAAAAAAAATAACCTCAATTGGGTGGGTTAAGCAGTATTCTATACACAGCCAAAGAGAGCATTAGTGAATTAGAAAACGAAGCAAGCTGAAGGAATATGCCAGAGCAGCACAGAGAGGTAAAGAAATGAAAAAGGAGTTGAGAGTCAGAGAGGATAGAATGAAATTGTGCAAATGCTTTCAAATAAAAGTTCCATGGGAAGTAGATGTGGCTCAAGCAATTGGGTGCCTTCCTACCATATGGGAGGCCCCAGGTTCAGTTCCCAGTGCCTCCTAAAGAAGGCAAGCAAGACAATGAGCTAATGTGATGGGCTGGTATGGTGAACTGATTCAACAAGATGACGCAACAAGATGACGCAATAAAGAGACAGAAAGAGGAAACACAATGAGAGACACAGCAAGCGCGAAGTGGAGGTGGCTCAAGCCATTGGGCACCTCCCTCCCACGTGGGAGGTCCTTGGTTTGGTTCCCGGTGCCTCTTAAAAAGAAGATGAGCACACAATGACTGGACACAGAGAACAGACAGCGAGTGCAAACAGCGAAGGGGAGAAATAAATAAATCTTAAAAAAAAAAAAAAAGTTTTGGAGGGAGAGAATAAAGACACTCAGGGAGAGGAATGTTTGGGGAGTTAGAAATCAACAAACCAGTGCTAAATAAATATTGAAAAGAAGAAAAGAAAAAGACTAATTGGAGGGCTCAAAAAGATGAAATAAAAATATGACTTTAATACCACTACTTGTAGTAGGAAACACTAATATCATGCTTACCACTGTTCTAAGCACTTTAAATATATTAACTTAATTTCTAGCTAACAATATCACAGAAGATGGGGGAGATTGCCATTAAAATGTTCTAAGTTCTTTATATGATTTGAGAGAATCAAAGATATTCAATATTATATATTCCTTATGTAACAAGAAGAGTAAGTCTTCGTGGGAATGTAAAATGGTACAGCCACGGTGGAAAACGGTTGGGTTGTTCCTCAAAAAAGTTACTTAGAACTACCACATGACCCGGCAGTCCCACTTCTAGGTATCTACCCAAAGGATAGAAAGCAGGGACTGAACAGATATTTGTACACCAATGTTAATAGCAGAATTATGCACAATTGCCGGAAGGTGGAAGCAACCCAAGTGTCCC
This sequence comes from Tolypeutes matacus, assembly GCA_026826555.1. Taxonomy (NCBI): domain Eukaryota; kingdom Metazoa; phylum Chordata; class Mammalia; order Cingulata; family Chlamyphoridae; genus Tolypeutes; species Tolypeutes matacus. Next base: position 6,040,848 of record JAKSZT010053929.1, read on the forward strand.
TCAGCAGATGAATGGATAAAATACGGTGTATAATATAATGTGCTCTTATTCAGTCATGGAAAGGGCTGAAGTTCTGATACGTGCTATAATTTGGATGAACTTTGAAGACATCATGAGTGAAGTAAGCCAGACACAAAAGGGCAAATACTGCATGATTCCACTTGTGTGAAATCACTCAAGTAAGTAAATTCATACAGACAGCGAGGCCAGGTTACCAGGGGCTGGGGAGAGGGGGAACAAGGAGTCAACACGTAAGGGGTGCAGGGATTCTGTTTAGGGTGATGGATGGTGGTGACGGTAGCACGACATTGTCAATGTAATCAATACCACTGAGTTGTGGACTTGAAGTGGGAAATTTTATATTGCATATATGTTACCAAAATTAAAAAAATTAAGAAGAAAAATAAATCTTGAATTCTATTTTATTTCTTAATGATGCATGCTGTAGTTCCTGCCTTCTGGGCACTTGGCAGTATCACATTTCTTGGCCTTTTCACAATTGATTGGATGGGGCCATGTGACTAGTTCTGGCCAAAGAGCAGAAGTGATTGAATATTTAATTGCTGGAGCAATACCCTCCATAACTCTGGCACAGTGATGTTCAAGATAGCAGTGGTTCCATCACTCTTGATCCGTGAGTGACATAAATGAAAAGAACACCCCCCCGCCGTCTCCCTGCAGAGACCCATCCCATCTCACATGTAACCTGTGAGAAGTAAACTTTTATTTTTTTATTTTTTATTATTTTTTAAAGATTTTATTTATTTATTCATTTATCCCCCCCTTGCTGCTTGTGCTCGCTGGGTCAGCTAACCACGCCGTGCGGGCGGGCTTGCCTTCACCAGGAGGCCCCGGGAACCGAACCCGGGGCCTCCCATATGGTAAACGGGAGCCCTACTGATTGAGCCACAGCCGCTTCCCATGAAATAAACTTTTATTGTGTTCAGAGCTGGTCTTGAAGTTCCACAGCATCACCAGAGACTCATGCTTCCTCTGCCTTTCAGTTCTGCCATCCTTTATGTGTGGTTTCTGGTCTCCAGATCACTTCAGGATTCATGATGGCTGCTGGAGCCCTAGCCATCACATCCGTATTCCAGAAAGGAAGTAGGAGATGGAGGTTAAGGAGAGGGTAACCTATCTAGCTGTCTGTCCCTCTCAGAGAGTTTTCCCTGAAAGTCCCACTCAATAACTTCTACTCGACGGTCTCCCTTATTTGGGAAATATAGTCTTAGCTGGATATGTGCGGTATAGATGATCACCTGGGGCAGGAACAGACAGACCAGGGTTCTGTCTGTGAGGAAAAAGGGAGAGAGAAGAATAGATATTGGCTAGGCAGCCTGAAGTTTCTGCTGTAGGTGGCAGTTTGCTACTATTGATGAATTTGAAAAAGAAATACTGATTGTGTTTGTAAACTGGTCTCTTCCTCTGGGCTAGTGATACCCTTAGATTATATTGGATTCAGAGGTTTCACTTTTCTTGATTACATAATGATTAAGCCTTTGATTGGGCCACATCAGTAGGACATTGAGTCCTCACCTCATAGAGAAACGTCACGTAGAGAAGGGAGGTTGGAGTTTTGAGCTGGAGCCCGGGAAGTAAACACGCAGGAGAAGAACACAGAGGAATAGACGGCTCCTTAGACATGGCAGAGGGCCCCGGAAGAGAGACGAGCGTTCGCCTGACAGTTTACAGCTGGCCTTGTGGAGAGAGCAGAGCAGCTGAGCCCAGAGAGAAATGAGACTTGTCCCAGCCTGTGGCTGAGATCGGAAGAAGCTGGGTCCTTGGAGCCTAGGGAGGAGGAGGAAGACTGAGCCCTCGCAGACATCGCCCACCATCTTGCTCAACATGTGGCAACAGACTTTGGGTGAGAAAGTACTTTTTATGGTACCTTGAGTTACACTCTTTAGGGACTGGTAACTGTAAGCTTCTACCCCAAATAAATACCCTTTATAAAAGCCAACAGAGTTCTGCATCAGCACCCCTTTGGCTGACTAATACAGGTGCCAGCCAAAATCTCCTCTCACCTCTTACAGTCCAGACTCCACCTAGCAACCAGAGTGATTTTTATTTTTATTTTTAAGATTTTCTCAAAAAAAATATATTAAGGTACGTGATTAAAAACATCTAGCAGGGAAGCAGCTGTGGCTCAATCAGTAGGGCTCCCGTGTACCATATGGGAGGCCCCGGGTTCGGTTCCCGGGGGCCTCCTGGTGAAGGCAAGCCCGCCCGCACGGCGTGGTTAGCTGACCCAGCGAGCACAAGCAGCAAGGGGGGGATAAATGAATAAATAAATAAAATCTTAAAAAAACAAAACAAAAACATCTAGCAGTGCAGATGATGACACAGTAAGTAATGTCTCCCTCCCACCCCTGTTCCCCACTCCCTCACCCCAGAAACAATCTCTTTGCCTTCGACATGTGCATCAGGCGTTGTCACATCCCTGCGTACCCCCCTCTGGCCTCCTCTCTGCCCTCCCCTCCTGCCACTCTCCTGGCTGCAGCCTTCCCCTTGCTATTCTCAGCCTGGAATACTCTTCCTCAGTTATTCAGGGCTCAGCACAACAAGTGGCTGCCAGCTGGTCGACTTCACTTCCTCCTTGTTCGGGGGCAAGCTTTTCTCCTCAGGCACCAACCCCATACAGGGTGTCCAAGGGCCCCAGCCTCCAGCTGGGACTCACTGCTCTCGGACAGCTGATGGCTGACGGCCGTGGGATACAGGGGGGTGGCCCCGGGCACTGTGGGAGTGGGGGAGGCACCCTGACCCACATGGGGATGAGTTAGGAACTGAGGAGTCATTCACTCATTCATTCATTTACTCACTCACTCATTCATCCAATAAGTACCTGTCAGGTGGTGTCTCCTGTGGGCCTGACGTTAGGGATCCCTGAGAGAATGAGACGGGCCTGTTCTCCTGGAACTTCCATACCAGAGGGGGGAGATGGACAATAAACAAGAAGATGAACCAAACCATTTCAGAGGGCGATAAGGTCCATGACAGGCATACACGGGGGATGTGGTAGAAGGGTCCAGAGGTGGGCCTATGTCAGAGTATATAATCAGAGAAGCCAAGTCAGATGCCTGAAGGATAAGAAGGTGCCAGGCAAAGAGCCAGGGAAAGGGAGTCCCAGCAGTGCAAAGAGCACGTGCAAAGATCCTGAGGTAGGCAGGGACTGGCCTGGTGGGAGCGTGGAGAGGAGAGGTGAGCGGAGGTGGGCAGGCCCGGGCCACAGGCTGTGGTTATTCTAAGAGCATCAGGAGCATTTGCAGCAGATCAGCAGTGTGATTCATGTGCGAGCTGGTTGTGAGCCTGGGTTTGGTGAGCGCTCTAAGTGGTTTCTGTAGGTTTTCATTTGTAGCTTTGTCTTGGGATAGCTTCTGCTTCGCTGGCCGTTTTGGTCAAACCGACAACAGGATGTGCTTTCTGAGAGCGGAGCAGTGGGACAAGTTCCAGCAAACCTCCCACCTTCCCCTCTGTGCCCTTGGACGTCCTCTCTGCTGGGAGTGATGCTCCCTCCCCTGTACTGGTGGACTCGGTGGCCTTGAGCACGGCCACACAGTACCTCATCTCTCCTTCCACTCGGGGTAGACGATATAGACCATTGCATCAAAGTTCTCGTTTCATGGTCAACGCAGGAAATCTTGCGTTGACCATGAAAATTAAAAAAAAAAGATTTATTTTATTTCTTCCCCCCTTGTTGTTTGAGCTCATTGTCTGCTCTCTGTGTCTGCTTGTCTTCTTTTTTTTTTTTTTTTTACGAGGCAATGGGGCCTCACCTGTGGTAGGCGGGCACCCAACTGCTTGAGCCACATCTCCTACACTCCTCTGCTTTTTGACTCCCGGCCTGTGCCCTAGGGAGATGTTCGATGGGACTCCCGGCCAAACTGGCTTGTGCCTTGCTGGTCCTTTTGCTTCCTTTCCCCTCCTGGGGGCCCTGAAGGGGCGTTCCCGGCTCCCTAATTTCACCTTGGTTGTGTGGTCCTTGCCCTCCAGGGCCCTATGAGTCCCATCGGGTACTCAGAAATACCGTGGAAGCGTCTGACCCTTCCCACAGCATCTGCTCACCTCTGCCCCCGGCCCCCCGGTGACCTCTCGTTTCTCAGTCTCGGTGGTTTGCGTGGTCAGATGAAGCACAGCCTCGGGGCAGGCCAAGGGGAAATGAGCGCATCCCACGCAGCCTGACTGGAGGAAAGGGCGGCAAAAGGCGTGGCTGTTTAAGGGCCCCACCACTGTTCCCAGGCCCGACGTGTGTGTGCAAATCACCCAGGCTGCTGCCAGGCGCCCTTGTCAGGCTGGGACCAGTTCGTGACTACTTTTGGCTTTGGTACAAGCTCTCTCCCTGCATGGTCAGTCAGTGGGGAAGTCTCCCCTGAAGCAACCCCACACCAGGGGATACCTTGACCTCAGACCCAAGGCGGGTAATGTCTTTAGTTTGGGTTCCCCCAAAAGCAGACCTTGGCATAATGAATGTCCTTCTTCTTAGAAAAAGTACATGGAAGTATTAGGTGTTCAAGGAGCAGGTATACATATACCCTACTCTCAAAGGTTCAGAAAATAGATCCATAGATGGATGGATAGATAAACTGACTGCTTGATGGATGGATAGGCAGGTGGGTAAATAGAATGAGATGTCAAATGTGGCGAAATGTTAGAACTGGTGGGGCTGGTTATTTGGAGGAGGGCAGGCTAGAGTTCTGTGTATGGGCTTTGCATTATTTTTGCAATTGTCCTGAAAGATTGAAATTATTTCAGAATAAAAAGCAGATCTTGAGAAAAGAATAGGGTGAAGTAGTTTATTTGAGAGGTGATCTCAGGAAGCATGATGGGGAGAATGAGGAAGTGAGACAAAGAAGGGAGGAAAGACAATAAGTGCATTATTAATGGGCAGTTATGGCTATGGGCAACTGGGGCTCGATCCTCCTGGGACCCTCTGAGGGGCTTTGTGAATGGAACATGCCTCAGAGTTGCCCCACCAAGTGGCAAGGGAGCTGTGGTGAATTAGTTAATGCTGTGTAACAAATCACCCCAAAACTTAGCAATTGAAAACAAGAAACATTTCTAATGTCACGCTGTTTCTGTGGGTCAGGAATCCAGGAGCGGCTGGGTTGGGTGGGCTGGGCTCTTGAGACTGAAATCACCCTAGATGGCTCACTCATTTGTCTGGCAAGTCAGTGCTGGTTGTTGGTGGGAGTCCTTCATTCCTCGTCACATAGAACTTTCCGTAGGGCTGCTTGAGCGTTCTCACAATGCAGCAGCTGCCTTCCCCCAAGAGCGAGCAATCCACAAGAGTAAGGCAGAAGCTGCAAAACTTTTATGATCTAGCTTCGGATGTCACACAGAATATCCTACTGAGTGGTTCGGGGTCGGGGGACTACACAAGGGCCCGAACTCCCAGACACGGGGATCACTGGGGGCCGTCTTGGAGGCTGGCTGCCACGCAGGGCCCTGGGTGGCTCCTGGGGCGCTGACTCTGTGGCACCTTCAGCTTAAGCCAGCTCGCACTGCAGACACAGCATCATGCTAAAGCAGAGAGAAAGAGGCAGGAGGATGTCAGCGTGTACGAGCCACGCCTGCAGGAGACACAGGCAGGGCGCTGACCTTCCTGCCACCAACCTGCCTGTGCCATGTTCAGTCTCCTGTGGCCTCCTCCCCTGCTGAGAGGTCCATCACCCACCCTAGCCAATATCCATCCCTCCCTGCCTGAGCATGCCCTGCTCGAGGTCCATCTCCAGTCCTGTGGTTGGAACTTCTTTTTTTTTTTATTTTTTAAAGATTTATTTATTTATCCCCCACCCCGCCCCTCGTTATTTTGTGCTCACTGTCTTCTCTCTGTGTGTTCTTCTGTGTCTGCCTGTCTTCTCCTTAGGCGGCACTAGGAACTGATCCTGAGACCTTCTGGAGCGGAGAGAGGCTGCTCAATCTCTCGTGCCACCTCAGCTCCCTGGTCTGCTGCGTCTTTTATTGTCTCTCCTCGGTGACTCTTTTGGTTGCATCATCTTGCTGCGCCAGCTCTCCCCGCGGGCCAGCTCTCTGCGTGGGCCAGCTTGCCTTTCACCTGGAGGCCCCGGGAATTGAACCTTGGGCCTCCCATACGGTAGATGGGAGCCTAATCGCTTGAGCCACGTCCACTTCCCAGCAGTTTTCTTCTGCTCTTCCTTTGCTTGAGCAATAGCTATTTCTGCAGAGTCCCCAGGACTTCTGGAGCTACTTGCTCAGTTACTTTTATTTTTCTGATTCCTGATTGCCCATTTTTACAAATAAATATTTTAATTATAATTGACTCAATAACTTTATACCTAATTTAATTTATATTTATAAATTTAATTTATAAAACTTGAGACTGAAGCAGGATACGAGAAATATTTTTTATATAAAAGGTTGGAACTGGGAAACGGACGTGGCTCAAGAGGTTCAGCGTCCGTCTACCATATGGAGAGACCCGGGTTCGATCCCGGTACCTCCCGATAAAAAAATAAATAAATAAATAAAAAATAAAAGGTTGGAACTATCCCATTGCCTGACCTTGATTGTCAAAAGTACAAACGACTCAAAACTGTCTTAGGAAGCGAAAGCCCTTGTAATTACACTCTCTGGAATGACCACTGTCGCCTGTTTGACTTATGCTCCTCAATGATTCTCTTTGCATACAATCCAGCCTGTAATTTACGTGCCTGGGGTCCGACCCTCCCTATCCATACGCTCCTTACTGTTTTTCATATGTTGCCTGACGCCTTTCCAGGTCAGCATCTGTGGACCGGCCTCTCTCTTTCACATCCACACGCAGGACTCCATAGGCTGGGCACCCATCATTTATTCTCCCCGCTCTGTATTGGGGAGGTAGCAGGTGCTGTTGGGGCCCCACCTCTGCTCCCCTTGGCCCAGCTCTGGTTTCAGCTGCAGCTAAGGAGGAAGGGTCCCCACTCAGGCTCATGCTTTGCATCACCTGCTTCCTGCCCCAGGAGCTTCTCTCACACCCACACTGTGGCCGTTGGGCAGTTTGATGTAATTATGAATTCCAAAAATATAATTGGATCATGCTTGTAAACTGATCTGTTAATCTGGGCATGATTAAGTTATGATTAGGGCGTTGACTGGGCCACGTCAGTAGGGTGTTGAGCCCCACCCCTTGGTAGGTGGGGAATCGAATTTAAAAGGCAAGGCAAAGAACAGAGTAGAAGCAGTTTTTGAGAAGCAGTTCTGATGATGGAGTTTTGATGTTGGAAAGAAGGCCCCAGGAGAAGAGAAGCGAGCCGTTCACCTGATCGTCTACAGCTGAACTTGTGGAGGAACCAGAAGAGCTAAGCCTGGAGAGAAACGCAGCCCCGGGAAGAGAGGAACCCAAGAAGCCTGAACCCTGGCAAACGTCGGCAGCTGTCTTGCTCCAACACGTGGCAATGGACTTTGGGAAGAAGAAACTTACGCTTTAGGGCCTGGTATCTGTGGACTTCTACCCCAAATAAATACCCTTTATAAAGACCAACCCATTTTTGGTATTTCACGTGAGCACCCCTTTGGCTGACTAATACACTGTGGACCCTTGTACAAGCCCAGCCAGGGAGTGCTGGGGAGTAAACACCCTGGAGGAAGCCCTCAACCAATTGTCTGGCCCTTTCGGTGATGATTCAGGGAGGCAGTATACTCTGTTTTCAGCAGATAAGACACAGAAAGTTTAGGTAGTCTCCAAATCCCCATTATCACAAACAAGGCTGTAAGTAGTGTCCTCTTCTCTTCCATACTTCCAGAGGTGAGTTTGCAGGGTCAAAGGGCTAAACATCTAAACTTTGCTGGCTTTGGCTACCACATGTTTTCCGGGATGGTGTAATTCCCATCCACAGCGAGGGATCTTGTTCCTGTGTGTCTGGGAGCCTGGGTGCTATGAGGAGGGTCCCCCGTGCAGGAGGTGGTGACAGCTCAGAGCAAGGCGTCAGAGCGGGGTGGCAGGGTGATGGAAGATTGGGTATACTCTGAGGGACTGGCCCAGTAAGTAATTTGCTGAAAATAACTGAAGCCAAGTTTCTTACTCTCTGGAAGGATAGACAGGGGTGAAGGCTGTGGTGTTGGGACTGGAGGCAGAGATGTCAGGCCATGTTTTCTAATATCTACATCATAAAATAAATATGATGTATATTTATACATGTTTATGCATGTGTGTTTCTCTTTCTCTCTCTCTCTCTCTCTCTCTCTCTCTTTACATGTGCATATATTCCCTAGCTCCGTCTGCTGGGGAGGGCTTGGAAGCAGTAACACCCCAGTAGTAATGAGGGTCCCTAGAACCCACATCTTGGTTTCTAAATACCATTTTTCACTAAAAGGAACCAGGGGTCCTTGGACAAAGGGTGGATTCCAAGGTAGCTCTGAGAAATACAGATGAGTCTGGAACATTCCATGGTGCCAGAAAGTAAAGAAATATTCATGAGAAGGGCATATCAAAAGGATACAGGGGCAGGTTGAAGAGGCTCTTACTGGCCACATCTAGGACAATTTAACATCAAAATAAAAATGATAAGGGATGACCACCCATTGAATAAAATAGGCAATCCTGAGTCCGGATGGGTATAAATAAATTAATAAGTAAATAGTGAGAGGAGAAAGTTTTTCCTTATGGTACAATGCTAGCTAATAAATGTAGGAAGAATGATGGAATTAGAAAAAGTCACCTTTTGGCAACCATCACAGTGATAAATAATTCAGTCAAGAATCATAAATGGATGCTAAAATTAGTGGGCAAGAGTTTCATGAGAAATAGAATATTGACATTATCTCAAAGTATCTCTCTTCAAAATATAATTTCAAAAGAAAAACGGGCAGACACCACGTTAATCAAGGGAATAAAGTTAGCATCTTCAGTCATGGGACAAATCGAAACAGCTTGCTATCCTAACGAGGCCATGAAAAGAACACGCCACCCTTTCTATGTTATCCCTGTCCCAAAATGTATAACCCAAATCTATCAAGGAAATGTTAGGCAAACTCTTAACTGAGAAAACTCCTACAAAATAACTGGCCTGTCATCTTAAAAAAAAAAAAAAAGTCAAGGTCGCGAAAGTCTAGGAAAGACTGAAGAACTGTTCCAGGTAGCGGCAATTGGCGGAAGCTGAAGGGGTCTGAGGATCAGACGGCAGTAATACTTCAATATTCAGTTCCTGATTTTGATGGTGGAGTTGTGGAGATGTAGGAGAGGGTCCCCATGTGCAGGAAGCGCTCACCAAGGCATCCAGGAAGGCTGGCCTTCAGGACGGCACCTTACTCCCCAACAGTTCAGAACCAAAAGTTTTTGTACGACCCTAGCAACATTTTTCTGTAATATGTTTTGTCATGATAAAACCCTACAATCTCACCACCACCACCGCCCACGCCCCCATCCACCTTCCAGAAACAACCATGGCCGACTTCCAAATCAGACACCCAGAGAGAAGGGGGTGCCCCACTCCCAGGGCTGCCGGGCACCCGTGGGGGGTGGGAGAGTGAGGGCCGTGCCCCACCCCAGCTGCGGGCTGCTCACTGGCCAGTCCCTTCCCGTTCTCTTAGCAGTGCAGTGGGGGGATAACAGGTCCCCCCATTTGCAGGCGAGGAGCTGAGGTTGGAGAGAAAGGACTTGCCCAAGTCTCCACGTCCATGTGCTTTGCCTGAGGGGAGCCCCCTCCTGCCCCAGGTGGGTGTCTGCTCAGGGGAGGGGGGCTCGCTGGGGTCCTCCTGGGGTCCTCCGGGTTCAGGGTGGGTGTGGCGGAGCCTCGAGCTGCCCTAATAAAGTCCTGTTTGCGGTGGCCCACTCAGCCCTCCCTGTTCACTGTGCTCCACAGACACACTCGAGAGCTTTCTGGGATCACGAGAGGCTAGAGGCACATCGTAGCAAGTCCAGAGGCAGAGGACCAAGAGCCCACCAGCAGCTCCGTGACGGGCCTGGCCCCAGTCCTCTTCGTCCTTCATGTCTCTCTCCATAACCCCCTCCTCCCAGGGGAGAAAGAGACGATCGCTGCCTTGGAATAAAAAATATTAAAAAGCACTTCCTTTCTCTTCAGGAAGCATACCAAGCTTCCAAGACAGGCACCTGCCTCCTTCACTTGAAAACCAGTCATCAAGTGCCTGCCCCGTGCTGCCTGGGGACCCCGCAGCCTTGTTTAATCCTCAAATAACCCTATGCAGTAGGGACTATTGTCATCCCCATTTTACTGATGAGGAAACTGAGGCACAGAGGGTCTAAGCAACATGCCCCTAACAGTCTGAGGGGGAAGATGACCAAACTTCACTGGAAACTCATCCCGCAGCCTCTTTGAGCTGCGACCACACGTTGCAGTCTGCTGGAAGCCACCAACCCCTGAACTAGGGATCTCTTGATTTTTACCAAAGTTCCAAAGCAAACTGGTTACTAACGGCCCTCCTTGGGGAAAGGCACTCGGTGGGCTCAGCTGGTTCCCCACGAAGGAGCTGCCCTCTGGGCCAGAGAGTGCAGGGCTAAACCACGGGAGGAGCAACGAGCTGCCCACAGGCAGTTCCAAAGCAGTTAAGAGTAGCACCCAGGCAGGGCAGGTCTTAGAGGAAACTTGAGCAACTATAATGAAATGAGGAAAAGGCAGCACAGGCTTCAGAAGGGGAACTCAGGCATGTCTACAAAAACCCAGCTCTCTGACTAGGTAATACGCACATTCTTTTTTTTTTTTTTAAATCTGCACCCTTGAAATTTGACCCCCTTTGAAATGGGAAGAACTAGAGTCAGAACTGTAGAGTAAAAGCCAGAAAGCTCTTTAGGCAGGTACACTTAGGTTCAAATCCCAGCTTCAATACTTAGCTGTGTGACCTTGGTCAAATTACTTAACCTCTCTGAGCTATTGCTTCCTTATGTTTAAAGCCAACTTGTTATAAACTCCCTCTCAAGGTAGCTGGGAGGTGTAACCGAACTTGAGGAACCCCTCTGCTTCGAACAGGCTGTTCATAAGCCTGCCATTTTGTGAGTTCCCAGATGTAGTTTCCCCAAACAGGATGAGTCAGTCTTTGAGAGTTTTACAATCTGGAGCCCTTTATCTTCCTCGTGGTTACCTAGGCATCTTTTTCAAAACAGTTTTGTGAACCTGCTGGGACAGGCCGTCCCCCTCCCCACGGGCCCCACCTGGGCGAGACTGCCTAGGGGCTGCATTGCTGCTGGGCCTTCTCTCTGAGGCTAGGTACATTGGGGAAGTCTTGGGCCCCTGAGCGGCAGGGACATGGGCAGATCTGTGGTTTGTTCCATTCCTTGGCACCTGTGCTGTCTGCCTGGGCTGTGAGGTGACCCCACTGTGTGTGGAGTTAGCCTTCCTCCACTCCGGAAGGCCAGAAGAGCTTGCCCGATGCAAGGGGTGGGGGGGAGGCGGGGGCAAGGCTTCCTGCCACCGTGCCCCACATCTCACCCGGGGCTGGGGTCCAGAGCAAGCGCCTCAACAAGCAGGGGTGCAGCCCCAACCTGGGCCTGCATCCAGGGCACGCAGGGCCACACCACTAGCCTTTCCCGTGGCGAGCCTGCGGCAGTGGGTCCAGCCACACAGCCTCCCTGGTCCTCCAGCCTCCCCTTCAAGTCTGTGAGTTAACCCGATGTTCTTCAGGAAATTCCACCTAGATTAGCCAGAGCCAAACCAAGGTCTTTGCCTGGCACAGGATCCTGCCATTGTCTGCAGCAAGAATTTCAGCAGTAGCATCTACCAGGACTCTGTCTCCAAGTTCTCAAATTCCTGACCTCCTATATTTATTTTTTTATTAATAATATGGAAAGATATTCATATACCGTACAAGCCATCCAACGTATACATTCAATGGTGGTTAAGTTTGCTGAAGGCTGCTGGGAGAAATATACCAGAAAATGTGTTGGCCTTTACAATGGAAATTTATTAGGTTCAAAGCCTGCAGTTCTGAGGCTGTGAAAATGTCCAAATCAAGTCATCATCAGAGATGCTGTCTCACTGAAAGTCGGCTGCTGGCGATCAGGCACATGGCTCGCCTCCCCGCTCTCCTCCAGGCCTGTCTCTCAGCCTCTCAGGGGCCTCTTACCGTGCCTCTGTGCTCTGCTGATTCCAGCCTCTGGCCTCTGGGACTGCTCTCAGCCTTTCAGGGTGTCTCTATCTCTGCCGCCTTTTTCTGTGTATCTCTGCTTTCAGTCCTCCATTAATAAAGGACTCCAGCAAGAGGACCAAGACCCACTCTGGGTCACGCCTCACTGAAGCCATCTAATCAATCCCCCCCACCCCCCAACTGAATCTAATCCATTCAAAGGGTCCCACACCCACAGGAATGGATTAGCTTTAAGAACATGATCTTTTCTGGGACCCACAAAAAGTTTCAAACTGTCACATTCCACCCTCTGCATCCCAAAAAGACACGTTCTTTCCATATGCAAAATACATTCATTCCACCACAACATATCAAAACGCCTTAAATCATTTCAGTAACAATGCTAAGTACAAAACCTCATCAAAATCAGTTATAGGCATACAGACTGTCTTGAGGTAGAATTCGCCTCTGGCTGCAGACCTGTGAAACTTAAAAAACAAGTTATCTGCCTCCAACATACAAAGGAGGGACAGTCATAGAATAAATGTTCCTATTACCATAGGGAGAAATTAGAAGGAAAACAAGGGTCATGGGTCCCAAAAAATTCCAAAAACGTGCATGGCATCTTCCATTAGACTTCAAAGTCTGAGAGTCATCTACAGAATGAAGGTTTCTTCTCTTTGGGATTTGGAGCCGAAGTCCCAGCCCCTCCAAGGGCTTGCCTGGCAGCCGTCTTCTTGGCTCCACCCTCATCAAGCATCTGGGTGTCCACTGAGCTCTAGGCCCCACCGTCTCAGAACACTGGGGTGATGGCCACACGCTCCCCAATCTCCAGGGTACAAGCCCAACCCCCTCAGAACAGTGGGGTGGTGACTTAACTCTCCCCACCCTCTCTAGAGCCTGGGGAGGCTGCACTCTTCCTCAACAACGGGGCAGAAGGCTCACCCTCTTCAAATGCCGGGGCCAACTCACCCTTTCCCTACATGTGAGCCGGGTCCCTCTGTTGTCCTGAGAAGATGTCTTAAGTCCAGACCTCAGCTTCCACGGTTCTGCCCTTGAAGTTGTTTTTCCTTCAGTCTCTCCCCTTTCTGTCCCTTTTAGTTCAGGCTGACAATGGTTTTGTTCAGACAGATCCCGCAGAAAGCTTTTTGGTTTAGCAGGCTGGAAACACGGGTCCACCTGTCAGACAGTAAGACTGTCCACAGATCCTTCCTGGATAACTGCCTTTCCAATCCTGACTTACACTGAAAAGACTGGCCGCTTCCATGTTCAGTGAAATCCTCCCGTGGGGCTCTATTCTCTGGCGACTTGTTTTCCAGAAGTTAGGAATTTCCCAAACCATCAATTTCTTGTTTCTTCAGTTCTCAGCTTATCTCTTTCCTCTCACATTTTGCTATAAGCTGCAAGGAGAAGCCAGGCCGCACTTTCTACATTTAGTTTGGAAATCTCCTCGGCTAAATATCCAAGCTCATCACTTTCAAATTCTGCCTTCCATCCAACATCAGGAGTCACTTTTGCCAAGTTGTCTGCCACTTTAAAGCAAGGCTCACCTTCCTTCCAGTTTGCAATGATACAGTCATCATTTCTCTCTAAGGCCTCATCAAAAGTTTCTTTAGTGTCTATGTTTTTACCAACAGTCTCTTCAAAGCAATCCGGGACTTTTCTACCAAGCATCTCATAATTCTTTCAGAATCTACCTCTTACTCGTTTATAAAACTGTCTCAACATTTTAGTATTTGCATAATAGCAGCACCCCACTCCTGATTATTGGAAACAGAATCATTAGTGCCCTTGAATCTAATCAGAGTAGAGAGCCAATTGCAAAAATCCCAGAACCAATTCAGAAATCCCATTTCTAAGATTCTGTTTCCCAAGAACGACTCCTGGTACCAAGCTGTGTCAGAAAGTGTTCTCCAGGGAAACAGAACCAAAAGGAGATATCTGTAAATATTATGAGATTGTATAAAATTCTCTCACGCAACCATAGGGATGCATGAGTCCAAATTCCATAGGGCAGGCCGCAAGCCAGGAACTCTGATGAAGGCCCCCGAAAAATTCCCCAGGAGAAGCTGGCTCTCCGAAGTAGAGATGGGAATTCTCTCTTTGAGTGCTGAAATCAACACGTCACCTTTTAACGCCTTCAATTGGTTGAATGAAAAATCTCTCATTGCTAAAGGCAAACCCCTCAGATGATTGTGGATTTAATCAGCCATAGATGCACTCAACTCACTGATGATTTAAGTCTGCAAAAGTGTCCTCACAGTAACAACTGGGCCAGTACTTGCTTTAATCAAACAACTGGGCACAATTATCTGGCCAAGATGACACACGAGCTTAACCATCATAAATGTGTCTTGGTGTAAGCACAGAGTTGTGTATTCATTACCACAATCAATATTAGAGCACTTTTGCTTACTTCTCAGTCCCTCCTTCTGTTAACTTTAGGCCACGCCTTCTCTTAACTGTGCCACATGGATGCCTGGCCCTCCCCCCTACTCACAGTGTTTCTGAATTCGGTAACTTCCCCCTTGTCTGATGTCAATGGATATGCCTGGCCGTTTTGCTTACCTTGTGATTCAGTCTTTGACCTTAAAATATTCCAACTTTAGTAAGATTCATTCCACATGCTTGTGAAACTCATTTTTTCCACCACTTTCAGGTTCTTTAATTTACTTTCTCCAATGTAATATTATTTACACTGTAATCCTAACCTCCTTTAAGTAGCACTTTGAATATTTATTACTTTTGTACCTGCTGGCTGTGGCCTGCCAAGGACCAGGCAGCAGGAGAAGTCTGTCTTGGGAACAGGCAATAACAGGGAAGAATTGTAAACCAATAATTAAACCAAATGAAAGAAGTCTGCTTTTTATTATCACGCTGTACTGTCACTGATAAAATATTACAGGCTGACTGCTCCCCCTGCACCCACCGTTTTTTTTTGTTTTTGTTTTTTTGAGGTACTGGGGCCGGGTTTGAAACCAGGACCTTGTATGTGGGAAGCTGGCACTCAACTGCTGAGCCACATCGGCTCCCCTGAGTTGGTTTTTTCATTTGTTTGCTTGTTTTTTTTTTAGGAGGCAGTAGAAACTAAATCTGGGACCTCCCATGTGGGAAGTAGGCACTCAATCACTTTAGCCACATCCGTTCCCCTGCACCCACCCTTTTGTGTGTCACTGTCTATTAAACAGATGGAATTAATAGAACATTCATAGAACACTTTTAAACGAAAAGAATTTAGTAGTAAAGGGACATTATGTCTACAAGTGACTCTCACACAGTCCAAAAAAATTAAACACACATGGAAAAGGATACAACAGATGTGGTAAAATTTTAACATTTGGGGACTCTGAGTGAAGGGTATATAGGAATTCTTGGTACTATTTGTGACAGTTTGAAGTTTTG
The DNA here is from genome assembly GCA_026826555.1 of Tolypeutes matacus. NCBI lineage: Eukaryota > Metazoa > Chordata > Mammalia > Cingulata > Chlamyphoridae > Tolypeutes > Tolypeutes matacus. Next base: position 6,056,262 of record JAKSZT010053929.1, read on the forward strand.
TGAATCTCAGAAAAGATCATGTTCTTATAACTAATTCATTCCTAAAGATGTGGGAACCTTTGATTGCATTAGATTCAGTTTAGGGAATTTTTTATTAGATCACTTTAGGACCTTTGATTGGACTACATCATCAGTGAGGTGTGACCCTCTTGCTGGAGGCTTATATAAGTGGAGAGCTGAAAGCAGAAATACCCTGAGAAAGACAGCTGCCATTTTACCCTGCCATGAGAGAGAAGACTAGACAAGCCCTGAGAGGCTGGCCGGAGGCTGGAATCAGCGGAGCACAGAGGCACAGAGAGCTGTCCCCAGGAGGCTAGGCCCACAAGCAGCTCAAGGCTGAAAGAGATGAGCCCTGCCGTGTGCTACATTGCCCACAGCTGAACTCAGGTAGAAAGCAGCCTGGAGGAGAAGGCAGAGGCCCAGATGGAGACCCTTGCCACATGGCAGGACCCCAAGATTGTCAGCAGCTGAACTTGGTGAGACAGCATCTCTGATGATGCCTTGATTTGGACATTTTCACAGCCTTGGAGCTGTATGATTTCCCCCTAAGAGAGTCCCATTATGTACTTTGACTATGCTCTTACATAATTAATTAAAATGTGTCACAACAATGCAAGGTATTGGCAGTGGGGTGATGTATGGAGACGAACCCTGTATGATGTTATGCATGTTTGTTTTGTAAGTTCACAACTCTTACTATATATTTATTGTTTATGTATGTTCATGTATGAATTATGAATGATATACTTCAATAAAACTTTTTTTTAAATGGAAAAAAAAGAAATTCCTATCATATATATATACACATTTTTTTTTTTGAGGTACCAGGGGCCAGGGATTGAACCTGGGACCTTGTATGTGGGAAGCCGGTGCTCAACCACTGAGCCACACTGGCTTCCCTGAGTTGGTTCCTTCATCTGTTTTGCCTGCTGTTCGTTTTTTTGTTTTTTTCAGGAGGCACTGGAAACCGAACCCGGGACCTCCCATGTGGGAGGCTGGAGCTCAACCGCTTGAGCCACATCTGCTCCCAAGAAATTCCCAACCCCTTTCCGTTATTTTGCTCCCAGCAGCTTTAGCAAACTAAAACACTATTCTTGCAACTTTTTTGTAGGTCTGAAATTAAGCCAATATAAAAAGTTAACAGGAAATACAAAAATACTAAGCCAGACACAGCAAACCACTATGGACTAACAAGTTCCTGAGTCTGGAGGGCAGGAAGTCAGAGGGATGCATTTTTGCTCTGAAACTGAACTCTGATCTTACTGGCGAGCATTCATAGACTGAAAGATCCCGAGAGGACTTCTGTAATGCATATGGATGTGGTCTGTGGCTGGGAAGCACTGAGCGAATGTAAGGGTTGGCCTCCATTGTCTTGGGTAAGTGGGTGCCAGGAGCAGCCTGTGAGCACCCAGTAAAGTGGGCCTCAGTCCCACGGTGGCACAAGGGACTCAGGCTCAGGACAAAGAGATGCGGGCTTTTCCTGGCCCTCTCACAATGTGACCTGAGCACATCATCCCCTTGGTGATGAGACAGACAGGGAGGGCGGTGATGACAATCCTGGAGGTCCCCTCAGCCAGTCTGCACTGCAGTCAGGCTCTCCACGAGCCTGCACTTTCCTTCTTTCCATTGGAGCTCAGCTCTCCTGCCCCTGCCCTTCCAAACCCTGCCAAGTGAAGCTCTTCCGTCCTCTACCTCCCATTCCAGCCCTGCCTCCTGGGGGCTGATACCTTCTGGAGCATTCCTAGCATAATCATGGCCGCCATTTCTTGAGTGATTCAGCGCTCATTATCTCATTTAATTCTCATGGCAACCCTGAGAGACAGGAGCTATTTTTCCTGTGACATAGGCCAGGAAGCTGGGCTTGGAGATGTAAAGTGATTTGTCTCGGGCCATACAGCCAGCTCACAGCAGAACGAGGATTCTCACCCAGGCCCACTGTCTCCAAAGCTGGGCTCATAATCTCCGTGTCCCTGCCTCCCTTTACCATCTCTCCTCTTGGGAGTGGACCCGTTCTGTGAGCCAAGTCGGGCCTGAGGACCTCGGGGAGGGCGGAGGACCAGACACCAGCTGTGGCTCATTGAGGGGCAGTTGTAGCTGGCAGAGGGGACCCAGCACCCCAAGGACTCAGACCTCCCCTCCTCTCCCTTCTGGCCCTGGCCTGGCATGGGCCCAGCTGAATAGAGCCAGATGGAGAGGTCCCTGGCCTGGGACAGTGCCCAGGTAAGCTGCTCTCTCTGACTCCCAGTATTCGCTGTCCAGCTCTAGGGCTGGAGGTCCCGGTGATCCTTTCTTAGCATTGTGTGGAGTGAGGCCCTTAGAAACCTGGTCTAGAGACCAGAGAGCCCAGGGATGGGTGTGCTCCAAGCCTCGGCCCTGTGGGTGTCCCCTAGGGACGGCCCAGGGAGCCGCCTCAGGACCCAAGCTGGGAGCCAGCAGGATATCCCTGGGCTCTGATGGGACCCCTTGCTCAGACCCAGAGGCCAGGGCACCAGGACCTCTGGACAGCACAGGGGTGTGGGCTACAGCTGTGATAGCCACTGGGCCTCCCCTTTTGGGGGGCTCCCCCCTGGGCCTGGCGTGCTCTTAGATCTGCTGGAATGCTGTGGCCAGCTGTAGAGATCCCTGACTGCCCAGGAGCATCCTGCCTCTGTAAGGCAGGGATGGGCCCTTCGCCGGGCTCTGAGCACCTCTAAGGGGTCCACGGTGGATTTCAGAGCATTCGAAGTGTACACAAAGGGGAGCAGACATAGCTCAAGTGGTTGAATGCCTGTCTCCCATGTACGAGGTCCTGGGTTCGATCCCCAGTACCTCCTAAAAACAAACAAATAAACAAAAAATCCTAAAAACAAACAAACAAATGAAGAAACCAATTCTCACTGGTGAGCAGATGTAGCTCAGTTGTTGAGTACCTGCTTCCTGGGTTCAATCCCTGGTACCTCCTAAAAAAAAAGTGGTGGTGTGTGTGTGTGTGTGTGTGTGTGTGTTCCAGGTGAGGTGGGGTCGACGACGCTCATCAGCTGCTAAGAGCACAGGAAGCTGGATTAAGAACCGTCTTTTGCGGGAAATGGATGTGGCTCAAGAGGTTCGGCGTCCGTCTACCATATGGAGAGACCGACCGGGGTTCGATCCCCGGTACCTCCCGGTAAAAAAAAAAAAAAAAAAAAAGAACTGTCTTTTGTTGGGGTACACGATTCAACCTACCACTATAGAGATATGTATGGGCTCATGCAACTGCAGGGGCTGAAAGTCTGAATCAGGTGGGCAGGTGGGCAGCTTGCACACTCACACAGGAGTTGATGTTGCCATCCTAAGGCAGAATTTCTTCTTCTCCGGGTAACCTCAGTTTTTGCTCTTAAGGCCTTCAAATGATAACTCACGTTATCGAGGTTAATCTCTTTTTTTTTTTTTGAAATTTTTAAAGTTTATTTTTAATTCGTTTTTAGATTTTTTAAATATATATTTACTTTTTATCCATTTTAAACACCACCACCCCCGTTTTTGCAGATTTTGTGTCCATTTGTTGGGCAATTCTCTATGTCTGTTTCCTTCCCTCTCCTCTCGTCCTTCTCCTCCTGTCTTCACCTGGATTCAATCCTGGGAACCTCCGATGTGGGAGAGAGGCGTTCTGCCACCTGTGCCACCTCAGTTCCTGGTTTTTTGGCATGTCTCATTGTATTAGTCAGCCAAAGGGGTGCTAATGTGAAATACCAAAACTGCATTGGTCTTTATAAAGGGTATTTATTTGGGGTAGAAGTCCACAGATACCAGGCCATAAAGCATTAAGTTTCTTCTCTCACCAAAGTCCATTGCCACGTGTTGGAGCAAGACAGCTGCCGACGACGTTTGCCAGGGTTCAGGCTTCTTGGCTTCCTCTCTTCCCGGGGCTGCATTTCTCTCCGGGCTCAGCTCCTCTGGTTCCTCCACAAGGTCAGCTGTAGACTATCAGGTGAACGGCTCACTTCTCTGCTCCTGGGGCCTTCTCTCCAACATTAAAACTCCATCATCAAAACTCCAACTTCAGAACCGCTGCAACTCTGTTCTTTGTGATACCTTTTATATTTGCTTCCCCCACCCACCAAGGGGTGGGGCTCAATGCCCTACTGATGTGACCCAGTCAATGCCCTAATCATAACTTAATCATGCCCAGATTAACAGATCAGTTTACAAGCATGATCCAATTATATTTTTGGAATTCATAATTACATCAACCTGCCCAACAGCTACACTCATCTTGGCTCTCCCGTGTCTCTCTCCTGTTACCTCATCATCTTGCTCTTGGTTCAGCTGGGCCCGATGGCTCACTCGCTCACAGAGCCAGGTGGCATGCCCACGCACCTTCTATATTTTTCTTTATTTTACCGGGAGGTCCCAGGGATCGAACCCAGGTCCCTCCACATGGGAAATGGACACCCAACCATTTGAGCCACATCCACCCCCTGCTATATCTCTTAAGGTTGACCAAAGATACCTAGAGTTACAGTCTTCTTTTCCCACATAGGATGGCCATATAACAAATCAGGCTTAGTTTATCACCTGCATCCTAAAAACCAGACGTAGAGAGAAAAGCTAGGTCTGGGGACACATGCATGGTTTCTAATACAGAGAACGTTTAGCCTCCCCTGATTATCACAAAATCAGGACAGCGAGAATATTCGCATGAGGGTAATCTCCTTTAAAGTCAACTGCTTGTAGACCTTAACCACATCTGCAAAGCATCTTCACAGCAACACCTAGATCAGTGTTTGACCAAAGAACTGGGCACCACCCCCTAGCCAAGCTGATAATTAAAAGTAACCATCACAGCTCCCTAGCAAGTTTCCTGAAGAAAAATTTCCAGCCAAGCAGCAAGGTTGCAGGATTGGGAGGGTTGGGGGTGGGGTGGGGGGAGCAGGAAGGGCGCTGGGGTAGGAGAGAGTTCCCACGAGTAAAGTTTAGAGAAGCGGGAGATGGCTGTGGTCCAGCCTGCTGGCTCCTTCCCTCCCTGCAGCACCACCCATGGTAGGGGGAGGGCAGTGGGGGGTCGCATTTGAATGGATGAGGGGGAGGGTATTTGGGTGCTTGGGGCTGAGGGAACACAGGAGAGGAGGATCAGGAGGGCAAGGGGAGGTCGGGTTGAAGGCAGGTTAGACTTCGGTGTGTTCCTTATCAGAAGGAAGTGGGGGAGTGGCAGGTGGTGGGGGTTCAGGAAGATGACTCGGCTATGGGAGGACATACCAGGGGGAGGATGGAGGCTTCCAGAGCAGTCCTGGGGAGAGGACGAGGACCTGAACCCGAAAAGGGGAGACGGTGGGAGAGAAGTCCCGGGGCTTCGGGAGGAGGGAGAGAGAGGAGCCTGGCTCTGGGGAGCTCTGGACCCTGAGGGAGCAGCGGGAGGTGCCCCTTGTGGGCACGTGGATTTGGAGGGGCTGGTGGGATGTCACTGGAGGTATGTCTGAAGTGCAGGAGGTGGGGGCTGGGGGGACACCCGTGACAGGGGTTATGCTAAAGTCAGCAGCTCTCGGGTGGGGACATAATGTGAGACCCATTCACTCAGACTTCATCTCTCGGCGGCTTGGTTTTCTCCTCTGTGAAATGGGTTGTCGTGAGGTTTCTGAGAGATAAAAGTGCTCCTGGGTACACGGCCGTTATCGTTGGGTGGGGGTGGCGGTGTGGGGGGCCCCTGAAGTCAGTGTGTCCCGAGTCCCCCCGCCGGGGCGGGCTGCGGGGGCGGCACTGCCCCCTGGTGGCGCTCCCCGCCGGGACACCCCGGACCGCCACAGGCGGGGCGACGCGGCGGGCTGCTCGTGGGCCGGCGCCGTCGGTCAGTCAGTCAGTCAGTCAGTCCGCTAGCTCCCCGCACCGCATCTGTCTGTCGGTCGGCGCCCGCCGGGTGCTCGGCACGTGGCCGAGACTGCATGGTAGGTGGGCGCGGCTGGGGGCTTGGAGGAGCGAGGCGGGAAAAGGGCCGGGCAGGGTGGCCCCGGGGAGGTGGCGTCGGAGCGCACGGGAGCCACCCCCGGGTACGGGTTGTCTCTCAGCCCCGGGGGCATTCCTGCCTTTGGCCAGCCAGGGACGCCGCGGGCCGGGGGGTTCCGAGCAGCGACCCTTTGCCCGGGCGCAGGGAGCTCCCGTCGAACCACGGCTGGCACCTGCGTGTTCCCGGCTCTGCGCCCACCTCACCCAGGGCGGGGGTGGGGGGAGGTCGGGGGGAGGGGCATTTGGGTGGATGAAATGCGCCTGGACCCAAATGATTTACGTGTTGGGGAGGCAGGGAGGTTGGGGGAGGCTTTGGTGAGGAGGAAGACGCTGGGAGACAGGGAAGGATCTGGAAGAAGGAAGCTGGAAGTGGGATGGTGGGTACCAGGCACGGGGAGTCCCCAGGTCCCATTTGAGGAGGAAATGAGCTGAAGGAAGAGGGAGTGAACCCAGGAATGGAGCCTGAGCGGCAGATGTGGGCTTGGGGAGCAGGCCCTCGCAGTCCCGGGCTGTGTGCTTTGGGGCAGCTCCCTGCCTTTTGTGCCAAGCCGGGTGCCCAGCAGGATCCTGCTTCAGCCCCTGTGCATTTTCCCCTGGACTCTGTCCTTCCCTTTCCATCTGGGAACTAAGGATCATGCTAATAAGGATTGCATTTAAGATGTCCCACCCGTACTCCTGAGAACTTTACAGGTATTCTCTTGCTTAATCTTCACAGGATCTGCTAGGTAGGCTCTGCTGCCATCTCCATTTTACAGATGGGGAGACTGAGGCACAGTGAGGGGAAGCCTCAGCTAGAGAAGGACAAAGTCAGACTCTGACTCCAGGCCAGTCTGTTTAGCTTCATGGTCTGGATTCTTCACCTCTAGACCCGCATACCTGGGTGAAGAGAAGAGGAGCCCGACAGAGAATAGGGGACCCCAGAACTGGTAGCATCAAGGGGGCCAAATACTTAGACTTTGGACAGCTTGGGTGACAGAAAACAGAAATGTGGGCCAACATTTGCATCAGTGTTTTTGTTTATATTTTATAGTCTTTTCATTCCCTCACTTGGTGCTCACAGAGATTCCTTCCCTCGGTGAGTTGGGAAATAACCTGACTCTTAGCAGGTGGCAGGCAGACCCTGAGTTAATGCCTTTCAAGGGTTAAACTCCCTGGATCCTCTAATACTAAGGAAACAGCCTCAGAGAGGTCAACACACACAAGGGCAGCCAGCCAGGAACTGGGGGAGGCTGGATTTGAATCTGGGCAGTTGTTTCCAGAACCCTGGCTCTTAAACACTGCGATCGCTGTGCATTGTGCCCGTTTAGCCGATGCCCAGAGTAAGGCTCCCGTGCCTCTCCTAAAGCTCGTGGCTTGAAGGGGAGAGAGCCAAGGGGAGACGCCCATGCTTGCGAGGAGCTGTCGCTTAGTAAAAGGTTTCAACATATCGTGACATTTACAATTGAAGTGCCATATTTTATCACCTTTTAGACGTACATTTTTACATCCCCGACACTGTACTGCATTTCACGGCGGATGGCAGAATGCTTTTCTTTCTCGGCAGTATGTAAGATTATGGTCATTTGAGTGTTTGATGCATTATGACAAAGCCAGGACTCCCAGAGTGACTTTTCTGAGTGTCTTTCTCTTCTGTTCACAGGCTCCTCTCTGCTTCAATTGCTCCATTTTCCCTGGGGAGCTGTACCCGGGGGGCGTAATGGGCCCTCTCCCCTGCAATGTCAGTGGGACCTTTGAGCCCGGGGACTTGAACCTGACTGACGAGGCGCTGAGACTCAAGTACCTGGGGCCCCAGCAGACAGAGCTCTTCGCGCCCATGTGTGCCACATACCTGCTGATCTTCGTGGTGGGCACCGTGGGCAACGGGCTGACCTGCCTGGTCATCCTGCGCCACAAGGCCATGCGCACGCCCACCAACTGCTACCTCTTCAGCCTGGCCACGGCCGACCTGCTGGTGCTGCTCCTGGGCCTGCCCCTGGAGCTCTACGAGATGTGGCGCAACTACCCCTTCCTGCTGGGCGCCGGCGGCTGCCACTTCCGCACGCTGCTCTTCGAGACCGTCTGCCTGGCCTCGGTGCTCAACGTCACGGCCCTGAGCGTGGAGCGCTACATGGCCGTGGTGCACCCGCTCCAGGTCAGGTCCATGGTGACGCACACCCACGTGCGCCGTGTGCTCGGCACCATCTGGGGCCTGGCCGTGCTCTGCTCCCTGCCCAACACCAGCCTGCATGGCATCCAGCAGCTGCAGGTGCCCTGCCGGGGCACCGTGCCCGACTCGGCCATCTGCACGCTGGTGCACCCGCAGGTCCTCTACAGCCTGGTCGTGCAGGCCACCGCTCTGCTCTTCTTCTGCCTGCCCATGGCCACTATCAGCGTGCTCTACCTGCTCATCGGGCTGCGGCTGCGGCGTGAGCGGCTGCTGCTCAGGCCTGGTGCCCAGGGCTGGGGCCTCGCAGCCTCCAGGGTGCAGCCGCAGGACCAGGGTCGGAGGCAGGTGACCAAGATGCTGTGTAAGAGCTGCTGCTGGGAGGCAGGGGTGGGGGGTGTGGCTGAGCCCCGCATGACGTGAGAATGGGGGCTTCCGGGGCCTGCAGGCAAGGCCAAGTGTCGGGGTTTTAGAGCCTGAGTGGGTTGTTTGGACATGTGAGGTGTGCATGTGGATGTGAGTCTGTGGATGTGTGTCTCTGTGTGTGTGTATTCTTTTAGATTACCCTGCTAGAAACTTATACCAAAGATAACTGTTACTGGCCCATGGCAGGATCGGCTACATAATTTGTGGGGTACAAAATGAAAATTTCAGGGTCCCTTGTTCTAAAGTATCGAGAACATCAAGAGGGCAACAGCAGAGCATTAAGCCAAGCCCTGGCCCTTGTGGCCTGGGGCCCTGTGTGCCACCCAGGTGCACACCCATGAAGCTGGCCCCTACTCAGAGAACCAAACCATGCGAAGGGCAGGGCCACGTGGTGCCGGGTTCCGGGGTGGCCGAAGCTGGGATCTGGACCTTCCAGGTCTCTCATCTTTGCTCCTAACCATGCCTCGGCTCTCTTTCTCCGACAGCAGCCCGGGAGGCACAACCACAGGCACACAGGGCCCCTTGCGGGAGGAAGGCCCCTCTTCCCTTAGTTGCTATTTTTTTTTTTTTTTTTTTTTAAGATTTTATTTATTTATTCATTTATCCCCTCCTTGCTGCTTGTGCTTGCTGGGTCAGCTAACCACGCCGTGCGGGCGAGCTTGCTTTCACCAGGAGGCCCCGGGAACCGAACCCGGGGCCTCCCATATGGTAAACGGGAGCCCTACTGATTGAGCCACAGCCGCTTCCCATCCCTTAGTTGCTATTGAAAAGTCCCAGACGAGGCTTCTGATTGGTGGGGCTTAGGTCATGGCCCACCCCCTGGGCCTGAGTGGCAGGAGGCAGAATGGAGGCCAGGGCACACCCAGCTGGCTGGGAGCTCTTTAGATCTTCCCCCGGTCCCTGGGAAGCAAGCCCAGTGGATCTTAAGTGGATCCAGTTGATTCCAGTCTCCCGCCCACTGCACCGCAGCACAGCTGCAGCCCGGCAGGCCCTGGATCAGACAGGCGGGGTGAGCCGGGGCAGGAGAGGGCTGGGGAGCTCCGTGGTCAAACCCATGGAATGAGGGCCGGCTGACTGGGAACAGCCCATTCCCAGAGAGCCCCCCCCCCTCTGGAGCAGTGTCCCGGAGCCGCGCTTGCCTCCCCACTCTGTGTCGGCGAGGCCGGGGCAGGCTTTGCCTGCACTACAGACCAGCTGCCCCCTCTGCGCCACCCCCTGCCAGCAAACAGGCTGAGTCTGCAGCTGGCCCCCATCTGGGACAGGCTCTCACGGCTGGGAAGGTGGGGTGTCTTTTTACGGCTACCCGGCTTGCTGGCCTGGGACCACGAGCTTTCTTCTGGCCTCCAGTCTTTGCTTTCTGAGGGCCGGTGGGCACCAGGCTGTGTGCCTGAGACTTTGTTGGAAATCAGGGATTATGAGGTGAGCCATGCTAGGGCATGGTGGGAAGACACAGCAGGTGAAAGAGAGAGAGTTGCAGAAGCAAAGCCAAGAAAACAAGAAACCAAAACCAGGGCAAGCCCAGCGGCAGGAACTCAAGGAAGGGCAGGACTGGTGAAGGCCAGGGCTGGGAGAAGGTGCGAGGCCTTGGCCAGCCCATCCTGTCTTTTGCTGGGGGAGAAGCCCCCCTCTCCAGGGAAGGAGGAGTTAGTCCAGGACAAGACGTCCAGTGGGGGCTGAGAAGGCCTCTGGGGCCGTCGTGCGGGGCGTGTGTGTCTCTCTCTGGCCCCGCGTCCTCGCCGCCCACTGCTCCCTGAGCTGCGCCCCCTTCTCCTGCTTCTCTCTGCGCACACACAGCAAGCAGAGCCCCTAAAGGGAACACTCAAGGCTCCCCGGGGATAACGGTGAGAAGTGCTGATTTCAAGGGCCCAGAGCGGGGGGCCAGGAGCTGAAAGGGGGCTGACTGGAAGGGGGCTCCTCATGGGTGGGCCTGAGCCTGTCGTGACTGACTGTAAAGCCTGAGCCCTAAGCGGGGACAAGTCCCAAGAGGAGGCCTTGGGGAGGGGTGAAGAGTAAAGGGGGGGTGTGACCAAACTGAAGCCTTGGGAAGGCGGCTGAGGGCATGGCGGGCACCCAGCTCTCCCCTCTCTGCCCCTGCAGTTGTGCTGGTCATCGTGTTTGGGATCTGCTGGGCCCCGTTCCACATCGACCGCCTCATGTGGAGCTCCGTGACCCACTGGACAAAGGGCCTGCATCTGGCCTTCCAGTACGTGCACGTTGTCTCCGGTGTCTTCTTCTACTTCAGCTCAGCCGTCAACCCCGTCCTCTACAGCCTCATGTCCAGCCGCTTCCGAGAGACCTTCCAGGAGGCCCTGGGCTTTGGGGCGGGGTGCTGCCGCCACAGGCCCCGCCACAGCTCCCACAGCCTCAGCAGGGTGACCACGGGCAGCACCCTCTGTGACTTGGGCTCCCCGGGCGGCAGGGCCCTCACCCTGGCCGTGGATGGCGGCCCAGAGGGGCAGCAGAAGGTTGACCCCTCCTGAGCGGAGCCTCAAAGCAGCTTCACCTGGAGGTGCCAGAGGGCCACGTGCACTTGGGGAGCTGCAGCTGCCTTCTGCAGGATGTTACGCCCTGTCCTACTTCAGCCTAGCATCTCTGACCAGCACCTGCATGACTCCTACCCCCACCCATGCATTTGAGATTTGAGGGAAAGCACGAAAGGAGGAGCAGTGAGCTCCAGTTACTAAGGACCCCCATCCTGCTGCTTGTCCTCCAGGGTCCCCGGCCACCCAGTTCAAGCCCTTGCAGAGACATCACAGTTAACGTGCACAGCGTCCTCCTTCGGGACCCCTCCCTGCCCCGGTTTCTGAAATGTTCCAAGGGAACCCCCTTCCTTCTCATTTCTTAAGTGGCTATGGGTCCTGACCTATTCTGTACCTTTTTAGTTCTCGGCCTGCACCTGACCCCTCTCTGGCCACCAGTCCCCTCATCTTGCTCTGGGACCTCCACCTGGGGGAGCTGCTGGATGGCAGAGGACCTGGTTCCAATCTTAGCCCTGCTGCTGCCACCTGGCTGTGTGGCATCAGGCAGACCGTCTCACCTTCCCAGGCCCCAGGTCCTTGCTGGCAAAAGGAAAGGGGCCCAGTAGGTGTAACTCAGTGGTCTGAGCACCTGCTTCCCATATATGGGGTCCTAGGTTTGATCCCCAGTACTGTCCCCCCAAAAAATGCACCTAGAGATTAAAAAATAATAATAATAATAAAATAAAAATTTTTTAAAAAATCAGGGAGCCAATGTAGCTCAGTGGTTGAGTGCCAACTTCCCACACATGAGGTCCCGGTTTCAATCCCCAGCCCCAGTACCTAAAAGTAAAAAATAAAATAAAAAAATAAATGTTTAAAAATTAAATTAAAAAAAAAAGGAAAGGGGCCCTACCATTTATAGTGTCATGTTTTGGCAATTTAGCTGTGGTTTTCTGTATGTGCATGAGACGCTGCTTGCAAAGAAAACAACTGATACCCTCAGATTAACAAGGCGGAAATTACTCTGCATCCTCTTTGCCTCCCACACCCACTTCCTCCCTGACCTCCACATGCCACTTCAACCCCCCGCCCCCTAAGAGCGACTCTGGGCCTTGGTCTTTGCTTGTGCTGGAACAGGTGGGGCCTGGCACCAAACGGGGCCAGTGTGAGCTGGGGCCACCCTCTCCTGCCTCTGTCTTCAGGTGAGCAGAGTCCTGGACCTGGCTGGCCAGAGGGACTCGGGGGCAAGAGACAAGGGCTGACCAAGGAGTGACCCTGCGGTGAGACTTCTCCTTTGGGCTCAATGAGGCGAGAATGACAGGGCCAAGTAACTCCATGAACCCAAGTCCCATCCTGAATCCCTGGGGGCCAGCTCGGTGCTCAGTCAGGACTCAGTTAATGGGTGAAACTCACCCAGGGTCATCGGATCCTGTTGCTCATTGTAGAAAATTTGAAAGCACAAATAAACGAGAAGGAAAACAATTCTTAAGATGTTAAAAGCACCCATAACCTTACTCTCCAGAGGTAAGCGCTGTCTCCATTTTGGCATGTTTCCTTCTTTTTTTTTTTTTTTTTTTAACCAGGAGGTCCCCGGGATCGAACCCAGTTCCCTCCATATGGGAGTCAGACACCCAACCATTTGAGCCACATCCATCCCTGGCATGTTTCCTTCTAATAATGGTTTCATAGTCAATATGTGTTTAGTACTTGGCCTTTTCCCTGCAGACACTACCAAGCTCTAGGTCCCACTCATTTGACTTGTGGACCTCACCCCGAGGGGCCTTGGCCAGCCCTGGGTGTTCCCTGGGTCTCAAATCCCTAGTGGGATGAGTCCCTGCGTGTTGGCCCTGTCTGCTGTGCTCAGAAGAGGCAGAAGCCTTGACTGCCGGGGAAGGAAGAGCCAGCCTGGCCTGTGTGACGGCTCGGTGCAGCCTCACGGCTCAGCAGTCAGGGAGTGTATTAGTCAGCCAAAGGGGTGCTGATGCAAAATACCAGAAATCAGTTGGCTTTTATAAAGGGTATTTATTTGGAGTAGAAGCTTACCATTACCAGGCCATAAAGCATAAGTTACTTCCCTCACCAAAGTCTATTGCCACGTGTTGGGGCAAGATGGCTGCCAATGTTCAGCCTTCCTCTTCCTCTTAAGGCTCCGTGGTCCCAGCTTCTTACAATATCAGCTGTAGGCCATCAGGCTCTCTAGGCTTTGTCTCTCTCCCTGGGGCTCGATTCTCTTTGGACTCAGGCTTGCTTCTCTCCACAAGGTCAGCTGTAGACTATCAGGTGAATCGCTCTGTCTCTCTTCTGCTCTCTCTTCCGGGGGCCATCTCTCTTTCCTCACCACCAAACTCCTTTGTACGCTTACTTCCCAGGGCTACAGCTCAAGACTCCAGCATCAAAAAACTCCAACTCACTCCTCTACTGTGCTGTGTAGCTGTGGAGTCCCTGCCCACCAAGCGGGTGGGGACCCAACGTCCTACTGACGTGGTCTAATCAAAGCCCTAATCATAATTTAATCATGCCCATGTACAGACCAGTTTACAAACATAATCCAGTATCTATTTTTGGAATTCATAAACAATATCAAACTGCTACAGGGAGTGTGAGAAGGCTCAGCCAGTACCACCATATGAGGCCACAAGAAGCATGAGGACTCTGCTACTGCGCGCAGCAGAGGCCGAGGGGACACTCCAAGGCTCCCTGAGGGTAACGGGGAGAAGTGGTGACTTCACAGGCCACAGCATGAATCCTGGAGCTGAAGTGGGGCTGGCTGGCTGGGTGGGCCTGTCCCGACTGGATGTAAAGTCTGAGCCCCTCCTTGGATGCTCAAGAGCTTGGGCCCTGTTTACTTCCCATGTACTCCGCTCCTGCCATTATCCGGAGGACATCAGCATCCATGTGGCTGACACTTCTGATGCCCTGGGTGTCACTTCCTGAGCTTCGCAGCGACTCTGGCGACCTCTCTCCTCCACCCTGGCCTCACAGCCCTTTGGTCCAGCCTCACTCCCAGTGTCTCCAGGAGTTTTTCCTTTTCTGAAAGTGAACTCTTACCCATGACTCTTACTCCTGCTCTCTTACTCTATTGCTTCCACCAGAGATGGAATCTTCTACCCCGTCTAGCCTCTCAGGTTCTTGCCTGCCCTGCTTTTCCCCAATCAGCCTCCTGTGCTCTTCGTCTCCTTTCGGATGGGTCCTAGATCCCAGACTCCATCACAGCCAACCCTCTCTGGCTATTCCTGAAGGCCAGGGTGAATATACTGAAATCATTCTTTCCTGCTCAGAAAAAGGTTTCTTTTCTTTGGAAATTCAAAGTCCAAGATTAGCCTCACCAGCAAACTCTTACAAAGCTGCCTCTGCCCACCCTTCCTTCTGTTAAGCATCTACTCAGGAAGAAAGAATTATGTCACATGTCACATCTATTCTTTACATAGTCACAGGCTATTTCCAAAATCACTTCTGACATTTGTGAGCACATCTCTCTCTTTTTTTTTTTTAATTCTGGTAACATATATGCAACTTAAAATTTCCAATTTTATCCACCTTCAATTATACAATTCAGTGGTGTTAATTACATTCACTATGTTGTGCCACCATCACCATCATCTGTCACCAAAACTTATCCTTAAACCCAAACTGAACCTCCTTACCGTCAACTCCCACTTCCCACCCCCACCCGGCTGCTGATAACCTGTATTCTAGTTTCCGACTCCTTGAATTTGCATACTCTGTAAAATGAGATCAAAGAATATTTGTTGTTTCTTGCCTGACTTATTTCACTCAACATGACGTCTTCAAGCATGTATCAGAATTTCATTCTTTTTTATGGCTGAATAATAATGCATTATATGTATAAACCACATTTGGTTTATCCATTCATCTGCTGATGTACAGTTGGGTTGTTTCCAACTTTTTTTGTTCCTATCTGGTCACATCATCGTCTTTTTTGGTGCATCGCTTTGCCACGCAGCTCCGCGCAGGTCTGGGATGCCTTTTTTTTTTTTTACCAGGAGCTCCTGGGGATCGAACCCGGGTCCTCCATGTGGTAAACAGGGCCTCGATTGCTTGAGCCACAGCTGCTTCCCCTAACTTTTGGCAATTGTGAATAATGCTGCTATGAACATGGGTGTGCAAATATCTCTTCAAGTCCCTGCTTTCAAGTTTTTTGGATATATACCTAGAAGTGGGACTGCCAGGTCTATAATTCTACACTTAACTTTCTAAGGAACTGCCAAACTGTCTTCCAGAGCAGCTGTACCATTTTACATTTCCACCACCAATGCACAAGTGTTCCTATTTCTCCACATCCTCTCCAACACTTATTTTCTGTGTGTTTTTTTTTAGGTACCAGGGGCTGGGGATTGAACCCAGGACCTCGTATGTGGGAAGCCAGCACTCAACCACTGAGCCTCATTGGCTACCCTGAGTTGTTTTTTTTTCATTTGTTTTGCTTGTTTTTTTTTTTTTTAGGAGGCACCGGGATCCAAACCTGGACCTCCCATGTGGGAAGCAGGTGCCCAACTGCTTGAGCCACATCTGCTCCATTTTTTAATAGTAATCATTCTGGTGGGTGTGATGTTGAGCATCTCTTTGTGTGATTATTGGCCATTTGTATGTGTCCTTTGGAGAAATGTCTACTCAAATCTTTTGCCCATTTCTTAATTGGGTTCTCTTTTTGTTGTTGAGTTATAGTTCTTCATATATTATGGATATTAAACCTTTATCAGATAATAGTTTTCAAACATTTTCTCCCACTATGTTGGTTATCTTTTTACTTTCTTGATAAAGTCCTTTGATGTATAAAAGTTTTTTAATTTTGTTGAAGTCCCACTTATCTATTTTTTTTTCCTGTTGCTGTGTTTTTGGTGTAAAGTCTAAGAAATCATTGCCTAACACAAGGTCCTAAAGATCCTTCCCTACATTTCCTTGGAGTTTTACAGTTTCGGTTCTTATATTTAGGTCTTTGACCCATTTTCAGTTAATTTTTTAATATGGTGTGAGGTAAGGGTCCATTTTCATTCTTTTGCATATGGATATTCAGTTTTCCCAGCCCTGTTGTTGAAGAGACTGTTGTTTCCCCCGAGTGGACTTGGTACCCTTGTCAACAACTAACTGGCCATTGATATAAGGGTTTATTTCTGAACTCCCAATTAAATTCCATTGATCTATATAGTTATCCTTGTGCCAGAACTATACTGTTTTGATTACTGTAGCTCTGTAATAAGTTTTAAAATTGGGACATATGAGTCCTCCAATTTTTTTTTTCTTTTTCAAGATGGTTTTGAGCCCAACTAATTTTACCCATTTCTCAGTCTCTCCATCTTCCCCATTCTTGTCTTCTAATGGCTGATCAAGTTTTCATCATAGAGGATTTGTTTTCTGTTTTTTTTTTTTTTGTTTGTTTTGTTTTTTTTTTTGGGAGGGGGGGGGTTGGTGGCAGGGCTCTGTAGCATTTGAACTCTCTTTGCATTGGAGAGAATCCCTCATAGCGTGACCCTTGGTAGGAGACCAGGTCTGGGCTCCCACTACAGAAGCTGAAAGGGATTTCTGCGCCTGCTGAAGTCTACTGTGCAGTGCTGTGTGGACCCAGCCAGCTGCCTGATGTGACATGGGACCTGTATCTGGCCAACTGACACCAAGACCCAGGACAGCTACTGTGGCCAGAGCAGTAGTGCTAGCCACAGCACCCTATGCAGACTATCCCCTGGTTTCTGTCTGTTTTCTCAGCCAGGTTTTCCAGCCTTCCTGTTGATATTTTGAGCTACTGGTAGCCTTTCAATAAATCTCTTTGCTGCTTATGTTGGCCACTGCTATTTTCTGTTGTTTGCAACCAAGAACCTTGACAGATCCACCCGCCCACTGGTTTAAGGTTACACATTCTGTTTATTCTACTAATGGTTATGTCTAAGATGAGCAGATAATATTAATTTTTTTAAACAATTAAAGACTGTAATACTTAATAATCATTCTCATTCTCTCTAGTTTTTTTTTTTTTTTTTTTTTAAAGATTTTATTTATTTATTCATTTATCCCCCCCTTGCTGCTTGTGCTCGCTGGGTCAGCTAACTACGCTGTGCGGGCGGGCCTGCCCTTACCAGGAGGCCCCGGGAACCGAACCCAGGGCCTCCCATATGGTAAACAGGAGCCCTACTGATTGAGCCACAGCCGCTTCCCCTCTCTAGTTTTTAAAACACTCTTTTTTTTAAGAGATAGGAAAACTAAAGACAGATTTAAGGAATCTGATTTTGGGAAAATTCATATATTTTTCTAACAGTCTAAACCTCCTTCAGCACAAGAAATGAACTTTAATGTGCTTCTCTTGACAAAGCAGTAGAGTGTAGGGGTTGTGAGCAAGGACTTAGGAGTCAGACCGCAGGGGTTTGAATCCCAGCCTAGCCATTCGCTAATTACCCTAAAAAGTCAGAATGGCCTTAGGCCAAACTCAGACCAAACTGCAAGTTATTGACATTTCTAAAGCAAAATGTGCAAACCGTCTGCACACAGAGAGACACAGAGGGGAGACACAGAGGGAAACACTGACACGAGCATCCTCCCTAACTGTCCAGATTTCTAAATCTCCCAAGCAGAACCAGTCTGAGGCTTGCAGCCATCTAAAGTAAATGTACCCTTGTGTGGTCTCTTGGCAAAACTCCAGCCTCATCCTTTCAAGCTTCTGCATGGGTGAGGCTCCAGGCCCAGGAGTACAACTGCAAGGTTGGGCAGGAATAGAAACTGAGGCCCAAGAGGGACAGTGGGATTCAGGGAAGGCTATATTTGGCTGGGCAAGAGTGTCCCAGCTCAGGAAAGGTGGCCACAAGGGCTGGAGTTAGACTGGAGGGCTTGGAAGCTGCTGCTACGTTCTCTGGAACATCTACTAGAGTATCTCTGATCTTTTTATCTAATATTCAGGTCTCTCTATTAACTCTAAGCAATGTGGGCACCATTCATTCATTCAATACTTATTGAGCACCAAGTATGTGCCAGACAGTGTACAAGGCCTTGGGGGGATGAACACATAAACATACTGGCATAATAAGTGCTCTGACAGCTGGAACTCTGGGGACATAAGAGAGGCACTTGCCCTAGCGGAGAGAAGGCTTTCAGGAGGCGATGCTGCTCAAGACTCATGAGAGAGGGCGTCCAGTAGGGCTCCTATCTTTGGCCAGGGGAGGGTGAACATCGTCAATGACAGTTCCACCAACACTATATCCAGTAGAGGAGGGGAAAGACCCCAAAGGGAAATCCACTATCATTGTTTTCATTCTCTGGACTTCCTTGGCTGCCCTTTCTGGAGCTTGGATTTGGAACATCCCCTCCACTCTCTCTCTCTCTCTGGTTGTATCACCTTCATTAGACAGGATTTCTTCTGTTCTCGTTTTAGGAAATGTGAAAAAAAAATGAAGAAAAGTAGGGGGAAAAAAGGCATATTCATATTCACAACATGCAAACTAACCACTCTTAACATTTCAGCAGTGTTTCCTATCATTTTTCCACATATACTTTTCTATTGTTCATGAATAATAGATTGTTTCCAACCATTTGCTTTATAAAACAACACTGCCTAAAATCATTGGCTAGAAGGCTGATGGTTATAATGAATGGACTGAGCTGACAATAACTGATCAATTTTAATATCACCTGAAGTGGGACAGCCAGATGTCAAGCACCTCTTAGTGAGATGTAACGGAAGCGCACAGCATCAACCATGAAGTATTCCTGCAAAAGAATCGAACCTGAATCTAACAAAGCTTTCAGATATCACCATCAGAATACAAGAAACATTAAGAACAATGATAAAAATAAGAAAAAAAACCAAAAACCAAAAAAGAAAACAAAACAAAAAAAGAAACACTGAGGATAGAGAGCTATGTTAAAGACACCACAAGGTGTCAGCCAAATCCAGAATAAGGACAAATTCTACAGGACAAATGATTCAGTTTCTTCAATAAATAAATGGCCCAAGAAAAGGAAAAAAATAAAATAAAAAAAGTAACACAATAAAAAAAAAAATTTTTTTTTTTTTTAAATGGCCTTAAAAAGGGAGGATTCCTATTACGGATTAAAAGAGACTTAAGAAACATCTTAAGAGGCATATCAACCAAATGTAATGTGTGGAAAATTTTGAATCCTAATTCAAACAAACCAACAATAAAAAGCCATTTTTTGAGACAGAGAAAATTAAACACAGACTAGATATTAGATTGTATCAAGGTCCCCATTATCTGGAGGAACATTCTGAAATGTTTACAGGTGAAATATGATGCCTGGGTCTTGCTTTAAAATACCCAAAGATTTTGGACTAATAATGCATAACACGTAATTTGTGACAAGAACTACTTAAAGGTGCAGGGACAGAGGGCTATAGGACATAGTTTGTGCATGCTGTTGAAGTTGTTAAATTGTTATCAAAGCAAACGAGATTGTTATAGATTGAGGATGTTAAATTTAAGCCACCAGTTAACCACGAAGAAAATATCAGAGAATATGCAAACTCATAGGGACAGAAAGTACAGTACAGGTTACCAGGGGTGGGGGCCAGGGACAGTGGGGAGATAATGCAAAATAAGTGTAGAGTTTCTATTTGGGGTGAAGGGAAAATTCTAGTAATGGATGGTGGTGAAGGCCCTGCAATATTGTAGCTGTGATTCATCCCACTGAATTGGGAGGGGTTGGAATGGGAAGATTTATGTTGTATATATGTTTCCACAATTAAAAAAAAAAGAAAAAAGAGCTAAGGAGATGATGACAATTAAATGCAATACATGATTCTGCATGGGAGCTAAGAATGGAGGAGGAAAAGCTCAAAAGGACATGATTGGGACATAAAAAATTGGAATACAGAATGTAAGCTTTATATCAATGTTAATTTCTTGAATTTAAGAACTGCACTTAGGGAGATTACGTAAGTGAATACCCTTTTTCATAGGAAATATACATGGAAGTATTACATATTCCAGGAGTAGCATGTGTACAATCTGCTCTCGAATGTTCAGAAAATATAGGCTATATGGCAAATGTTGCAAAATGTTAAAATTGGTGGATCTGTGTATCTAAGGGGGTGGGGGTATGTTGGAGTTGTCTGTATTATTATTATTATTTTTAAAGATTTTATTTATTTATTCATTTATCCCCCCCTTGCTGCTTGTGCTCGCTGGGTCAGCTAACCATGCCGTGCGGGCGGGCTTGCCTTCACCAGGAGGCCCCGGGAACCGAACCCGGGGCCTCCCATATGGTAAACGGGAGCCCTACTGATTGAGCCACAGCCGTTTCCCGTCTGTATTATTTTTGCAACGATCCTGTAAGTTTGAAATTATTTCAAAATAAAAAGTTAAAAAAAAAAAAATACTCAAAGAAAGGAAGGTAGGGAGGTAGGAAAGAAAAAAGAAAGGAGAGGGAAAAAAAAATAGTGGGGCACAGAATGAAAAAAAGAACAGCAAAAATATTAAGGCTTTGGGAAGTGGATGTGGCTCAAGCAATTGAGTGACCATCTCCCACATGGGAGATCCCAGGTTCAGTTCCTGGTGCCTCCTAAAGAAAAAACAGATAACAAGCAGACAAGGAGCAACAAAACAAAACAAAACAAAACAATAAGCAGACAATGAACGCAAACAATGAGGAAAAAAACAATGAGCAAACAGATGCGGAAGCCATCTGTAGGGGGGATGGGGGAATGTGAGGGTTGATAAAAAATATATATATTAAGGTTTTGAAGTTGGGTGGTAGATAAAAGGGGATTCATTATACTATTCTAATGTGTTTGAAATTTACATATTTTTTTTAAGTTTGCAATAAAGTATTGTCTATCAGCAAGAGTACTATTCTAGGTTAGATACCTATAAATGGAATTCCTGAATGCAAGGAAAGAACTTTCTTTACTGGAAATTGCCAAATTTCTCTTCAGGTGTTTGAACAGTTTGCCTTTTCACCAGTTTCCTCACGATCCCAACAACACTTGTTTGATGTTTTAATTTCTGTCAACCTGATGAATAGAAAAATGGTATCTCATTACTGTATTAAACTGCATTTCCCTAGTGGTTGTGAGGTCAAGCATCTCTTCATAGCTTTAATGGCCAAATTCCTTGTAAAATACCGGTAGCTTAAAATATTACTTGCTTCTTCATATCCTTTACCCATGTTTTTCTTTGGTTGTCTTTTTCTTATGGATATGTGGTTCTTTGTAGGTTCTGATGCTTTTTGTTACACATTTTGCAAATATTTCCTTCCAATTTGTTCACATTTTCAATCTAATTTCACTTAGATTTTGCACTTGGTGTCTTAAGAAAGACATTCACTCCCTAGCTCCCGTTCCTGATTTTAATCAAATGTTTAGTTTGCATTTTCACAGATAAGCCTTATCAAGGTAAAGAAGTTCTCTATCTAACATGTTTTTTCCTTTTAGTCTGTTAATTTAACAGACCTATTTCCTTACTTTAAACATTCTTACATTAATTCCAGGGATGAATCCAAATTGGCCAATATTCTTTTACTATACTGCCTGGTTCAATTTGCTTTATTTGCTATTATTTTATTTGAATCTTGCAACTTTGATAAAAAGTGAAATGGGCTTTTATTTTCTTTTGAGTTGTCGCTGATCAGTCTTCTTAACACATCTGAGCTACTCTTGTAAACTAAACTAGGTCAAAGTGTTTAGTGAGGCACCAAATCTAAAATATGAAAGCAAGTTGTTTTCCCTATTCTCCTTCCTTCCCAACTTGAGCCTTTCTGAAGCTAGGACTAAAGGCAGGACTCCTAATGGGGATCACCCTTCTCCAAATACATATCAAGGGCCCTTTTTCGGATCCCAGCGTGGGGATAATTCCCAGATTTTGATCTTGCGACTGTGCCTACTGGTGCTACTAGCAAACCAGCCAAACAAAACAGCAGAAGGTATTAAACGAACGAGAACGTAAATCAACGGCCTCAGACAAGTTCATTAACTTCTTGGGTCTCAAATTCCCTAAATGTAAAATGGAACTAACATCTAAGTCGCAAGTTTGTTGTAAAAAAGTCCATGTTATAATGTATGAAAAAGCAATTAGTACAATGCTGACACAGACTAGGTGTGAAGCTATTTTTAGCTATGCCAATTACTAACTGGTCCGGTTCGGCAGCAGCCGACGGTGCACGAGGCCAAGAATCCGGCCGTGAAGTCCCATATTCCGGGTTCCAGTCTCCGCTCCACCTCGCCTTGTCCGTGTGATTCTCAGGAGATAATCTCGGTGCCTCCATCTCGGCTGAAAGGGAGAATACTAACACGTAACTTCGTGAGTTGGTGTGCGACCTAAACGGGCTGACATCAGCCGTCAATAAATGGCTGTTGTTGGGACCGCTGTTTACGTTCCTGCTGCCCCACGAGCAGCCGCCAGGTACCCGGACCCTGCGCCGCCTGCATCTCCTCCCGGGCAAGCCTGACGCGAAAGCACACAGCTCGCCGCTGCCAATATGTCCGCCCTGCGCGCAGGCGCCGTACGTGCGGCACCTTGAAGTCGCGGCTCGCGATTGGCCCAGGGGCGGCACGGGTTCTGGTTGGCCGAGACGGAGTCACGAGGGTGACGGCGCCTTCCGGCCGACTTCCGCCCGGGCTTGGACAACTGGGCCGCCACTAAGAGCGTGTGCCAGCCCTGTGAGCAGCTGTGACGCGCCGTGGCCGGCTCTGTCGCGCGCGGTGGCCTGCAGGGGCGCACCTCGGGCCTTTGGTCCACTGTGAGAGGGCAGGCGCTACACCAGCAATAGTCTTTTTTTTTTTTTTTTTTCTTTCTTTCTTTTTTTTTTTTTCTTTCAGCAATAGTCTTGAACGTGGAGAATCCGGTGGGGACTAGATTGTCGGTTAACGTGGAAAGTGGTTGTTAACAGGTTCAGGCCTGAGACCCCTTATTTGTGTTATGAATTATGATGGAGGCAGTGATGGAAGCTGCCCCAGTTTACAGTGATTTCCCAGTCTGGAGAGGTAAAGGCACTTGAGTTGTAGGTACTGTTTTTGTTCCCAGTCGGGGCCTTCAGTTTGGCCCTATGCCCTTCCACTTAATCTTAGAAAACATCAGAGTTATTTGAAAACGCGTGATGAAGGGAGAAGGAGAAGAGGAAAAAGGAAAAATTCCCGGATGTTCACCTTTTTACTTTAAGGAGTTGCTATTTCCAAATCCTGGCTTAAGATAAGATATGGGAGACCTGACCTATAACATACATCAAAAATTATCTTGCTTTCCTCTTTGGTATTTGCTGGTATGAGTAAAAGATGCCAAATGAAAATTAAAAATTGAGATGAGACCTAACATGAATTTGTTACAGGTGCAAACTTGATACTGTTAGTGCTAGTAGCAAAACGTGCATGGCTTGGAATGTTGAAGGCCCTGTGATATGCCTGATAATCTTGTTCATTTTAAGCAGGAAAAAAAGTGAACTGAAGAAAACGAATTTTTCTCCAAAGGAGAGAGAAGATAAGGACGATGGCAGAATGACATAGTAATGTCAGCAATCAAAATCCACTGTAAAAGCAATTAAACAGCATTGTTTAATCTTAAAAGAGGTATTGTGAACACTTTTCAACTAGGGTTGTATAAACCCACCCTAAACAATACCAAAATCTGACAAGGTCATTTTAAGTAAAGAAAATCCCAGGCCAGTCTCTTGAACATAGATGTAAAAATTCCAAATAAAATATTAGCAAACTGAATCTAGCGCTATGTAAAAAGAGTGATACATCATGATACATTGTGACCAAGTGCTGCTTATTTTGGGAATACAAAGGTATTTAATGTTAAAGAAGTGATACTGGTGGTCTGGAAATACTGGTTTGCAAGAATCTTAAAATTGCTTTGTAAAATCCACTAGTTTGTGAGTCCCCCAAACATAGGTTTCAATCCTTACTCTTTTGATGATATTTAAGTCCCAACTGTGTTCTACTTCTGGCTGGGAGCCTCCACGTTAGTATTTGAATGTAGGTAGGCTTAATTAGGAGAGTCACAAGAGAATTGAGGGGGTGGGATGAGTGAATACACAACTAATGGGTGTAGAAGGCCCCATATGTGCAGCCACCGTGCTAACTAGGGCTTTATGCACTATCTCTTTGAATCCTCACAGCTACCATATGAAGTAGACATCATTAGCTCCATTTTATAGATGGGAAAACTGATTCAGCCATTAACTGACTTGCTCATGGCTTCCCAACTAATAAGTAATAGAGATGGGAGTCATACATGGGTCTGCTGATTCCAAATTCTCTATTCTTTCCCACTTTATTTCTCAGTTTCTCCCCAAGCAACTCATTTTGGGGAGCAGATGCCATTTTTTTTTATTGTCCACTTTGCGCAGCTAGTTGTATAATAGAAACTTTCTTCAGCCCTATTCAGTCTCGTAGTTGTTTTAGTTAATTGAAAGTAAATGTGAAGAATGATTAAAAAATTTTTTTAAACAATTCAGTTTTATTGGGACATATTAAAAAAGCATACAGTTCATCCAAAGTGTACAATCAGTGGTATTTGGTATGATCACATAGTTGTGCATTCACCAGGAATGATAATTTATTCCTACACAAACTTTTTTATTTTAATATAAAATATGTTAAAAATATATTCATTTGCCAGTATTTTTTTGTGAGACCAAGTCCTTTCCTTTGACTTTTGAGTTCACTGTTGGAGTTCCTCATCTCCCTTCATTTATGGCCTTCTTAGTACATATTCTGTCATTTTCTTTGTTTCTTTAAAGCAAAGCAAAACTTTAAACATTCTAATAAAGTAATTTGGGTACAGACGCCTACATTCCTTGTGGTTACTCAGCTACACCTGATTTAACTGCAGCTTTTAAAGCTATTTTCCTTTACCACATATTTCCAAAGCATTCAGCTTTGTTTTCATAGACTCAGCAACTTTATTTTTGTATTTTATTGGTTTATATGATTTTTATTTAATTAGATTATGTAATTGAAACTGTAAATACAATGGTCATAGATAGGTTTGGGAACAAACACATCTAACTCTTAATAAGGATGCAGGTCCACGCATGGGACTAGGAATGCACAGGTGTACTAGGGAGGACCACAGAGTAGGCCACAAACCACATGTGCTTGGCATTTCCTGGGTATCAGTAAATTTTATT
This sequence comes from Tolypeutes matacus, assembly GCA_026826555.1. NCBI lineage: Eukaryota > Metazoa > Chordata > Mammalia > Cingulata > Chlamyphoridae > Tolypeutes > Tolypeutes matacus. The sequence goes on from JAKSZT010053929.1 coordinate 6,081,333, forward strand.
TGGAATGGGACCATTTGGTTAAGTAGATAGAGATAAGAGAGCTGCTGCTGCACTATGATGTTTATAATGCAATGGGAACAGAAAGTTCTTGGTGAATATCACTCTTGTTTTGGAACCCAGACTGTTAACAGAAAAATAGGAATAGTCTCAGTATATTTTCCTTAAGCTTATCTGCCTGTGATGTGATTCTAGACTCTTCACACTGGTGCTTAAAATGGTTTTCTCTGATTGGTGCAGCATCCAGTAGTACTGTAACAGCTGGATTAACTTTTAGGGTAACCACATCCTGGTGTTGCCTCACTGAAATCATTTCATTCAAGCCTCAATCTCTGTCACGTACCTTCCCTGATCTAACGTCTTTCCCATGCCAGATGACCTGTTCCTCAGCTGCTCACCTGCAAGATTTTGTTCATAACCAGTAATGCCAGTCACCTTATGTTATAGTCACTTGTCTCTTCCTGCAGTGTGGACTAAGCACTATGTACACTGGCTCATTCCCTCCTGGTCAGCATTGGCGATATAGAGCTCTATTTATCTGTCCATATTTCCTCATTTTGTCCATTTGTATACTAAGAGACTTCATTCAATCTTCAGCTAAAGTTTTCATCTTCACATTTGAAGCAAAATAGAAATTCTTAGATTTTATTTCTTGTGACTTGGTCTTTTAAATGCATCTTTCTTATTAAATAGGTCATTCTCATAAACCATTTAATCTGGGATCTATGTCAGACTTAGGTTTGCCCTCACTATGTTCAACACAGTTTAAATCTCTGTCCTATATTTTTGTCATTTATTTTTATAATACCTTCTCCAACAGCGGTGCCTTAAGGAAGGAAGGGGTTTTGGGAATTGATGGTGTAATTGAAAAGCCGGAGGTCCAATCATTGGGGCTTAGTTCTGGTTCCTATGAATATTCCAGTTGCCTGGGTGGGTCCCCCTTCTTTGGGGTTTTATGGGTACACCCAGTTGGAATCCCACAGGCCTGGGGAGCCACATGAACTTAATTAATGGACGTGGTGGGTTTTCCTAGAGCAGTGGCACTCACATGTTTAGAAACCCAGATCTACCCTGTAGAAATTCTGATTTTATTGCTCTGGGTGATGTCAAGGAATTTGCTTCTTTTTTCTTTAAACAAGCATGCAAGGTAATTGTGGTGCTTGGAACTTTCTTACAACACATTGAGAAATTTACTAGAATGGTTGACATGTGCCTGACCCAAACCATACATTTTTGGGCTGTGCAATGTGATTGTAACCTCATGGGCATAGAGGAGACGTCTTTTCTTTTCTTTTTTTAGGAAGTACTGGGGATTGAACCCAGGACTTCGTACATGGGAAGCAGGTGCTCAACCACTGAGCTACATCCGCTCCCCAGACATCTTTTCATTGTTGCTATTTCTCCTCCAGCTTATCACCCCTCAGATGAATGGTAGGAAGGTTACTACTGTCTTAGGAAAGAAGGGCGGGGGGGTGGGGGAGTCTCCAGCTCCCAGATTTGCCGAGAAAACTAATATCACCAAGCAGGAAGAGAGTCACACAGAGCAGGTGAGCAAAGGATAGGAGGAGCGCCGAGCCCGAGGACCTTGGGAACTGCAGTGAGAGCCGTGAGGAGGGAGAAGATCAGAACAGTGAGTTGGACCAGGAGGAGGAAGGTCAAGAGTCCTTTCCTGGATGGTCCCTGGCAAGTGGCGCTGAGATATCAAGGGCCAGTCCGCCATGCCATTGCACATCTCTCTTTGAGGGCTTCCCTGAAAACACCACCCTTCTGAAAGTTGCCTTGGCAACCCTGGGCCAAGTCTTCAGCCTTGGACGTCTGAACTCCGCTGTGCATGTAACCCAGTCGGGCAGCTTCCCTCTGAGTAGTACATATGGATTATTTCTGTCTTTGTGCTTATGAGCCAGGTAGCTAGGTCTTCCCATAGCCTTAATTCTCAGTGACTTTATGTTGTATTGATGGCGTCTAGAAAACATTTCAGGTGGGATTGCTTCCCACGAGATAATTCTTACTGTTATTACTAAAATACAATGGCGATGCATATAAAATTATTTCAAAATAAAAAATTGTTTTCTGCCTTTTGTATATAGTCAGATTTAAGACCAGTTTCTCTGAAAGAATAATTTGACATTCTCAATCTTAACAAGTTGATATGGCAGTGTTTGATTAGGTGGATTGTCATTTAGGTTCTGGAAAAGAAGCCATGTGTTCTACGTGGGCCAAAGGGAGAAAAGCCCTTCCTGTGAAGGAGGAGGTCAACATACAGAATGACAAAGACTGTGAGGAGGAAGATGAGAGCGCTCTAAGTCAGCTCCATTAACGTGGTGGCTAAGAGGGAAGAATGCTAGTTGTAAGGGAAGCCTTTTGGCAGGGGCTTCAGGGGAACTCGAAGAACTTTCTAATTAATCTGTAAATGATTTTAAAAATACTCTGACCAGACCTAACAAGGGTGTCTTGTGAAGAATGGGCATAGCTCATGTTTGATATTTGTGGACTGTGAAAGCTGCTGGTTTACTCATTAGTGGTACAGATGTTTAAAAATGTAGTATCCATGGGGAGCGGGTATAGCTCAGTGGTTTGAGTACTGCTTCCCCTGTACATGGTCCTGGGATCAATCCCTGGTACCTCCTAAAAAAAAAAAAAAAAAAAAAAAAAAAAATTGCAGTAGCCTGGCTTTTGCCCACAGAGCCTATCAACAAACACCTGATAAACAGAAGAAGGAAATGGCAGAACAAAAAACTGTGGGGGAGCGGATGTACCTCAAGCAGTTGAGCACCTGCTTCCCACATGGGAGTTCCTGGGTTTGGTTCCTGGTGCCTCCTAAAAACAAAAACAAACAACAAGCAAACAAATGAAAAAAACAGCTCAGGAGGGCTGATGTGGCTCAGTGGTTGAGTGCCATCTCCCCACATATGAGGTCCCGGGTTTAATCCCCGGCCCCGGTACCTCAAAAAAAAAAAAACCAAAAAAACTTACTATGAAACTGAAAAACAAAAATTGGAAGGTAACTTCTTTGCCGTGTTTTAAAGCTCTCTTCACAGGGGACACTAAGGTCAAAACAAGGTCTTGGTTAGCCCAAATGAGGAGCAAAGGGTTTTTTTATTGAAGCCTGGTATTAAAATTCACCATAAATTTTTTAATGGAGTTTTCTTCTAGCGTCACTTTATATTTGAGTTTTTTTTTTTGTTTGTTTTTTGTTTTTTCCTTTTTCCATAGCAGCTAAACCACCTGTAAGTTTCAAGCTGTTTGTTGGAAACCTGAATTTCAACAAAACTGCTGCTGAACTAAAAACTGCTCTAAGTGGATTTTTTGCTAAAAATGATCTTATAGTTGTTGGTGTCAGACTTGGCTTGTCCAGGTAAATACCGATAAATTAAGAATGTCTTAGTGGTCAAAGCAGCATGGTACTGGCATAAAGATAGACCCATCGATCAGTGGAATAGAATTGAGAACCCAGAAATAAACCCTCACCTATACAGTCAACTGGTTTTTGATAAACCTACCAAGTCCACGCTAATGGGAAAAAAACAGTCTCTTCAACAAATGGTGTTGGGAGAACTGGATCTATAACCAAAAGAATGAAAGAGGACCCCTATCTCACCCCCTATACAAGAATCAACTCCAAATGGATCAAAGATCTAAATATAAAAGCCAGGACCATAAAACTACTAGAAGAAAATGTAGGGAAACATCTTCAAGACCTTGTAGTAGGTGGTGGTTTCTCAGATCTTACACCCAAAGCACGTGCAACAAAAGAAAAAATAGATAAACGGGACCTCCTCAAAATTAAACACTTTTGCACCTCACAGGACTTTGTCAAAAGGGTGAAAATGCAGCCAACTCAATGGGAAAAAATATTTGGAAATCACATATCCAATAAGGATTTAATATCCAGGATACATAAAGAGATGTTACAACTCGACATTAAAAAGACAAATGACCCAATTAAAAAATGGGCAAAAGACTTGAATAGCCATTTCTCCAAAGAAGAAATACAAATGGAAAAAAAAAACACATGAAGAAATGCTCAACATCACTCATGATTAGGGAAATGCAAATCAAAACTACAATGAGGGGAAGCGGATGTGGCTCAATCGATAGGGCTCCCGTTTACCATATGGGAGGCCCCGGGTTCGATACCCGGGGCCTCCTGGTGAAGGCAAGCCGGCCCACACGGCATGGTGAGCTGACACAGCAGGACGACCCAACAAAGGGAGACAAGCAGACACAGAAAAACGCACAGCAAGTGGACACAGAGAGCACAAGCAGCAAGGGGGGATAAGTAAATAAATAAAATCTTAAAAAAAAAAAAAAAAAAAACTACAATGAGATATCATTTCACACCTATCAGAATGGCCACTATTAAAAAGACAGAGAACTACAAGTGTTGGAGAGGATGTGGAGAGGTAGGAACACTTCTTCACTGTTGGTGGGAATGCAGGATGGTACAACCACTTGGAGGACTGTTTGGCAGTTCCTAAAGAAGTTGAATATAGACTTGCCATGTGACCCTGCAATACCACTACTGGGTATATACCCAGAAGAACTGAGAGCAGTGACATGAACAGACATCTGCACACCGATGTTCATAGCCACATTATTCACCATTGCCAAAAGTTGGAAACAACCCAGGTGTCCATCAACAGATGAATGGATAAACAAACTGTGGTCTATTCACACGATGGAATATTATGCAGCTGTAAGAAGAAATGAAGTCGTAAAGCATATGGCAACATGGATGAACCTGGAGGACATTATGTTGAGCGAAGCAAGCCAGACACAAAAGGACAAATACTGTACGAATGCGTTACTATGAACCAAATATACTGTGTGACATATTATTTGATTCAAAAATTTTTTTCTATGTATCTAGTACATTTAATTGAGAAATGTATATATTCATCTGTGTTTACTTTTTAGTTTTTAATTGTTTATATTTTCAATTATTAAATGTACAAAATAAAGTAAAAATTTAAACATTTTGTGTGACATTAGCCCTAGGATTTTTATAGATACTCTTTATAAGTTAAACAAAATGCCCTTGTAATCTTGGTAAGCTGAGAGTTTTCATCAGGGACAGTTGTTCAATTTTATTAAATGATTTTTATGTATCAAAAAAAAAAATGTTTTTAGGAGTTTGTCAGCCCAGCACTTATTATTCCTGGAGAATTTAGGAATTCCAGTAGCTTTATGATAGTACATGGGTTATTAGACTCTGTCTTATCAGGTCCTTCTGTTACCTGCTCAACCCTTTGGTGGGATTTTACCTCAGCCCATTGCCATTCCAAATAAATGTTTAAAATCCTTTAGTGGATTAGTAAATCCGTTATATTAAACTTGGACTGCTAACCCATTTTCCCAACCAAAATAATTGATCCCAATGTTCTGTGTCTCTGGAGAAGCATACTTTTCCAGCCTAGCAATGTTCTTTGCCTAGAATTATTTTAGAATAAGCAGCAATTTTAATTATAAAACCCATGTAGCTTTGGTTAAAAATACAGGTGCTCAGGATCATCCCACCCACCATATCCATGGGATATAAGCCCTCTCTCACTTGGAGTTGGAGTGGACATCATCATCCCAGTCCCCTCAGGATTGGGGGAAGAACTATGGACTAGAGTGGACTTGATGGTATTCTCTGTTCACATATGGTGATTCTAGCAATGCAAGAAATTATAACAATGAGGTGGAGCCAGTGGCCACTTGACACTTTTGGGGTAGGGAGGGGATGAGCAGTTGAAATACAGGGGCTTCTTTGGGAGTTGGAGGTTGTCCTGAGTACTGTTGTGGCAACGGATGTAGGCCATTTTAAATCAGCACACACCACTCAGAACTGAGTGGGAGAGAGTGTGGTCTACGATGTGAACTGTGGTCTATGGTTGGTGGCAAGGCCCCAGGATGTGTAAGTCCATTGAGGGTGGTGGGCCACACTTGTGGGAGATGTTTGTGTGGGATGTGGTGGGAGGTGTGGGAGGTGGGCAACATGGGAATCCCAGTGGGTTCCGTGTAATATTTTGGGTAATCTAAGCACCTCTTAAAATATGTGTATATATATATATATATAAAACATTTTTGTAAGCAAATACACATATATGCATATATATTTATATATAATTTTGCAAATGTTTGTATGTATTGTGAGAATTTTGATTTTTACCCATAAAAAAAAAAAAAAAATACAGGTGCTCTCAGTTCTGTTTTTTTGTTGAGTCAAATTTTGTCTTTTCAAGTGACACATCCTTTCTCTTTGGGGAGAGCACATAGAGGCTTTGCATGGGAGACCCTCCTAGACCTTGCCATATGTGTCTCTTTTTTTATCCTTTTTATTCCAATAAAACTAATAGTAATTATGGTAAAACAAAACAAAACAAAAAACCATTTCATTCTTTCTTACTTCTTCCTCATCCTCATAAACATATATTTTGGGTGTAAGCATGTTTTTAATAGTGCTCAGAGTTTTCTAGAAAAAAAATTGATAATAGTAAACATTAATTGAGCACTCACTGTTCCAGGTATTGTTCTTAGTTCTTTGTATATATAACTCAGACTCCAAAGACAATTTTAGGTAGTAATTACTGTCATTACCCCCGTTTTGCAAAGGAGGAAATTGGAGACCAGAGAAGTTAAGTGCGTGTCCAATATCACACAGCAGAGAAGAGGCAGAGCCAGGGTTTGAGCCCAGTGCTCAGCCAATGCTCTTAAACTTTTAAAACTTTGTGTTTTAAATAGAACCAAGTCCTATTTAATTAATTAATTTATTTTATTTGGAGGTGCCAAGGCCAGGGATTGTATCCAGGACCTCGTATATGGGAAGCTGGCGCTCAACCACTGAGCTACACTGCCTCCCCAGGTCCTTATTTTTTAATGGTCTGTGGTTCAATTTTGTTGTGTAAACATTTTTAAAATTTTACTTTACTGTAAAATATAATGTAAATTGCTATTTTAACCTATTATTATTATTTAGAGACGTTTTACAGAAAGATCATGTAGAAAATAGAGTTCCCATATATCTGTCCCCATTTAACATTTTGCATTCGTGTGGTACCTTTGTTAAAATTGATGAGAGAATATTCTTATGATTAGAGATTAACTATAGTCCATAATGTGCATTAGGGTCCACTCTTTGTGTTGTATAGTTCTATGGTTTTTTGTTTTAAATTTTTATTCTAACAACATAAACACCACCTAAAATTTCCCTTTTTAACCACATTCAGATATATAAATCAGTGGTATTAATTACATTCAGTGTCGTGTTACCATCACTGCTGTACATTACCAAAACTGTTCTATCATCCCAAACAAAAACTCTGTACCCATTAAGCACTAACTCCCCATTCCCCGGCCCCCCTCCATTCCTGTAACAGTAAGCTACTTTATCCCTATGAATTTGCCTGTTTTAGATAGTTCATGTAAGTGGAATTATACAGTATTTGTCCTTTTGTGTCTGGCTTGTTTCACTTAGCATAATGTTTACAAGGTTCATCCATGTTGTAACACGCATCAGTACTTCATTCCTTTTTATGGCCAAATATTCCATTGTATGGATGTGCTACATTCTGTTTATCCATTCATCCACTGATGGAAATTTGGGTTGTTTCTAACCTCTTGGTTATTGTGAATAATGCTGCTTTGAACATTGGTGTACAAGCATCTGAGTCCCCATTTTCAATTCTTTTGAGTATACCTAGGGGTGGAATTGCAGGTCATAGGGTAATTCTATGTTTAACTTTTCAAGAAACCTTAAGCACAACTTTTGTCACATTTCTCTTCTTAAAGTTTTTGTTACTATACTTTGAAATATGATTGTATTTATAGTAAAGAAGAATGTCCTCTGCATTTAAAAAATTCTTAACTGCAATAGCCCTTAGATTTGTTAACACTTCCCATATTAGGAATGATATTTCTTTTGTTCTAGTTCATAAAGACATGCAGCTGCTTTTTCTCGTGGCCTCTCTAGTGGTCTTTCAACATTATATTTAAATGTTTAAAAATGAGATTAACAGCAATAACCTTTTATTTATTTATTTATTTATTTTTATTTTTTTTTTAAAGATTTTATTTTTTCTTACAAGTTTATTTATTTATTTATTTTACCGGGAGGTCCCGGGGATCGAACCCAGGTCCTTCCATATGGGAGACGGATGCCCAACCATTGAGCCACATCCATTCCCCCTAAAGATTTTATTTTATTTATTCATTTATCCCCCCCTTGCTGCTTGTGCTCGCTGGGTCAGCCAACCACGCCGTGCGGGCGGGCCTGCCCCCACCAGGAGGCCCCGGGAACCGAACCCGGGGCCTCCCATATGGTAAACGGGAGCCCCACTGAGCCACAGCCGCTTCCCGTGCAATAACCTTTTAAAGCAAAATTCAAATACTTGTCATCTCGGGCTGCCTTTTCTATAGCTTTTGGTTGATTTTTGTCAGTCGTTAAGCAGGAACATTAATTAATACAGACCTCAGCAGGTGAATTTGCCCTGGCTCAAAGTCCTGCTCTGGAGCAGGCTTTCAGAACTACTGGCATTTTTTTTTTTTGACTGTGAAGTTCAACTTTTTTTTTTTTTTTTTTTTTTTAAGGTTTATTTTATTTATTTCTCCCCTCCCCCTCACCCCCTCATTGTTTGCATTTGCTATGTCTGTTTGTTGTGTGCTGATCTTCTTAGGAGGCACCAGAAACCGAACCCAGGACCTCCAATGTGAGAGGGAAGAGCCTGATCACTTGAGCTACCTCCGCACCCTGCTTTGCTGGGTCTCTCATTATTTTTCCTTGTGTCTCTTGTTGCGTCATCTTGTTGCACCAGCTCTTGGCTCCAGCCCGTCACTTCACTCGCTGTCTTGCTTGTTATCTTTAGGAGGCACTGGGAACCGAACCTGGGACCTCCTGTGTGGTAGGCGGGAGCTCAGTCACTTGAGCCACATCTGCTTCCCTGAACTTTTTATTTTAATAAAATCAGAATATGCACAGCACATGGAGGGCTAGCATCGAAACTAGTACAATAAGCAATTACTAAAGTACAGTGACTTGAGGTTGTCTTTACATTTAGCAGGTTTAAATCTATTCTTACATGATTTTTTAAACCTTATTTATTAACTGAAAATATTGCTTGCTGATAAAACTTGCTCAAATGCTACTGCTGAATGTACTAGGCACTGATTATGCCAAAACAACAAAGATCACCACGTTTGAGGATTTCAGTGTTGCACTTTTGAGCCGGATGATTCTTTGTTGTGGGAGGCTGTCCTGTGCATTTTAGGATCTTGAGCAGCAGTCTTGGATCCTGTCTGCTGGATACCAGGAGTACTGCCTCAGTGGTGACAGCCAGAAATCTCCAGATGATATCAAATGTCCCTGGGAGGCGAGATTGCCCCATTTAAGAATCTCTGCTCTTGGTGATATTGATACTGCCAGCTCTCCCATCCTTGGATTTAAAATTTAAATTTGGTGGCTGCTTTCGACTTACTGCTGGTAAGTCACATCCATTGTGATGAGCCAGGACAGAAGGTATATTGGCTCTTGGTCTTACCTGTGTGTGTTTTCCCTTTTTGTCTCTGTCTCTGTAGGAAATTTGGTTATGTGGATTTCAGATCTGCTGATGACCAGGAAAAAGCCCTGGGACTTAATGATACAAAGGTCCTTGGCAATGAAGTAAAATTAAAGAAACCAAACAGAAAGGAAACAAAGAAAGGTATGTCCACTGGGTAATTCGTTTTTAGGTATCTGTGTATCTGGCAGTCTCTGGGTCAGGCAGGACTATCACACTCCTGGTTATGGCCCTGTTACCCCCCAGGTTGCCTCCTTCCACAGCACAGGTGTTTTCAGCCTTGCTCTCAATTCCTGAGCTCTGCTGCACTGGTCTCCTTTCTTGGTCACAGTGTTCTTTCCAGCACTCATTCCCTGCCTCCTTGCAACCCAGCCTTAGAGTCTCAGCCTCAGTGTCACTTCCTTGGATGAGGGAAGTCTTCCCTTACCCCGGCACTAAATTTTCTTCCCTACCAGCTTTTCTCATTCCCCTTTTACTTTTCCCTCCTGGTACTTATCACAGTTTGCAATGATGTGACTAGCCTTTTCCCTAATAAAATCCCATTCCCAAGAGCTGTATTTTCACAGCTAGCATGTAGCACAGGACCTAGCACAGAATATGGACTCAAATGTTGGTAAATGACTGAATAGATATCGTTGTTTCTATTTTGCAGTTCTCTGAGTTTCTGAGTTTTTCTGTCTTAGAGGACTTTAGTGCTTATTAGATCCAAAATCAGACTAAAAATATTCTTTTGTGTTTAACTATGTGGAGATGCCAAAGCACTTTCAATCAAGAACCTGCCTGACAGAGTCACTCAGCATGAATTAAAAGAAGTGTTTGAGGATTCTTTTCAAATCAGATTAGTGAATAAGGATGGGATGAGCAAAAGGTAGGCTTTTTGGTACCTCATACTAAAAAAGAAAATATGTCTACAGGATTCAAACATAATGGGATGTCATTATGTACTCCCAAATCGCTTGTGCCTGATTGTAGAGAAAGAGTTGTTTGTTACACAGCCTTTCTGCCAGCAGGCATATAAAAAGTTGAAGAAGTCGCCATAAATGGACTGCCAAAAGCTTCTAGAAAACCAATAACTTCATAGAAAAATGGAGACTTATTCTGCTACCAAGCACAAGGTTGAAGATGAGCAGAATTCACTCGTAGTCTGAAAGAGTCAATCCCTAGTTAACAGAGCTGACTGTGAGGCGACTGGGGGCACTCTGCTGGCTCGTGGTCAGCAGCACTGGAAAACAGCAGCACCAGTAAACCCTGCCGAAAGCTCTATAATTCCTCTAACTTTAATGAAATACAAAATTAAATCTTTAGCTGCTTTTTTGTTTTTAACAAAGAATTGTTACAAAGGGGAGATGGGAGAAGCCAGGGTATCTGTGGCCATCTCTGCAATAAAACGTAGCACCTTCGTTGGAAACGAGTGGGACGTTTTGTTTTTCCTTAAAGAATTTCCTTACCCGACAGATCCTTACTTCACACCTTTCACCTAAATAAATTACAGAATCGTGAAAGATTTACGTGTAAAGTATGAAACCATAAAGTACTAGAGGAAGACATAGAGAATGTTTTGTTTTGTTTTAATAATCCGCAAGTGAGGGAGGCCTTTCTAAGTAGGACACAAACCCTGGAAGTCCTAAAAGAAAAGGGTAATAAATTTGAACACATATCATGAACTATAACAAATGTACAACACTAATACATAGTGTTAATAATAGGGGGTGTATGAAAAAAATATACCAAGTTACACTATGGAGCACAATTAGTGGTAATAGTGGGATCATGTTCTTTCATAATCTGTAACAAATGTTCCACAACAATGTCAGGTGTTGGTGGAGGGGTGACATATGGGGATTCTATACATTATGCATGATTGTTTTGTAAGCTCACAACTTCTCTAATAAGAAAAAAAGTAAAAAAAAAAAAAAAAAAAACTGACCACATAAATATAAAATATTTCTACATGGAAAAAATCCCCATAAGCAAAGTCAAAAGGTAAGTGACAAGTGACACACCAGGGGAAATATTTGCAATTCATATCAAGGTGGGGGCTAAAATCAACTGAGATATAAAGTGCATCTTATAAATCAATAAGAAAAAGACCAATAACCCAGCAGAAATTAGGCAGTTACCAACAGATAGACATGGAAAAGGAATACATGTGGATCTTAAACATAGGCAAAGATACACATCCTTACTCATAATAAAAGAATTGTAAATTAAGACTATACTGTGATACAACTTTTCATCTATCAAATGGTCACAGATTAAAAACTTTGTTCCCCCAGCATTGAAGAGTTTGCAGAGAAACAGGCAGGTTCATTGGTTGTTGGTGGAAGTGAACTTGGTGAAACCTCTGGAGATGAGTTACTTAGTAGTGTCTGTCAAAGTTGTAGTTGCACATACCATTTTATCCTGCACTTCCACTCCTAATAATTTATCCTTCATATAGCCTTAGACAAGAGTGAAATGATGTATTACAAAGTTTTTTGATGCAAGATTCTGTTTTCTAGCAACTAATTAGAAATGACCTGAATAGCAGTAGGAAACTAGTTAGTTTTCTGGTAGCTTCCTAAGATTTTATACCATGCAACTGTGAAAAGAAATGAATCAGCTTCCAGCATGGATTGTTAAATGAAAAAAGGACAGTATGGAACAGTGTGTATGGTATTCTACTTTTTATGTAAAACATTTCTAGAAGAAAACACTGACCTTGGCTTAGGATATCACACAAGCAATAAAAAATAATATTGATAAGTCAGGCTATCAAAATTAAAAATGTTTGTATTTTGAAGGATGCTGCCAAAAAAGTGAAAAGACAACCTACAGACTGGGAGAAAATGTTTGCCAATCATATATCTGATAAGGAACTCATATCCAGAATTTTAAAGAACTCTTACAAGTCAACAATAAAAAGACAACCCAATTAAAAATTGGGCAGAGGATTTGAATAGACAATGCTCATAAAAAGATAGATGAGTGACTAATAAGCACATGAAAAGATGTTCAACATCATTAGCCGTTACGGAAATACAGATCAAAACTATGATGTGCTCCTACTTCACCCCGTTAGGATCTAGGTTGTCATAGAAAAGGATAGACAATAACAGTTGTTGGCAAGGATATGGAAAAATTGGCTGCTGGTGGGAATGTAGAATGGTGTGCTCTAGAAAACAGTTTGGCCATTCCTCAAAAAAACAGTTACTAAAGGCCCAGCAGTTCCACTTCTAAGTATCTACCCAAAATAAATGAAAACGTGCCCACATATTTCCACAAATGTTCCTGTCAGCGTTATTCATAATAGCCCCAAACTGGAAACAACACAAATGTCCATCAGTTAATGAATGGATAAATAAATGGTATATCCATACAATGGAATATTATCCAACCATAAAAAGGAATCTCCTTACTGATACAAGCATACCTATATACATAGCTGAATACTGATACATGCTACGTTCAACATGGATAAACCTCAAAAACATGCTAAGTGAAAGAAGCCAGACACAAAAGACCACCTATTGAATGATCCTATTTATATGAAATGTCCAGAATAAGCAAATCTATAGAAAAAGAAAGTAAATTAATGGTTGCCTAGGGCTGGGGGTGGATTGGGGGGAGTGACTGCTGATGGGTTCTTTTGGGGATTAAGATATTCTAAAATTAGACTGGTGATGGTTGTACAACTCTCTGTAAAGACATAGAAATCATTGACTAGTACACATGAAATGGGGTGAATTGTATGGTTTGTAAATTAGATCTCAATAATGCTGTTTAAGAGTGTTAATAATCAGGTCGGTTGGGGGAAAATACACCAAATGTAAAATATGGGCTATAGTTAGTAGTGATATTTTGATGATGCTGTTTCGTAGTGTGCAATGAATGTGTCACAACAATGCAAGGTGTTGGTGGAATGATGTATGGTACGCTGTATGATATGCATGTTTGTTTTGTAAGTTCACAACTATATATATATATATATATATTTTTTTTTTTTTTTAGATACGGGGGTCAGGGATTGAACCTGGGACCCTTGTATGTAGGAAGCCGGCACTCAACCACTGAGCCACATCGGCTTTCCTTTGTTGGTACCTTAGTCTATTTGCTTGTTGTTCATTTTGTTTTGTTTTGTTTTTCTAGGAGGCACCAGGGACTGAACCTGGGATCTCCCATGTGGGAAGGAGGTACATCTGCTTGAGCCACATCTGCTCCCTTACTATACATTTATTGTTTATGAATGTTAATTTATGAATGATATACTTCAATAAAAAATAAATAAGAGGCCAGGCCCATCCACCTCCAAAATAAAGAAATAGAAAGGAAGGAAGGAAGGAAGGAGGAAGGAAGGAAGGAAGGAAGGAAGGAAGGAAGGAAGGAAGGAAGGAAGGAAAGAAAGAAAGAAAGAAAGAAAGAAAGAAAGAAAGAAAGAAAGAAAGAA
>JAKSZT010053929.1:6095301-6195127 GCA_026826555.1 Tolypeutes matacus
GAAAGAAAGAAAGAAAGAAAGAAAGAAAGAAAGAAAGAAAGAAAGAAGAAAGCTGCTTAATGAAAGAATGGAAAGAGAGTGTGTATGTGTTTGTATAGACTATTGCCCCTAAGGATAGTTAGGTGGCTTGGATAAGAATGGAAGGAAGATGTTTCATGACGTTCTTTTCTACCTTTTGCGTTTGAATCTTGTATGCACATTACCATTCAAAAATAACTGGATGAAAGTGTATGGGTTTAAATACTACTGTTCTTTCTTCTCTTTCCCACTCCATCCTCATAACTGCAGGATTGCTTATATTGAATTGAAGTCACAGGCCAATGCAGAGAGAGGCTTGGAAGAGAAGCAAGGAACAGAGATTCATGGGCTTGCCATCATTCTGGATCATCCTGGGGAGAAGAGCCCAGGCCCAGAAAATAGAGGTGGGAAGAGCGGCTGCTGGAAAGGTAAGGAATATTAGTGCTCTGCAGATTGAGACTTGCCGGGGCTGTCGGTGGGATTCCAGAAGGGAGGGGCTGGTATGAGGTCAGAGTCGCTTGGCACTTTAAAATCATTTCCTCCTGTATCAAATGTGTAAGTCATCATCATTGTGTCAAGCTAATGAGTATCATCCTAGTTAGCAGAAACCTTGGGATCTACAAGAGAGATTTTACTTTGTACAACCATCAGTTTGATTTCCTTTTCTAGGGGCCCTCTAGGATTCTGTTTGAAAAAGCTCTTATAGCTGTGGTTTTAGAATTAGATATTTAACTCTGTCAGGTTTAAACCAAAGATCCCAAACCAGTATCCCATGGCCTAATCTGATGGGCATTTTGGCTTACACAGTATTTAAAGAAAAAAAAAATTGAATTTGTTTTGAATATTTTGAAAAATCAAGACATTTCACATTTAAAAAATCTGGATTTCCTGCTTCTTGTGATACATCAGAAAATCTGGCAGCACCTGGCCTGCAGCCCCACGTGCCAGCAGCCAGCAGTCAGCTGGGGATGAGACACAGCTTCTTCTTGTAGGAGCAGCAGGCCATCTCCAGTTTGCCACTATCCCCACCATGCCATGGGTTCTCCCCCACACTAAAGCTGAGAACATCCACTTACATTTAAAAAATATATATAGAGAGAGCATATATATATATATAAATATATATATATAGTACTTATGTACTAGTGCTCTTTTCCTATAAAAAGGATGAAATTTTAATATTTCCTGTGCTGTCTCTTTCAAAAGTGGGAAAACAAAAGATGGAAGAGGAGAGCCATGTATTTCAAGAAAAATGGGAGAGAGCTTATTTCTTTGTGGAGGTAAAGAATATTCCTACTTGTTTAATATGGAAACTAAATCTGTCTGTGTCGAAGGAATATAATTTAAGATGCTATTATGAAACAAACCACAGCAAGAACCACGATGGATATACAGAAAAGAAGCGTGATAAAAAATTTAACGAACTGAAAAAAAGACCGAAATTTCAACATGAGTTGATTGTGAATGCAAGTAAAATAAGTGATGCTGCGGTGAAATGTAGTTATGTATTAAGTGAAAAAATTGCCCGGACCTCAAAACCTCTTACAGATGGTGAGTTCATAAAAGACTGTCTATTGACTGCAGCAGAAATTATGTGCCCTGAACAGAGACAAGCATTTGCAAATATAAGACTGACTGATGATATTGCCGCTCAGCATGTAGACTGCACAGCTGAGAACTTGGAGGACAAGTTGCAAGAACAAGCTCAGTCATTTGTGGCTTTCTCTGTCGCAGCTCAGGAGAGCACTGATGTAGACGATGTCACCCAGTTGGTTGTATTTATTCGTGGTGTTGATGCAACTTTTGATGTGACCGAAGAATTTTTGGACATGGTACCAGTGACAGGCACAACATCGGGAAATGATTTATTTTTATGTGTTGAGAAAAGTCTTAAAAAATTTAATGTAGATTGGTCAAAACTAGTAAAGTGTTACCACAGGTGGTAATTCTGCAATGGCCAGTGCTAAGCAGCTTGTTACAAAACTTAAATCTAAGGTGTCTGGGCTTTGCAAAGTCACAGAGCTTAAGTCTGTGCATGGCCTCATTCTCCAGGAGTCACTTTGCGCTCAAAAGTTAAAAATGGATCATGTCATGGACATAGTAATTTATACCATAACCTGGATACATTCCCATGGCTCGAACCCCAGAAAGTTCAACACTTTGCTTAATGAATTTGATGCACAATATGGAAGTCTGTCCTACCACATGGAAGGTAAGTGGCTGAGTCATGGCGCTGTGCTACAGCAGTTTTTTGGACTGTTGGGAGAAATTGATTTTTTCATGTCTTCTAAAGGAAAAGCTTACTAGCAAAGACTGGATCAAAGACTTAGCCTTTTTGGTTGACATTACGACCCATCTAAACACATTAGCTATTTCTCTTCAAGGACGTTCACAAGTAGTTACACAAATGTATGAGTCCATTTGCTCATTCCTAGCGAAATGGTGTCTTTGAGAAACTCATTTGGCAAGGAACAGTCTGGCCCACTTCCCTACATTGAAATTAGTTTCAGAAAATGAAAGTGATAGGCTGAACTATATTCCAAAAATTAGAGAGCTGAAGACTGAACTCCAAAGCAGGTTCTCTGATTTCAAACTTTATGAAAATGAACTAGAATTGTTCAGTTCACCTTTTTCAATTAATGTTAATAATGTGAATGAAGAGCTACAAACGGAAGTTATTGAACTGCAGTGCAACACTACTGAAAACTAAATATGATGATATTGGAATACCAGAATTCTACAAACACCTTGGAAATGGGTACCCTAAATATAAAAACCATTGTGCAGCTTCTGTCCATGTTTTCAAGCACCTATATTTACCAGCAGCTGTCTTCTGTTATGAAGCTAAATAAAACTTAAAAATTGCCCTCAGTTAAAGGACTCAAAGATGACATCTGTGCTGCATATTGCTACATAAGGTTCAAGGCCTAACATTGATTGACATTTGGGGGCAAAAGAAAAAAGACATCAGTTTCTGATTTCAAGTCTGAGGAATAATAAATTATGAAATTTTAAATAAGCATTTCTATTTTTAAATTACTTTTTTCCATTCAAATTTAAAATACAAGCTTTGGCATCATATATGTTCGTTACACCTTATACCACATAAAAATAAAGTTTGAGGGAAGCGGCTGTGGCTCAATCAGTGGGGCTCCCGTTTACCATATGGGAGGCCCCGGGTTCGGTTCCCGGGGCCTCCTGGTGAGGGCGGGTCCGCCCACATGGCGTGGTTGGCTGACCTGGCGAGCGCGAGCAGCAAGGGGGGGATAAATGAATAAATAAATAAAATCTTTAAAAAAATAAAAATAAAAAAAAATAAAGTTTGATTTTACCTTTGGCAGTTTGTTTTCCTTAGGCTTTGCCTTTCTGGCCCTAAGAGTTATTTTAAGTTTGTAAACCTTTGCCCTGAGGGAAGCCACGTTTGTCTCAAAGGTTCTTGTGAGCCTGCATGTGAACCAGGGAGTCAGCTGGATAAATCAAAATGTTAACTTTGCAAGCAATATCCCCATTCCCAAGGATAACACTCCTGACACAGTGATCTTGGGACTCGGCCTGGGTGTCCCCCTTCCCTGGGCAGGGCTGGCCTCTGGGCTGCTTTGTGGGTGCTTTCAGGCCGACTTGCACATTTGTTTTGAAATTTTCATACTGTTGGTCAGCTTGCTCAGGGCTGGCCCAGGAGCCATCTGCCCCTTCAAGGCAGCAATGGGGCTTCCTTTGGTGTCAGGGGCACCCCCAGAGCATGCAGAAGGGTGCGTAGAGAATGGGAGAAGGCCCATAAAGAGGTTTGCGACCCAAATCGTTGCGTTCCCCTTTGAAATTGGAACATGGCTGCTCACTAGTGCAGAAAATATATTTTTAAATTTTAGTCTAATTATAAAAGTAATATATGCTTATTGTAAAACATGGAAATTATAAAGAACTTGGGGGGAAACCTATAATCTCAATAACCAGAGGCAACCGCTATGTTTTGGCCTGTTTCCCTTTCATTTTCCATGGTTGAGTGCATTATGAATGGGCTATTTTGTATTTTGCCTCCCTCCCCTGCCTCCTCCCACCTCCGATTGTAAGTCCTAAATATCTTGACAGTCTTCCAAGCTCAAGGTTGCATTTATTTGATTCTGTTGGGTGTTCAGTAATGGGTCTTTCCCAGCCCGGGTGAATTCTGTTGGCATCACATAAGCCATAGCTGGGCTTGATGGCCAGGTGTGGGCCCATTGAAAGTTGTTCCCTCTTCCTCCCTTTGTCAAGCTTTGAGAAGGCAGGACAAGAAAACTCTGGCTGCCAGGGACAGGCAGATCACATCTCTGAGCTGCATGTCAGCCTCACAGCTGATCTTGGGACCACTAATGGGTGTGATGAAGCTCAGCTCATAGAGCCACAAAGAGGAGGGGTGAGGGCCTCTAGGGCTGGGCAGCTGAGGAGTGGGGCACTGGGAGTCTTTGAGAAGATGACTTAGAAGACAAACCCAGAGTGAGATTCCCTCCTTTAATGTGGAGACACTTGGTTGTAGAGACAGGGTGGGAGTGCAGTGGTGAGGGATATCGGTATGAAAGTTGCGAAAACTCCTGTTAACTTCCTTAGCTTCTGATGCCAACTGCAAACACTGCAGTCTCAATTCAATTCTGACTCTGTGCTGCCAGACCCCGCAGGGTAAGGGCAAGCCTCAGCCTCTACAAGATTGCCCAGCAGGTACCTGGCCCAAGTTTGGGAGCCCAAGGCCACCCTTGCTTCTGACCAACCAGCTGTACATTCAGGGGTTCCCACCACCCCCTTGGGTTTGATATTTTACTAGGACAACTCATAGTACTCACTGAAAGCATTATATCTACTATTATAGTTTTTTTTACAGTAAAAGAATACAAATAAGAAGCCAAAAGAAAAGAACGTAAGGCGAAGTCTGGGAGGGTCTCACACACGAGCTTCCAGGTCCTCTCCACGTGAGTCAGAAGGCGTCACCCTCCTGGCACAGGGATGTACCTTAGCAATCACGGAAGCTCACAGGAGCATCACGTGTCCTGAGTCTCTGTGGGGTCTCATGACATGGGCATGGTGGATGGAATCAATGCCCCCGTGGTTGAACTCAATCTCCCAGAGGTCCAGAGGCCCTAATCTAACATGGTGATCCCTCCAGTGTGATAGACCCCACCTAAGGTGGTGTGTGGCTGGCCCCTCCCCGTGGTCTCCTGAGCCTCTGAACTGTCAGCTGTGGTCCTGAGCCCCCCATGAAGAACCAAAGATGCTCCTCTCCTGGGAAATTCCAAAGTAGAAGTTACCTTCCCTGAACTAGGGACAAAGACTAGCCACGTTTTTCTTTGTACCACTGGGAGGATGCTAACAAAGGCATTGTGGGGAGGGGCTGGCAGTGCTGGACTGCTCTCTCCCAGAGGCTGTTCCTAAGAGGATGGACGTGGACGCTGGGCTTAACAGGGCAGGACAGTGGCAAGAGGGCTCAGCAGTGCAGAGAAAAGTTGGGGTGAAGGAAGGGGAGATTGGCGGGAAAGGGGCTCAGGTCACTGTGGTTGATCCTTTCAGCCCCAAGTGTTTTCAGTCTGGGTGAGCAAAGTTTGGGCCAGGGTCCCCCTGAAAAAGGGGGAGCAGCCTGAGTCCCAAGTGCAGTGCCTAGACCCGACTCCTCAACCTTTCTGCAAGACCCTGGCTCCCTCCCCAGAGGCTCGTGCCATGTGGCACGAGGGGCTCTGGCCCTTTCCCCCTCCTCGCAGCCCTCTCTGGCACCTGTTAGTGTGGGCTGCTGGCTCAGTGGCTTCCCCCCACCCTACTGCTGGGACCTCAGCCTCCCAGCTGATGCCCTGGACACTCGAGTCCCTGCTCTTCACCTTTCCTCCACGTGGCACAACCTGGCCCTAATAAATCGGTAGGTGTTCCTCCACCTGTGAAATTGTCACCTAAACTCCATGGACCGCGCCTCCTCTCTCCCATTCGGTTACTTCCCCTCTTCTCGGGTTCTTTTTTTTTTTAGCTTTTACAATGGAGGTTTATTAGGTTGTAAGCTTACAGTTTTGAAGCTGAGAAAAATGTCCAAGTCAAGGCACCATCAGACGATGCTTTCTCTACAAAGACTGGCTACTGTTGACCCTGGGTTTCTCTCTCATATGGCAAGGCACATGGCTGCATCTGCTGGACACTCCCTTCTCTTCCAAGTTTCATTGCTTTCAGCTTTGAGCTTCCTCTGCTTCCACTCTGCTTCTGTGGCTTTCTCTTTGTGCTTCTATGGGTTTCTCTCGCCACATTCATTCCATTTATAAAGGATTCCGTTCAGAGGATTAGGACCCACACTGGGTCATGCCCTACTGAAGTAATCTAATCAAAATATCTCATTTACAATAGGTTTAAACTCATAGGAATGGATTAGCTATAAGAAAATGAGTTTCTGGGGTCTACAAAAGCCTCGAACTACCACAATCTATATCAAGATTCATCAATTTAAGATAATTATTTTGTTACCGATTGTTGAAAAGATTAATCTCCACAAGGGATACACTAAGCATATTGGAAAGAATTGCAGATATGGCTAAAGGCCTCCTTATGCCATATTTGAAGTGTTTCCCATAGCAATAATTTTCATTAAATGAAGCAAACAAATGCCATTTACTGTTTTAACAAGTTTAATTTGCGTGAGGAGCCACACTAATGAAAGATGTTTATGTGGGATGTTATGGGAGGTGTGGGAGGTGGGGAACATGAGAATCCCTGTAATTTTTGTGTAACATTTATGTAATCTAAGCATCTTATAAAATATATATATATTAAAAATAACAATAAAATAAAATAAAAAATACTATGGGCATCAATGTGATTGCTGTACAATATTCTATCATTTGAATATATATAATTTACCATTCCCATATTATTAGATATCTAGACTGACTTTTATAAATGGTACTGAAATACGTGCTCGTGTGAACAAAATGTTTCCCTTTATTTTCTTCAGGATATATTTTCAAAATAGGATTGCTAGGTAAAAATGGAAGTACATTTGAAAAAATGTGAACTTGTTTTTCAAAAGACTTGTGGAACTTTTTCATTGCAGTCTTGAGTTAACTAATACATTCCTCATGAATTAATTGAAGACTGTCCAAAATCAGTGATTTTTCCATTTTCCTGGGGTCAACCATAACGAATATGTGAATTATCTTCTCAGTAATATAAATTTGTACACAATCATCCATGTCTGCATGGATTCCTCTGAAATTCATTATTGGCAAATAGGATCCCAATCTTGGTCCCAAATTCTCAGGTTCTTTAACCTCAACAAGATCCCCAGCTCCCTGACTTCTCCACCCAAACCCACCAGCCTCCTCTCATCGCCATTTCCCGCTGATGCAGCCTGTACCATGGACCAACATGCCAGGGACTGTCTTGCCAATATCCCCAAATCTCAGTTCTTCTTAATCTCTCAGTCACCTACTGCCCAGCAGGTTCCATCCTGGATCAGTCAGGTCTGGTGCTCCTCACCTAATCTGGGGTGCTGGGAAAAACCCCATAGCCGGGTAGATGGAGCCCATTCTATATCCTTGGCCTCCAGCTTCTGCTGGACTGTCAGAACCAACTCCCACCACCCCCATCTCCAGCCCCCTCTGCATCCTGGCATCCTGTCTCATTCGTTTCTGGTTTACTCTTCCTGTGTTTCCTTTTTTTTTTTTTTAAGAGGTACAGGGGATCAAACCCAGGACTTTAAATATGGGAAGCAGGTGTTCAACCACTTGAACTACATCTGCTCCCTGCTGTGTTTCTTTTTGCACCTGTATGTTTTCTAATTCCTCTTCTTTCTTACGTGAAGGATAGCATATTATAGATATACTTTTGCATTTTACTTTTTCCACTTAACAATAACCTGGAAATCGTGAGTAAACATTTTGAGCTATAACGTTGTGGTGTGGCTTATGGGCCAAGAGTTTCATTTCAACAATCTCACCCGCCAGCGTGTGTGCAGCTGTTGACTAGTTTCTTGCCTTCTGCCCATGAAGCATGCAATGTTGGCAGGAAGTGGAAGCAGGCTGCCTGGCCATTGCAAAAGCTGCGTGGGATGCTGGGATATGGAGAGCGCGAGATGCTAGGCGGAGTCCACATCCCCGGCCAAGGACCTTGTCTGCTCTGCTGAGCCTGAAAGGGACAGATTGGACATCTTCAAGGGTGGATGCTGGGTGAACAGTGACAGGAGACCGTCGGGAGACTCTTGCAGTAGTTTAGGGGAGGGCCCGAATCAGGCAGTGGCAGGGAAGATGGAGAGGAGGGAATGTGTTGGGGAGGGTCAGTACCTGGAAGTAAGTGCCTCCCCCATTTCTAGCTTGGTGACCCAGGAGCTGGTTTACGGGAATCTGAGGGGGAAACGGATATGGCTCAAGCGATTGGGCTCCCGTCTATCATATAGGAGGTCCAGGATTTAATTCCTGGGTCCTCCTGGTGAAGGCAAGCTGGCCGGCACGGCGAGCTGGCCCATGCAGAGAGCTGGCCCATGCAGAGTGCTGGCCTGAGCAGAGAACTGGTGCAGCAAGATGACGCAATACAAAGAGACAAAAGAGATGCAACAGACCACGGAGCTGAGGTGGCGCAAGAGATTGAGCGCCTCTCTCTCACTCTGGAAGGTCCCAGGATTGGTTCCCAGGATTGGTTCTTTAAGTGGCAAAAAGAGAAGACAAGCAGACACAGAAGAACACACAGAGAGCAGACAGCGAACGCAAAACAACGGGGGGTGGGGGGGACTAAAAATTTTTAAAAAATAAGGAAATCTGAGGGGCTGATTGAGTTGTTGGAGCCAGGCAGAATTTGCAGGTCCGGAGCCCTGGAAGTGAACTTGAGATGTAAATGTGGGTATCAGCAGCAGAGTGTGCTGGTTTAAACTGTGGCTGTGAATGGGTGGCCACAAAGTGTAGAGTGAGAAGATCCAAAACAGGCTGGACGTGATGTGAGGTGAGAGAAGCCAGACCCAAAAGATGACATACATGTGATTTTGTTTTCATAATGTCCTGGAAAAGGCAGAGCCATAGAGACCAAAAACAGATCACGACTGGGGGTGAGGGAGGGAACTGACAGCAAAGGGGAGATTTGGGGGGTGGGAATAGTCATATCTTGATTATATCATGACTGTGTATGTTGAGCTGTTCACCTAAGAAGGGTGAGTTTGCTTCGGGGCTCCTCCCTTCTCCCTCCTGCCTAGCTTCTCCTGGAGCCACCGTGCCGGAGGGAGGCCGCGATGGCAGATGAGATGGCCAAGGCTCAGGCCGCTCAGCCTGATGGTGACACGATCTTCGGCAAGATTATCCGCAAGGAAATCCCCGCCAGAATCATTTTTGAAGATGACCAGTGTCTTGCTTTCCTTGACATTTCCCCTCAAGCACCAACACATTTTCTGGTGATTTCTAAGAAATGTATTTCTCAGATTTCTGTAGCAGAAGATGATGATGAAAGGCTACTTGGACATTTAATGATTGTTGGCAAGAAACGTGCTGCTGATCTGGGCCTAAAGAAGGGCTGTGGAATGGTGGAGAATGAAGGTTCAGACGGAGGGCAGTCTGTCTCCCACGTTCATCTCCATTGTTCAGCTCCATGTTCTCATGCAGATGAGTTGGCCCCCTGGTTAAGCTTTAGATAGTTTTCCCTTCTCTAGGCAGTGATCGGGTTTGCAAGTTCCAATATATTAAACTTGGCATACTTCATTTTGCCTGTGTATGGAGAGATTGAAATAAATTTTAAAAACTCATAATAAAAGACATTGTTGCATGAAAAAAAAAGGGTGAGTTTTACTGTATTTAAGTTATACCTCAATAAACGTGACTTTTAAGAAAGGAGCTTAGAACGGAAGTCCAGGGAACATGAGATTGTGGGGCAGCAGGGCAGTGGGGCAGAGAGCCGGCCGAGAAGGGTCCTGAGGCGAGTCCCAGAGCCCAGGGAGTACAGGGCTTCCAAAGAGGGAGCTCAAGTGTCACATGCCAAGGGGGTTCTTATGGATTGACTCGATCCCCCACAAAGACATTTTCCAGTCCCAACTCCGGGTTCCGTGGGTGTGAACCGCTTGTAAATAGGATCTTCAGAGATGTTATTAGCTAAGGTGAGGCCAAACCGAATCAGGGTGAGCCCGAAATCAACGTCACTGGAGTCCTTAGAAGCAGAGGAAATCTGGACAGTGCCAAAAGTAGGAGACAGGGAAGCGGATGTGGCTCAACCAGTTGGGTGCCCGCCTATCACACGGGAGGTCCTGGGTTCGGGTCTTGGTGCTTCCTAAAAGAAGACAAGCAGACGCCACCCCCGTCGCAACCAGCCAGATGCCACAAGCCAGCAGATGCAGCAGCCCCAATGGGAGCGGATGTGGCTCAGGCTATCGGGCATTTGCCTCTCGTGGGAGGTCCCGGGTTTGGTTACCGCCGGGAAGCCACCACCAGAGCCCTGCAGGCCTCAGGGAAAGCAGGAGCCTCCAAACCCGAGGTACAAAGTTCCTGTTTACGCCATCTAGTCTGCGGACTTTGTTACAGCAGCCCTGGCCGGCTACAACGGGGTCAGCTTAGATGAGACCTAAAAGGTCTCCACGGGGTTTGCCAACTGGGAGGCCACCGGAGCCACCTGACGGGCGATGGAACAAGAGCCAGGCGGGCAGCGGCTAAGGCGGAGCCGCATTTGGTGCTGCTGCTCCTTTAAGAAGGGAAGGGAGAGGGGAGAGAAGATCCAGGGTCGAGGTGGTGGGGGGGAAGACCTCTGTTTTCTCCTCCCTAGAGGAGAATGGGGTGACAGTGGGGGAGCAGCATTGTCCAGGAATAAGGGCACCTTTATTTCTGAGAGGGGAGGGAGTCAGGGAAGGGTGCGGACCCAGGCAGACGTGCTGCAGGTGGGGCGAAGTGCCCAGGGGTGCAGGGGCCCAGATGGGACCCGGAGGACCAGGCGGAGGTTGGGAGGAGCCTGGCGGGGGGGGGGGGAAACACAGGAGCAAACAGGAAAGATGTGGGCCCCTCCCGTGGGTTCCACTCTTCCTCACGCACCCACAGGGGCAGGTACTTTTCAGATCTCATTTTTGCAGATGAGGCACCAAGGCAGGTGAGCTGAACCCAGGTGAGCCGCCGCCAGGAGGGGTTTGGAGGCCCAGGTGCTCCCCGGGCCAGATGCAGGAGGCCAGCGGATGGGGCTGAGCGGTGGGAGATGTGCTCAGGGGTGCTTTTACAGACACATCCTTCTCTGGCTGTTGATTTCATCAGCATTCAAAGCCAAAACATACATACCAAACCATAATGGCCTTATTTCCAATGGCAGCAGAAATCCACTTCTGAAACTTTCTGGTAATCGATTTTAATGCAAGGATAGAAACTGTAGAATCTAGGCAGGAAAACATCCCCTCTTTTATGGAAGGTCTTTTGTGTGTTTTTTTTTTTTTTTTAAGATTTTTAAAATTTATTTATTTCTCCCCTCTCATTGTTTGTGCTCGCTGTCTGCTCTGTGTCTGTTCGTTGTGTGCTCGTCTTCTTCTCAGAAGGCTTCGGGAACTGAACCGGGACCTCCCATGTGGTTAGGTGCTTGAGCCACATCCATTTCCCTTATGTGTTTTGTATATCGTGAATCCTCACAAAAAATCCTGCAACCTCTATATTCTCCTTTTACAGATGAGCCTCAGAGAGGGTGAGGAACGGCCCAATGTCACACAGCTGGAGAGCTACAGAGCCACTCGGTCTGAGCCCATGCTCTTCCTCCAAAGCACAATGCCGCCTCGTTGCAGCAGCCTCTGTCCCACCTTCCTGTCTCGCCACATTGTCCCCAGTCCTTAGTCCTCCAGCCTCCCGCCCACACCCCAGGAACAGCAACATGGAGGCCTGGGGCGATGGCACCAGGACACATCTCAGAAGCTGATCTGGCCATGCCCATGGCCAGAGGAAAACAGGCCTCTGTGTGGCTGCTTGTGGACGGTGATGTCAGGGCTCCACCGTAGACTCTGTGAAGCCTGTGGTCCGCTGAGAACGTGGCACAGACTTCTGCTCAGCCTCAGAGAAACGCTGGACTGCGGTGGACCCAGTGCCTTCCCCAGGAAGCTCCGAGCCCCCTGCCCCTCCCTGACACACACCTGAGACAGTGCCAGGGGAATCCGGAGCATCTGGCTGCTGGCCAGAAGCCCTGTGTCCTCCCCCATCCCCTGGGGACACAGTGGCCTTTCTTTCCCTGGTTTCCCCTCACGGCCTCACTGCCCCTGGCCCCAGCGCCCATGGCAAAGGCTGCCCTGCGGCGTTCCTCCTTCTCCAGGCGGCTCCTGGCAAGACTTCTGCACCCAGGCTTGTCTCTGCCTCGCCTTTCCAACTCGAATCAGTTCTAAGCTGCCTGATCTCTTCCTCTGAAAAACATTAGTCATCCCCATCCCTCAGAGGTTGCCTGCCCGTGGGGGAGGACAGAAAGCACCAGCCAGCGGCCCTGGGTCCCCACTGGCCAGGCTCCCTGCCTCCAGAAGGCCAGCTGCCTGTGGTCCAGCCAGGCTCTGTCTGTCTGCCTGTCGAGTGAGGATTTCCTGCCTGCCTCCCAAGCCCTGACCTGACCCTTCTGCCAGGGCCCAGTGCCAGCTGCCTGCCGGCCCCACCTGGTGTTGGGTCCCCATCCTCTCCAGGGCAGATCCGGAAGGCCCAGGAAGGCTGAGCACACTTGGATATATCTGTGACGGGGCAGCCCTGAGTCCTGCCCCCTCAGACCAGCTACATGATTTGTGGGGTCCAGTGCAAAATGAAAATGCAGGATCCCTTATTTAGCAATTATTTAGATGGCAAGGATGGCAGAGCATTAAACCATGCCCAGGGCCCTTCGAAGCAGGGTTGCAGCCTCTGAAGCCACCCTGCCACCACCTGAGAGTCTAGGGTGCCCAGGCCGGCACTGTGCCTGCAGGGTCTCGCTGGGGAGCCCCAGCGGTCCCAGACTGGCCCCAACCAGAACCTGCCTCGGTGCTGCCACCTGCTGTCCAGGTTGGGCCCCTGCACTTCCCCTTGGGCAAAGCCGGAGAGGCGCCTTGGTGATCACAGGCGACCCAGGCCTTGCTTTCACAGAATAGGAAACAGCTTGGGGGGGTGGGGTGGCGGGGGGGCATCCTGCCCGAGGTCACACCGGCCACAGCACCCCAGTGATGATGGCAGCACTTAACTGTCCTGCTTGAACCGCTGTCTTGGCCTGAGCTCAATGTTTCACAACCCCGCAAGGTAGAGATGTTGACTCCGTCTGTAGAAGGAGGTGAAATTAAGCATTTGAGTTTTCTGGCTGCAACAGCCACCAAGGTTGCCTCTCATAACTCTTCCCTGTTCTTCAGGGACTCCCTGACCGTGCTTTGGGTACCTGCTCCTCTGCCACCGACCCAAGTGTCGACTCCACCTGGCCCAGCTGCACCCCACTACCTGGCCAGGGGGTAGCCTCTAATCCCAGGGCAGTGCAGGGGACTTTCTTTTGGCTGGGACTTTTGGGAAGAGCGTTTCTAATTCCCTCTGAACCCCGCTAGAGCCGTTTGCCACCAGGACAGAAGCTGGCCAGAGCAGGAAGGTGGCATGGAGGAGTGGAAAGACAAAAATGTGACCATGGGCTGACACCCTTGAGCTGCCGAGATCGGACAGCACTGGACGTCCCAGGGCTGCGAGCCCATGAAATCCCCTTGGCTGTTTAAGCGTTTGAGCAGCTACTTGCAGTGAAAGGTCTCCTAATAGACACACCCTTGCCTGAGGCCCCCCAAATTAGACCAGGTCTGAAGCCTCCAAAAGCCACATTTTCCTACCACTTACCTGCTGATTGTAAGGTGAGGTATTGTCTGGGGAGAAAAACAGGGCACAGAAGGACTGGAGTTCAGGGCAGCTCTGCGCAGACTCGTGAAGTGGGCTCGGCCTGTCTTCACCCCTTTTCCCATCAGGTGTCCTCCTCCCACTGTGAAATGCTCACCTTCCCTTGCCCCAGCCTTGCCCCTGCCGTTTGCCGTCCTCCCCTCACTAGCTCTGCCTTTCGGGCAGCTTCTGGGTGGGGCATCAGCACTCTGATGCGGCCTCCAAGGAGCTGGTCAGTGGAAGGTTCTGGGCCCAGCAGGACAAGGTGGGGAGCAGGGCCCCCGCTGTCGAGCCTCCAGGCGCTGGGCCCAGACACCATGCCTGCGGGAGCCCCAGCCCCTGAAGGACGTCTCAGCCCGGACACCTGCCCTCAGTGAGCTGCCGCCTCTCCCCCAGCTCCACTGACCGTATCCAGCCCCAGGGAGGGCCTGGCCAGAGGGGGGCGCTAACGGGTCTGCACATGGCGTCCACCACAATTTCAGGCACGTTTGATGAAGAGCCCTTCACCAAACTCTCCTCGTCTCTCTTGCTCCTCTCACCGGCCAAGAAAAAAAAAAAATAGCAGCAATACTAATCCCTGATAGATACATTTAAATTTAAAAAATTATATGTGATTCACAAATATAAACTGTAAACATACACGAGTAGAAAATGAAGGTCCCCTTTCATCTCCCCACCCTCTTCCACCCCCAATCCCACCCCAGCCCACCCCACCATTCCATGGCCACTGGTAACATTTGGCCCATAGCATATGAGAAATTCCCCGATTATCAACATTGCAGCCAAGAGTTTTGATGACATTGTGTGTGGCTTTTCTATTGTTTTGTGTTTTTTTTTTAACTCGTCTTTTTGCCTCTGAAAAATGCAAAGTATATTCAACAGCAAAGTTCACCTCTTGCTCCCTAAACAATCTGTTATTTACCTACTTCTTTTCACTCTGGCATTTGACACAGGAAGTAAACCAGAATATTGAATCTGATTTAACAAATGTGGCACAGCAGGTGGTGCTTCCTCCAGGGATGGGGACATGCTATGGAGCGCTGACTTCTGTAAGAAGACCTAAAGCGAGCTCTTCCTTCCCTGACCTCGCAGCCACTCACTGCTCCCCCATTCATCCTTGTGACCCGGGCTTTGTGAAGCATCCAGAGGGAGCTTTTCAAAAAATTAGGTGGGATTGGGTCAACTGCCAGCCTAAAACCTTCCAGGGGCTCCCACTGGGCTTCAGATGCAATCCAAAAGCCCCTCACATCCCAACCTTCTCTCTAGTCCATCCGCCGTCCTCTTCCCCTCCCCTTGATCGTGAGTCTTCAAGCCCAGCAGTCTCCCTTGAGCTGCTCGAAGGCACCAGCACTCTCTCCCCAGAACCTTTGCACAAGCTCTTCTGCCTGCCCAGGGCAACCCCTTCCCTCCGCATCTCCCCACCCCGTACACCAGGCTGACAGATCCCAGGCCCTAAATGGCCTTCCCTCAACGAGGCTCTCCCTAACTCTCCAGTCCACACAAGATGTGTGTGCTGAAAAGGCGTCAGGAAAGCCTCGTGCACCAATGTTCACAGCAGCCTTGCTCACAAAGGTGGAAGCACCCCACGTGCCCCCCAGCCGATGCATGGACAGACACGGTGTGGAATGTACACATGATGGGATATCATCCGGTCGTGAAAAGGACTGAAGTTCTCATGCCTGCTACCACGTGGATGAGCCTCGGAGACATGCTGAGTGAAATAAACCAGGCACAAAAGGACAGCTATTGTATGATCTCACTTATATGAAATAACTAGAATATGCAAATTTATAGACAGAAATTAGAACACAGGTTACCAGGGGCGGGGGTGGGGGAAGGAGGAGGCAGCGCTTAATGGGTACAGAGTTTCTGCCTGGGGTGATGAAAAAGGTTTGGTAACGAATGGTAATGACGGTAACAGAACATTGTGAGTGTACTAGACGCCACTGAAAGGTTTACTTGAAAGTGGTTAAAATGGGAAAATGTATATCCTATATATGTTACCCCAATACAAATTCAAAAAAAAATTTTTTTTTTAAAGAAACGTGTGAGGAGTTTCTGCTGTGCTGGGCACCAGGTTGGGCCAGGATGCTCCACTGGGAGCACGGGGGGTGCTGGCCATTGATGGGGGGTAGACGTGAATCCAGTGGACGTGAGAACGTCGCTGGGTGGATCTGAAGATCTAAAAGAAAGTGAGGCTGGGGAGCAGTGTGTCAGGGGAGAGCTGCAGGTGGGTTGGACGGGATGGGGGCGAGGAGGGGCGAGGAGGGGCGAGGAGGGACCTGACTGTGCAGTGAAGGCAGCGTCCACTGCTCCTCCGAGCTCGCGAAGCTCCCCTCTGGCTCGACTCTCCTTGTAGTCAGCGAAGAACACAGTCCTCATCCGATGAAGGCTCTCTTTCTCCTTGAAGGTTAATCCATGATTCTCTCCATACCGATTTTTTTCTAATGAGATCTAATTCCTATAATATTCACCCTTTTAAAGTGTAAATTCAGTGGTTTTTAGTGTAGTTAGTGAGAAGGTTGTGCAGCCATCACCACTAACTAATTTCAGAACGTTTTCATCTCCCCAAAAAGATACCCTGTGTCCATTCTCCCCTCCCACCCCCTGGCAACCTCAAATCTACTTTCGGTCTCTATGCATCTGCCTATTCTGAATATTTCGTATAAATGGAATCATACATCACGTACCCCTTTGTGCCTGGCTTCTTTTACAAGCACAGTGTTTTCAAGGCTCATCCATGTTGTAGCATGAATCAGGACTTCATTCCTTTTTTTGGAAATAGCAGCTTTATTAAGATAATTTACATACCACACAACTCGCCTGCTCTAAATGTGCAATTCAGTGGTTTTTAGTATATTTATAGTTTTGCAAACATCATCACAACCAATTTTCTTTTTCTTTTTTTTTTTTTTTTTGGCACTGAGGATTGACCCCGGTCCTCGTACATGGGAAGCAGGGGCTCAACCACTGAGCTACATCCACTCCTGCCATCAATTTTCAAACATTTTCACCACCCTAACAATAAACTCTGTACCCCTCACCAGTCATCCCCCTTTCCCTACCTCCCCCAAGCCTAGGAAACATCAATCTACTTTCTGTCTCTATAATTTGCCGATTCTGGTAATTTCCTATAAATGGAATCCTACAATATGTGGGCTTTGGTGTCTATCCTCTTTTGCTTAACATTCTGTTTTCAAAGTTCATCCCTGTTGCAGCACGTAACAGAACTCCATTCCTTTTCATGGCTGAGTAATACTCCACTGTAGAGATATACCATATCTTATGTATCTGTCAATTGACGGACGTTTGCATGGTTTCCACTTTTGGGCTATTGTGAATAATACATCTATAAACATTTACATACAAGTTTTTGTATGAATATATGTTTTCATTTCTTTTAGGCTGATACCTAGTAGTGGAATTGGTGGACCATATGATAACTACATTGAATAGTTTGAGGAACTACAAAAACGTTTTAAAAAAACAACTGTACTGTTTTACATTTCTACCAGCAATGTGGGAAGGTTCCAGTTTTTCCCACATCTTTGTCAACACTTATCATCTGACATTTTATTTATTTTATTTTGTCTTTTTAAAAAATTATTTTCTCTGACTTTTTAATTATAGCTATCCTGGTGGGTGTCGAGTGGTATCTCATTGGGGTTTTGTTTTGCCTTTCCCTGATGGCTAATGATGCTGAGTATCTTTTCATGTGCTTATTGGCCATTTGTGTATCTTCTTCAGAGAAATGTCTATTCAGACCCTTTGCACACTTTTTTTTACTGGGTTATTTGTCTTTTTATTATTGAGTTCTTTATATTTTCTAGGTACAAGTTCCTTATCAGATATATGATTTGCAAATTTTTTTTTCCCATTCTGTGGATGTCCCTCCACTTTTTTAATGGTGTCTGTATTAGTCAGGATTCCCCAGAGAAACAGAACTGACCTCCAATGGATTGGATGAGACTCTCCTGAATGTTGAGGGCAATCTCCTTTGTTGATTGTAGATGCAATTAGCCATCAATGTAATCAAATAACTAATGATGTAAATCCATCAATGAAATACCCTTACAGTAATAATCAGGTCAGTGCTTTCTTGACCAAACAACTGGACACCATAACCTAGCCAAGTTGACACATGAAATTAACTATCACAGTGTCCCTTGAAGCAGGAAAGTTTTTAATTTTGCTAAAGTCCAATTTATCTATTTTTCCTTTGTTGCTTGTGCTTTTGGTTTCATGTCTAAGGATTCATTGCCAAATCCATCAGGAAGATTTACCACTATGTTTTCTTCTAAGTGTTTTATAGTTTTTGCTTGTTTTTATTATTTTATTATTTATTTTTGCTTTCATCTTAGAGTTTGATAATTTTATCTCTTACATTTAAGTGTTTGATTCATTTTGAGTTAACTTTTGTGTATGGTGTGAGGTTGAGGTTCAACTTCCTACTTTTGCATGTGGAGATCCAATTTTCCCAACAGCATATGTCAAAAATACTATTTATTCTTTTCCCATTGAATTGTCTTGGCATCCTTGTAAGGCAATCAATTGAACATAGATGCATGAGCTTATTTCTGGACTGTCAATTGTATTCCAGTGACCTATATGACCATCCTTATGCCAGTACCACACTGTCTTGATTACTGCAGTTTTGTAGTAAGTTTTGAAATCAGAACCTGTGAGTCTTCCAAATTTGCCCTTTTTCAAGACTGTTTTGTCTATTTTGGGTTTGGCTATTCTGAATATCCTCATGAATTTTAGGTTCAGCTTGCCAATTTCTTCAAAAAAGGCCACTGAGATTTTGATAATTGCATCGAAACTACAGGTCAACTTGGGAATTATTTCCATTTTAACAAAATTAAGCCTTCTGATCCACAAACGCTTTCAATCCATTTATTTAGACCTTTTTGAATTTCTTTCAGCAATATTTTGTAGTTTTCAGTGTACAAGTCTCATGTTTTTTGTGTGAAATTTATTTCTAAGTATTTTATTCTTTTTGATGCTACTGTAAGTGGAATTTTCTTAATTCCATTTTTGTATTTTCATTGCTATTGTTTAGAGCTATACTTGTTTTTTTGTATATTGATCTTTTGTCCTGCAACTTTGCAGAACTCATTTATTAACTCTAATACTTTTTTGGTGGATTCCTTAGGATTTTCTATATTCAGTTCATGTCATCTGCAAATAGAAATAGTTTACTTCTTCCTTTCCAAACTAGATGCATTTTATTTCTTTTTCTTGCCTAATTGCCCTGGCTAGAACCTCTAGTACAATGCTGAATAGAAGTGATGAGAGCAGACATCCCTGTCTTGTTCCTGATCTTAGGGGGAAAGCATTCAGTCTTTTATCACTGAGTATGTACCAGCCGTGGGTTTTTGTAGATGCGATGCTCTTTATCAAGTTGTGGAAGTTCCCGTTTATTCCTTCTTTGTTGAGTGTTTTTATTGTGGTGTGGTGTTGAAATTTTAACAGCTTTTTCTGTGTCTATTGGTTTTGTCCTTTATTGTTGATACTTTTTTTATTGTAATAAATGATATAAAGCACAAAATTTCCCATTTTCACTGCATTCAAGTGTACAACAGTACTAATTATAATCACAATATTGTGCTACCATCACTGACATCCATTTCTTCTCCTTTTTCATTACCTCAAAAAGAAACTACTTACCTATTAAGCTATAATTCCCTCCTCCCATCCCGACCCCTCCCCTTTCGCTGGTAACCTATAGACCACCTGTCTCTATGAAGTTTGCTTCTTCCAGGGATTTCATATAAGTGAGATCATGTAATATTTGTCTTTTTGCGTCTGGCTCATTTCATTCAACATGTTATCTTCGAGGTTCATCCATGCTGTGGCATGCATCAGGACTTCATTCTTTTTTATGGATGAATAGTGTTCCATTGTATGTTATACCATATTTTGTTTATCATTCATCCATCGATGGACACTTGGGTTGCTTCCACCTTTTTGGCCACTGTGAATAATGCTGCTGTGAACACTGGTGTACAGATATCAGTTTGAGTCCCTGCTTTCACTTCTTTTGGGTATATACCAAGAAGAGGGATTGGTAGGTCATATGGTAATTCTACTTTCAATTTTCTGAGGACTCACCGAGCTGATTTCCACAGTAGCTGCACCATTCTAGTGTCACCAGCAATGTGCAAGGGCTCCTGTTTCTTTGTATCCTTGCCAACATTTATGATTTTGTGATTTTTAAAATAATAGCTATCCTAGCGGGTGCAAAGTGGTATCTTACTGTGGTTTTGATTTGCGTTTCCCTAATGCCAGATGATGTTGAGCATCTTTTCTTCTGCTTATTGGCCATTTGCATATCTTCTCTAGAGAAATGTCTGTTCAAGTGTTCTGCCCACATTTTAAGTGGGTTATTTGTCTTTTTGTCATTGAGTTGTAGCAGTTTTCTCTATATATCCTGGATAGTAGACTCTTAATAGATATAATAGTTGCAGTTATTTTCTCCCATTCTGTAGGTTGCCTTTTCACATTCTTGATAGTGTCCTTTGATGTACAAAAGTTTTTCATTTTGACGAAGTCTTTTTTGTCTATTTTTTCTTTCATTGCTTGGTTGATACATTTTTTAAAAAGCAGTTACCTGTCCTGGATAGAGGACTAGGACCAGGAAAATGGGAGACATGGATGCTGTCTATCTTTTTATATTTTTGGTTTCTCATTGTATTTCTTATTCAAAAACATTATCTTTTAAAAGTTCAGATTCCTGAATCTACAAAGCTGCGTTCAGGCCCTATGTGGTGGGGATGTCTCTAAGGAAGAGGTCCCCTTTCATGGCTGCTTTCGACCTCACCTTCTTTGAGTCGTCTGCACAGGGCAGGGCTCTAGGCCCAGGAGGACACTGCAGGGCGGGGCAGTAACAGAGGCTAAGGCTCAGCTGGGGGACTTTGGGGATCCAGGAAAGGCAGTATCTGGCACAGCCAAGGTAGCTGTGGGCCGGGGTTAGACTGGAGGGCTTGGAAGCTGCTGCCACATTCTCTGCCGTTGTTGCAATCTCCATAGAAGCCCTCAAGGAGTTCCTGGGATCTCCATGGCTAACCCAGAAGTCCATCCAACAGCTCTAAGCTATGTGGGCATCACCCACGGAAGCAGCATTCATTGAGCACTAGCCGGCACTCTGCAGAACCTGGAGCTGAAAGAGTGAAGTACACTTGATTTCCAGAAGCTCATGGTTGAGTGGGGAAGTACACAGAAACATACTTAACCCATGAGCATTGTCACAGCTGATGCTTTAGGAGCATAGAGGAGTACCTGACCCAGTCCGAGGATAACAGGGAGGGCCTCCAAGGAGAAGTGGCTGAGGCCTGAAGGATGACCAGGAAGCTGGGGGTGGTGGGAAGTCGTCTCAGGCAGAGGAAGAGCCCAAGAGACGGTGCAGGTGGCACAGAGCCCAGAGGGCCCACTGGGAGAAGGCCAGCGTCCAGCTGAGGTGGAGCTTGGAGGTCACAGCAGGGCAGGAGCAGGACTAGGGTGAGGCGAGTGAGGCAGTTTGCCTTGGATGCAAAAGTTAAGGGGCTGCCACAAAACTCAATAATCAATTTTTTTTCTTAATATTATTATATTTTGTAACACAATCAAGACAGGTGATGTAGGAAACAATTTAAAAAATCATACCGGGTTTATTAAGGCTTTTCCTCTATCAAGTACTATACTATTTTGCAACTTTTCAAATTTTTAAATTTTTGTTATATAAAGTCACGCTGCTGTGATGATCACAGGTGTCTCTTCTGAGGCCATCAATACTGGCCTCTAGGCTTGGCACACCTGACAAAATAACCACTTAAAAATAATGAAAGGGGGGCGGATGTGGCTCAATTGGTTGGGCGTCCGTCTCCCATATGGCGGGACCTGGGTTCGATCCCCGGGACCTCCCGGTAAAAAAAAAAAAAAAAAAATAATGAAGGTCTTATTCCACAAGAATTTAGCTAAGAAATTGTTTAAAGAAAACAGAAATTCTTAAGACCTTATCCTACTACAATGAAGTCATGTGTCATTTTTCAACCAAGCAACTGGCATGGACTTAATATGGTCTCTTTCCTTTTTCTGTTTCCAAAGAAAAGATGCAGTAATTGCATTTTATTTTATTTATATTTTTTAAAGATTTTTTTATTTATTTCTCCCTGCCTCCCCTCGTTGTTTTGAGCTCGCTGTCTGCTGTGTATTCTTCTGTGTCTGCTTGTCTTGTGTTTAGGTGGCACCAGGACTGGATCCTGGGATCTTCCCGAGCGGAGAGGGCACTCAATCTCTTGCATCTTTTATTGTCTCTCTTTTGTGTCTCTTTTTGTTGAGTCATCTTGCTATGTCAGGTCTCTGCTTGGGCCAGCAATCTGCGTGGGCCAGCTCTCCACACGGGCCAGCTCACCACACAGGCCAGCTTGCTTTTCACAAGGAGGCC
This sequence comes from Tolypeutes matacus, assembly GCA_026826555.1. Classification (NCBI taxonomy): domain Eukaryota; kingdom Metazoa; phylum Chordata; class Mammalia; order Cingulata; family Chlamyphoridae; genus Tolypeutes; species Tolypeutes matacus. The sequence goes on from JAKSZT010053929.1 coordinate 6,117,520, forward strand.
CCAGGAATCGAACCCTGGACCTCCCATATGGTAGACAGGAGCCCAATCACTTGAGCCACATGTTTCCCTAATTGCATTTTAGAATCTTGCCAAAATGTTTACGGTAACCAGTGCGTTCCACTGTATTAGAATCTCATGCAAATGTCTAACATTGCACTCCATTGGGCTATTCTGTTATTTTCTGTACTTAACAATTCTAACACACTGAAGGGGCAGCAGTTATTTTTCATCGACTTTAGCATCTGAAACAGATCTGCAGTTTCATTCTGAGTTTTGGCAACAAGGTGTCAAATATTTCTGAATAAACAATTTTTAAATGTTTTTGGCCATTTGAAAAGTACTGCCAAGAGGAGTGGATGTAGCTCAGTGGTTGTGTGCCTGCCTCTCATGTACAAGGTCCCAGGTATAATTCCAGGTACCTCTTAAAAAAAAAAAAAAAGTACTGCCAACATACTATTTGTATGTTCAAATAGTCACTTTGTACTGAGAATTAAGAACCCTAAACTCTACAAATGTCTAATTTCACACAATCTGGTTATAATGGAAGGATTTACTATTTGTCTTAATTACACAGAGATATTTATTAAACAGCAAATACTACAAAAGGAATGGCAGAAAAAAAGTGACTTCACAAAAATACACTAAAATATTTGACAATTTCATGCAGGAACTGCCAGAGTCTTCGTGTTCAATATTTAACAGCATAATTGACCAAGGTCCAAGATGTGACGTTACCACTTACAAAAAAACGAGGGAAAAAAACCACTCTGAAGACTAACAATATACTATATGATAAGAACGCACACTTTATAATATAAAACTTGTATCACATAACAGTTGCAAAAGGGCACCTGGTCTCTTGGCTTGTAAAAATGATGTTCCAGATTTTAATGTAAATTAGCAAGCTTCAGCTCTTTAGTGTGGCAGGAATCTCCTTTTCACCTTCCAGTTCTTCCACCCCAGCCTGCATCATGGGGTCCAGCCTGTCCATGCGACTACTCATACCGTCAGTTCTTCCAATCATACGCTGCCTCTGTTGCAGGAGTGTCAGCTACTGAGGAGAGCTCCTGCATGGTTTTGGGGTCAGTCTTAGCTGTCTCCTCGGCTCCCCGGCTTGGCAGTGAAGTCTCTGACAGTCACCTATACTTCCGTTTGTTCAATCTCTATACTATTTTAATGCAATATTTAAAAATCAAAGTTAAAGCAAGAAAACCCATGATGGGAAAAAATCAGAATTGTAAATAGAGGATAAATAAGAGTTCTGTGTGAGCAATTGTGGAGCCTGGGGCAAAAGGAAAGATCAGAGGCTCAGAGGTGGGGGTGGTACCTACAGAAGGTAGTTGAGGCTGTGGGGTGAAGGCCATCGGGGGAGAGGATGCTGGGAGGGGGAAGGAGGGCTGAGAAAGGAAAAAGGGTGGCAAAGAGGAAGGAGGCCAGGAGAAAGTGTCATCATGGAGGCAGGGGGGAAGTTCCAAGGAGGATGTGGTGGAGATAGAGGAGCTGCAGAGAGGTCAAAATAGATACAGGTTTAAAAAAAAAAAAAAAAAAAAAAAAGGCAGTAAGGTCTACAAACTACAAAGCATCCTCTGGGCTAACAACAAAGAAGGTGTTGGGGGGTGTCTTCCCCAGAGGGGTAGGGCTGGGGAGACTAGGAAGCCACTGTCCCCAACACCTCCCAGAAGCTGGAAGCTTGTTTCCACAGAGGCAAGAGGGTATTAAAAGGAAGGGTGCAGTTGAGGTCCCTGGGAGCGGGGCAGGGGCTTTGGCACAGGGGAAGGGGTGTAGTTTTAGAGACTCCAGCTTCCCCTGGGCTTTACGGCTAGGGCACTAAGTAAATCAGAAGCTGGGAGTGCCCCCAGGGAGGTCTGTTTTCCTTTGTGAGCGGGAGAGGGAGCCCTGAGGGCTACCCAGAAGAGAAAAGCCTTGGAATAGACACCAGGGGCTTCTGGAAGGTTCCCTGGGCAGCACCGACAGCCAGGGCGGCTGGAGACCTGCATCTCAGGATCTCGCTCCAGCAGTGAAGGGGGGCTGGCCCTGGGCCTGGACCAGCAGGGTGAGGCCAGGGTGCAGTCTTGGGGGGCTCCTGCCTGCTGCTGCGGTCGGCTGAGCTGGGGGGCTGGCTTCTGAGCCTGAGTTAGGAGATGAAGTTTCCCAGACCGGCTTCGGGGAGACAAAGCCTAGGCTCTTTGACTCTGGCCGCTGAGCCCAGGAGGCACCCCTCAACTCTGCCAACAGGCCCCGTGGCCTGGCAAGGGAGGAGGAGCTTAGGATTCCCTTTTGGTATTTGGGTAAAGTTCTGGGCAGCACGTGGAGGCCTCAGGGAACCCAGCAGGACTGAAATAGGCTGGGTTGGTAAAGGGAACTTCCCTCTGCCCATCATCCCAGCTTCCGAGGGCGCAGACACGCCCAGGACTGCGGGCCTGGGCAGGCTTGGATGCTGACAAGAGGCTGAGCAGCACCGAGGATCCTTCCCAGGGGCCCACCGCATGGCTGGTCGCTGGTCCTGGCCGCCTCCCATCGTTCCTTGCCCTTCCCGTTGTGCTACATAGCGGGGCGCTCGCCCTGCAGGCTCTACTAGCTGGGTGCTCGCTGAGTTTGGCCAGCGGGAGACTCAGGAGGAGTTGGAGGGGAGTTTCCCAGCGCTGCCATGTCGAAGTACCACCAATGCGGTGCCTCAAGACAACAGAAGTTCCTCCTTTCCCAGTCCTGGAGGCCAGGAGTCCGAAATCAAGGTAGCAGGGCCATGCTCCCCCAAAGGCTCTCGAGAAGAATCTTCCTTGCCTCCCTCCTGGTTCTGAGTTCCTTGGCTTGTGGCAGCACCACGCAGCCTCTCCCAGGGGCCTTCTTACTTGCCTCCATCTTCACATGGGCATCTCCTTTCCTTCTTAGAAGGACTACAATTAGATTGAATTAAAGGCCCACTCAGATGCAGGGTGACCTCATTTGAACTTGCCTAATTCCATCTGTAAGGCCACACCCGCCTGTCCCTCCCTGCCTCAAGCTCTGGGGCTGTCACTGCCTCTAGGATTGAACTGCTAGGGAACAGGGAAGGGAGAGAGACAATTTTTACTTTTTTTTTTTTTAAGATTTATTTATTTCTCCCCACTCCCTCATTGTTTGCATTTGCTGTGTCTGTCTGTTGTGTGCTGATCTTCTTTTGAGGAGGCACAGGAAACCAAACTTGGGACCTCCAATGGGGGAGGGAGGCACGTAATCACTTGAGCCACCTCCGCTCCCTGCTGTGTTGTGTCTCTCATTATGTTTTCCTTTTGTCTCTTGTTGCGTCAGCTTGCTATCTTCCTTGTCTTCTTTAGGAGGCACTGGGAACCGAACCTGGTACCTCCCATGTGGTAGGTGGGAGCTCAATTGCTTGAGTCACATCTGCTTCCCTCCTGCTTTCTTTTCCTGGAAACCCTCACCTCCCTTGGCTTCCAAAATGCCCCTCTCTTCTAGCTTGGCTTCTGCCTCTGGCCTTCCTCTCCCACCCTCATTGGGACTGGGCCTGCCCAGCTCCGCTTCTCCCCACGCAGGCTGCTCTCCTGGACAAGTTCCTCAACCCACGTGTGTCCACCATCTGCAGGTCCAGGCTGCCTGTTTCTTACACTTGGCCTTGCAGAGCCAATTGCGGCCCCTCCCCACCTGAATATCCCTCATGTACCTCAAACTCAACATGTCCACCACTCAACTCATTAGCTTTCCCCCAAACCTGCAGCCCTTTTGCTCCGTTTACATATAGACAATCAATAAAAAATAGAAATAGGTTACCCTTCTCCCTCACTAGCCAAGTCACCAAGTCTGTCAATAACAATGATGGCTAAAATTTATTGAAGGCCCTCAAAAAACAACACATGTATTATCGCACTCCTCAATAGTAATGACTCAAAAGGTAGATACTATTACCCCATTTTATAGATACAGAAATTAAGGTGACAGAGCAGGGTCTCAATTTGAGTTCCTAACTCCTCCACATACAAGCTGTGTGACTCTGGACAAGCTTCTTAAAACAGTGCTAACACCTTTTTTGTAAGGTTGTTGTGAATATGAGTTGCTATGTAGAGCACTGGCACAGTGGTTGGCACTTAGTGTGATATAGTTATTAGATAGGACTATTTTTCTACCCCAGACTGTGTGACTCCAAAGCAACACCCTTGAACTCTAAGCTATACTGGTTCTCTCTGCTGATTCTACCCTAAATCTTCATTCATTTGCTTAACAATTTTCAACACCACTTTGCCAGGCAATGCTTAGATGCCAGGAATACAACAGAGAACAAAGTCTGTGTTCTCATCAAGGGGAAGAAGGAGAGACAAATTACAAAGAGATCAAAAACTAAACCAAACCAAAACAAAACCAGGCAGAGATAAGAACCTGCAGAGGATTCAATTACGTTGACGTAACAAGGATTCTCTGGGTTGCACTTTACATTGGAGATCTGAATGACAAGGGGTCAGCCAAGCTAATATTTCTAGAATTCATCCACGTCACTATCAGGACTACTACTCCTCTCTCCAGCCTCTTCCAGGAGTGCCCTAAACATGCTCTGTGCCAAACTGCTTGCAAACACCGATGGTCTTATTCCACCATGCCTTGCTCATGCTGTTTTATCTGTCCCCCATCACCTGGAAAGTGTCCCCTTGTCCCCATTCTACAGAGTCCAAAGCATGAACCACCTAGGGGGGCTCTCCAGAGGTCCTCAGAATCCAGGGTACAGACCACAGAACTGGCCCCAACCCCTTGCTGTGCCCAGGGAACCCCAGGAGTGCACCAGCAAGAAGTGCAAAATAACTTGATTGCCCACAAGAATCCCCATGGGCCCTTATTAAAACACGAAATCCTGGGCCCCAACCCAGACCTCTTTAATTAGAATCTCTAGGGGAAATTCTTAACATCGGTTCGGTTTGGGAAATGTTGTCACAGGTATCCTGGCTTTGTAGGAACAATTAGGTACCATATGCCCAGGTATATCCTAGGCAGGCTCTAAAACCAAATTAAGTGCTTTGTCTTGTTAAGTTTGGCACCGATTATAAATTAAGTTCAATCCACAAAGTAAACCACCCGAATATGTGGCAAAATCACAATGCAACGACAATCTCTGTGTCTCCACCAGGGAGGGAACATCTCCTTTGGCTCTTAATACCTGCTCCCAGGTCACCCTGACACAGGCCTTACAGCCGTCATATTTTAATGGGTGCTTCAGTCCCCATTAACAAGGAGGGAATTTGCTAGGTGGTTAAAAGGCCCGGCCCTGTGGTTTGCCTGTCCAGGTTCCTGCTCTCCCTATCCCAGTTATAAAACTCTGTGACTGACATAGAGTTCTCTCTCTGAGCCTGTTCTGTTCCCATCGGAGGAAATACCTACCGCACGAGGTTACCGTGCGATTAAATGAGACGTCTGTGCCTGCTCGGCAGCGCCTGAACGCGGGCAGCCTCACAGACACACGCATTGTCTTTACTAACGTCTTTCAGGGGGCAGCTGCAGGCACGTGGCCCCGGGAGGAAGCACCTGCAGCCAGGGGGCTGTTCCTGACGCCTGGCCCGTTGGAGGGCAGGGACAAGGGGGCCAGCCAAAGGGGCAGTGTGAAGCCGGTGGTCCCTGAGCCTCAGTGGGCTCGGGCCCATCAGTAGGAATACGAGCGAACTGCTCTCTCGGCGGGAAGTGCAGGCTGGGGACGCGTCGCTAGGACCAGGCCAGATTCCGGAACCGGGGACCACCAGTCCCCAGAGCCCCCGGGCCGAGCGACACGAGGCGCCAAAATTTCCCGCCCCAAGGCGCAGGCGCAGCGAGTGCGGGCCGCGCAGGGGCTCCGGGACCCGCGCTCCACGGCCCAATCAGCGCAGGCCAAGCACAAAGCGAGTCCCGCCCCCGGGCCGCGGCCACCCAGCCCCTCCCCCTCCCACGGCCGCCGCGGCCTTCCCACTCCCGCCCGCGCCCCGCCCCGCGCCGCTCTCGGGTAGGGGCTCGCGATTGGCCCGTAGGCAGGGCGCGAGCTCTGGTTGGTTGAGACACAGTCACGAGGGCGGCGGCGTCGCCTTTCCAGGGGCGATTACTGGGCAGGCTCAGTCTTTCGCCTCAGTCTCGAGCTCTAGCTGGCAGCCAAGGGGCGCGCTCCGGGATCTTCGGAAGCCGCGGCCGCCATCGACGTCGCTTGAGTTCCTCAGGGCTCCTCTGCGCCACTCGTCAGCCCCACACTCCGCCGTCCTAAGCCGCCATCATGGTGAAGCTCGCGAAGGTAAAAGGCCTTGCCCTGCGCAAGGGCGGCCGCCGCCGTCTGCTTTCCGAGGAGCGCGCGCGCGCGGCGCCGCGAGGAGGGCCTGCGCGCCGTCCCGGGCGCGTTCGAGATTCGCCTTGCTGAGCGAAGTCTCGCGCGAAGAGCGGGGCGGTCTCGCGGTTTGGGGCTACATGGCGGCGAGCTGAAGTGCTTCGGCAGGTGCTGCGGGTGGCGAATGCGGCGGTGTAGGACTGCGGGACCGAGCGCGGGGAGGGGGCGCTGGGCCTCGGGGCAGAGGCAGGAGGCCAAACTCCTGCTCCGCGCGCGAACTGGCCCCGCCTCCTGACGCACTTGCCCCGGGTACGCGCGCGGCCCGCCACGTGGGCCGCAGCGCGTGGGTCCGGGGTCCTGTGGAGGGGACCCGGTCCTGGGGCGGGGAGCGGCGGGATGGAGTTTAAGCGAAGGCCTAAGGCCCACTTTGTAAAGGCGGGCGCGCACGTGGTGAGTTGCAGGAGGAGGCCTTGCGCAGTGCTTTCTGCGCACATGGTGGCCCTCGAGGTACCCCACGTGGCTTTGAGTCCCGACGAGGATGGGGGAAGAAAGTGCCAGAATTTACTAAAGGGTTTTTTTTTGGGGGGGAGGGGTGTTCACTAGGGTGAAGGGCCATGAATTGTTGGCTGGAAAATGGTCCATTTGCAAGCTGTTGTGTTTTTTAAAACACTCAGTGTGTAGCGTAATAGGCGAAGCTGAAAGAAATGTTTTAAACGGCGGTGTGGTTAACGAAGGCATCAGGGAGGCAGAAGAGAAGAGAACTCATAGAAAACACCTTTTTGTCCCAGTGTGAATTTTCTATTTCTAAAACCTGACAGGAAAAATGGGCGGGAGGTTGAGATTCCTCCTGCCTTAGGTTGTCCACCAAGAAGGGTGACAGTGAGGAAGACAATTTTTAGGTTGTGTTTAACTGTGAAAGTGGATTCTAGGGAAGAAGGGTGATAACTGCATCTTACTATGAAGAATGGTGGCAAGATGGGAATGGCCTGAAATAACAAAGAAGGCATAATGTGCTAATTGTGTTCGTTTTAGGCTGGTAAAAATCAAGGTGACCCCAAGAAAATGGCTCCTCCCCCAAAGGAGATAGAAGAAGATAGTGATGATGAGGAAATGTCAGAAGATGAAGATGACAGCAGTGGAGAAGAGGTAATTTCTAAATCCAGAAATATGTTGAAATACGAAGTCCAGAGCAAAACAAGGTTTGGATGTCTGAAAATGCAGAAAAATAAATGTTGACTTTCATGATCTGAAATGGTTAATGTCTCACAAGCTCTTCATTGACATTTTAAGATATTTGGGTAATAACATAAATATGAGTTTGAGACCCAAAAGAAGACCTGGGGGCTTACATAACACTTTAAATGGGCCCTCTGCTGGGCCAAGTGTGCTATGCTGTGTTAAACAATTTTCTAATTGCAACATGTTAGTCCCACTTGCTAGATGAGGAAACAGTTTGGACAGGTCTGAGTGACAGCTGAGTATTCAGGTCTGAGGACCTGGAGTTTTAGCTTTAGTTTTTCCTTTTGCCTCTAAGCAGTATTAATCGATATCTATTTTCCATTGTATGTGTTTTATAGCACCAAGCACAGGGTGTTACAATTATCTCTGGTGTGGATTGAGGGCTGTCAGCACCCTTGGAGTTAATATTGCCCCTGTTAGCATCCCTGGCTATTGTTTGCTCACTGTAGAGACAACAAATCACTGCTTCTGCTGAGATTTCTTGTTTAGAATTTATAAAGGCTTTACTTTTGTACATTGACCTAACAAACTTTTCAACAAAAGTAGTTTTATTTAGTTCAGCATGCACTAAATTTATTTACTAAATGTTGTTAAACGACACTTGTTATTGACATGCTCACTCTTTGATTTGCTATATATATAGTTTTGCCAGGGCTTATTGTTTAGCCTATTTATTAACTTGATCTGTGGTCGTAACAATTGACCTTTCAAAGAGCTTTCATTAACCCACCATAGGAGCCCGAAATGATGTAGTAACAGATAACACTAGGAGCATTATATGTGTAAGAGTTTCAAGTAGTTTAGATATACTAACTTGTTATATCATTAAAACAGTACGGAGTGTTGGCACTATTTCCAGATGAAAGTTGAGGCTTAAGGGTTGAGAAAGGGTGTTTGGTTATTTTATCTTAATGTAAAAGTGAGGGCTCTATTACATATATAGAGGGACTTGTGATGTGATCTTAGACTTTCTAATATGATCCTGATGCATGCAGTCTTTTTTTTTTTTTTTTTTTACCGGGAGGTCCCGGGGATCGAACCCGGGTCCCTCCATATGGCAGACGGACACCCAACCAGTTGAGCTGCATCCGACCCCCAGATGCATGCACTCTTGAACCAGAGACTGTGTCAGAAATTGGCACTTAACTGTGGGACCGTGGCTGCTTTTTTTATTTTCCAGGTTGTCATCCCTCAGAAAAAAGGCAAGAAGGCCACCACAGCTCCAGCAAAGAAGGTGGTTTCTCCAACAAAAAAGGCTGCTGTTGCCACACCTGCCAAGAAAGCAACTGTCACCCCTGGCAAGAAAGCAGCAGCTGTACCGGCCAAGAAGATGCCTACACCAGCCAAAGCAGTAGCAACACCTGGCAAGAAGGGAGCCATGCCTGGCAAGGCAGCAGTAGTGGCAACCTCTGGTAAGAAGGGAGCTGTGGCCCCAGCCAAGGGGGCAAAGAATGGCAAGAATGCCAAGAAGGATGACAGTGATGAGGAAGAGGATGAAGACAGTGAGGAAGAGGATGAGGATGAGGATGAGGATGAATTTGAGCCAACAGTGATGAAAGCCACAGCTACTGCTTCTGCCTCAGAGGATGAGGATGATGATGAGGATGAAGAAGATGAAGACGACGATGAGGATGATGATGAGGATGACGAAGATGGTAAGGAGTTCCCTTGGTAGTTCCTGGGCTTCTGGTTATAAGACACCTTAGGTAAGGTTCTGGGAACAACTCCACATATTCTTTGTATGGCAGCCTGCAGTTAATATAATCCTTGCAGGCAATCTGAGTTGGTTGTGGTGCCTAGATTTATTACCTGTGCAGGATTGCCCCTGAGAAAATGCTTATGTGCGCCCAACAGCACATTCTTGGAGTATTCGTGGCGTAGGGTTTTGCTTCCAAGGGCCTGTTAATTTTTGCCATTTTTCAAGACTTTCCTAGTGTTGGTTCTGAGGGCATTCTCTGAGTTTCTAAGTAGCTTGCCTCTTGTTTAGACTCTGAAGAAGAAGCTATGGAGACTACACCAGCCAAAGGAAAGAAAGCTCCTGCAAAAGCTGTTCCTGTGAAGGCCAAGAGCGTGGCTGAGGATGAAGAGGACGAAGAGGAAGAAGATGATGATGACGACGACGAGGAGGATGAGGAGGAAGATGATGAGGATGATGACGACGACGACGAGGAGGAGGAAGAGGATGAAGGTGGTGATCAAATTAGTTTTTGATGTATTCTGACTGGAGTTGTTTAAAGGAAGGCACTTGTATGTGTAGGTGCTCACTGATAGATTGAAATCTTGTTTCAGAGCCTGTCAAAGAAGCACCTGGAAAACGAAAGAAGGAAATGTCCAAACAAAAAGCAGTTCCTGAAGCCAAGAAACAGAAAGTAGAAGGTAATTTGAGAATTGGGGGCTGGGGGTTGAGCTGTAGGGAAGGAATTCTCGGCACAAATGATGAACAATAAAGGGACTTAATACTGAGACTTGATGTTACATTGTGATATACTGATGAGCTGTCTAGAAACTCTTGTAGTGGAAATTAACTTTATTTTATAGGCTAATTTGAGTTCCTTTTTGTACAGCATTAGAAACTACAGCTTTCAATCTCTTTGTTGGAAACCTGAACTTCAACAAATCTGCTCCTGAATTAAAAACAGGGATCAGTGACCTTTTTGCTAAAAATGATCTTGCCGTTGTAGATGTCAGAATTGGTGTGTCTAGGTAAGTAACATGTCTTTGGAGAATTTGGATCCCAGTATTTCAGTGCATATTATATGTGGGTCTGCTAATGCTTTTTCTACTCTACTTTTTGGAGGGATAGGATTGCCTTCACCTAGCCTCAAATGAGAAAATACATACAAGTTTTCAAAAAGCTTAGATATTAACAAAGTTTAAGTTAGTGTCCTATTTTCAGAACCTCAAAATTGAAATTTCTATGAAGTACCTTTACTTCTGTTTTTCTAAAAAGAATTTGATGCTTATGTTCTATTTCAGGTGCTTTTTACTTAATCTTTGGTTACAGCATCACATTAGTGTTGCTGTTTGCCCAGATTGTGTATTGTGTCACTTGATTTTTTTTCCACCTGTAAACCCTCCCCTCTTTTGCTTTAAAGGAAGTTTGGCTATGTGGATTTCGAATCTGCTGAAGACCTGGAAAAAGCCTTGGAGCTCACAGGTTCAAAAGTCTTTGGCAGTGAAATTAAATTAGAGAAACCAAAGGGAAAGGACAGTAAGAAAGGTATGTATTGCTTTAGGAAATGGCAATACTTGATGGGTAACTTGTTCATAGGTAGGTATGCATTTAGGGAGTAGTCTGATGTGCTTAAGAGCGGGGTTTAGGAGCTACACTGCCAAGGCAAGTGACTGGACCTTTCTTCCTTGATTACTTGGCCTTGTTTGCTTGGGTAAATTTCATGACTCAGGCAAGCAAGGATAGTCTTTAAAAGAATTGCTTAGGTAACTTACATGAGTATATCAGTTAGTAACAATTAGACTAAATGTCTATAGTACGCACTTGATTCACATTCTCCAGCCATACTGAACTTGTAGTCATTACCACTTAGGATCTTCAGTGTTCTTTCTTTACTCTTTTTGGCCCTGTTACAGAGGTCTTTTTACTGGACAGGTCCCCAGTTAACTTTGTGTCTTTTTATTCTAGAAAATTTTTTCATGTTTTAAGTTGTGTGTTCATGATCTTTTTTTTTTTTTTTTAACTTTATTTTGTACATTTAATAATTGAAAACAAACAATTAAAAACTAAGAAGTAAACACAGAAGAATAAATATATACATTTCTCAATTAAACGTAATGGATACATGTAAATTTTTTTGTTTTGTTTTTTGTTTGTTTTTTGTGTGTGTGTGTGTGAATCAAACAATATATTACACAATATATTTGGTTCATAGTAACGCATTCATACAGTATTTGTCCTTTTGTGTCTGGCTTGCTTCACTCAACATAATGTCCTCCAGGTTCATCCATGTTGCCATATGCTTTATGACTTCATTTCTTCCTACAGCTGCATAATATTCCATCATGTGCATAGACCACAGTTTGTTTATCCATTCATCTGTCATGATCTTTTTAATTCAAAAAGAAAGAACACCTAGGTTGAGCTCTGTATCCAATATAGTTTGGCGGTTGTGATGGCACAGAGGAACCAAGTATTCTGCCCCCCCCCTGCTGCAACTCCATACTTGGCACAGTGCCTTGCACATATAGGATCTAATTTGTTGAATGGAACTGTACTCTTAACTCTGAAAAATCTCGGTGTTTTTTGTCTTTTTAACTATGCTGTTTTTTATCTAGATCGAGATGCCAGAACACTTTTGGCCAAAAATCTGCCTTACAAAGTCACTCAGGATGAATTAAAAGAAGTGTTTGAAGATGCTGTGGAGATCAGATTAGTCAGCAAGGATGGGAAGAGTAAAGGGTATGCTTACTAGTAAAGTTGTAAAACTAAGTGCATTCTCTTGATTTGTAAAAAAAAAAGTCAGCTCACTTTTCTTCTTAATTGCAGGATTGCTTATATTGAATTTAAGACAGAAGCTGATGCAGAAAAAAACTTGGAAGAAAAGCAGGGGACAGAGATCGATGGGCGATCCATTTCTCTGTACTACACAGGAGAGAAAGGGCAAAGCCAAAGCCAAGACTTTAGAGGTGGAAAGAATAGCACTTGGAGTGGTAAGACTATAGGCTTCTACAAGGTTTTGGAATTGGAGAAAAATTTTTCTTTTGGGATTTGGTGCTTTATAACTTGACTGATTAATTAGATGTAGATGAAGATTAAGCAGGTGTAGCATAATTATCACTTGAGTGAGAATTATGAAATCATCTTGCTTTGGAACATATTTTTGAAATCTGGCTTTAAATAAATTGATCACATGAGTTTTGTAGTTACAATATTCTAGGGAGACAAGCTGTAGTCAGCCTTATACACATGAGCATGAATGGAAGAAAGCAGGACATAACAGTATATATGTAGGGACTCAGTTTGTTAAGTAACAGAAGTGGGATTTCACTTGCACCAACATTGGCACAGGTGTTCTTGAATAAGATATCAGCCTTGACTGAAGTTGGAAATCACTCGGTGTTAAGAATGGCATTTCTTTATAGGTGAATCAAAAACTCTGGTTTTAAACAACCTCTCCTACAATGCAACAGAAGAAACTCTTCAGGAAGTATTTGAGAAGGCAACTTCTATCAAGGTGCCACAGAACCAAAATGGCAAATCTAAAGGGTAAGTAATTAACATATCATCACTTCTGGGCTACAAACTAGGGGAATGGCTTGCACAGATCTAAAAAGAAAATTGTTTTCCTGGTCGACAGGAGAAACAGAATGGTTTACACAGATAGGTGTAAAATACCTTAGGACATGGTAAGTATCTGGGGAAAAGAGCTTGGTGAAAGCAGATGATGAGGGGGCACATGCTTGGTAACTTAGAATGCTAAGTATTTGACTTCATTCTCAGGTATGCATTTATAGAATTTGCTTCATTTGAAGATGCTAAAGAAGCTTTAAATTCCTGTAATAAAAGAGAAATTGAGGGCAGAGCAATCAGGCTGGAGTTGCAAGGGCCCAGGGGATCACCTAATGCGAGAAGCCGTAAGTTCTTACGATGACGTGATTGGGGGATGGCACTCTCTAGTTCTGTGCTTGAAGTTATTTTTTTACGCTGGCATCTTTACATTCACCCCTGAATCTATGATAAATGTTTTTCTGTTGCTCCTGAGTGAAAAGTACTGGATATGATGACTGATTATCTGATTAATAATTGATGAAATCACAAGAAATTCCTCTAGATAGTCAAGTTCTGATCCAGATATGTTCACGTCAGAGCAACACCTTCGCCTATGACCCTGTGGTATTTGTTGGGACTGTTTTCTCTTGTTTGGACTATCCTCCTTTCCATAAGGTTTGAGATGGGATTGCAACCCAGTGCACCAGTGATTGTAGTTAGTGCAAATTCTGGGTAGGTGTAGGTAGGACTCCTTTGCTTTAATTTAGCACTAGTTAAGTTAAATTGCTGTAGCTGCTCTCTGGTGTATGTATACTTTGATGAAAAGCTACTTTCCCCTAAGACGATCTCTTGGCTTCTAATGTTATACTAGGCACTGTGCAGATTTGGTATCTGGTCAGTATGAATGGTGACTTGAACTATACGAGGCATAATTTTTATTTTTCTATCTCCCCAGAGCCATCGAAAACTCTGTTTGTCAAAGGTCTGTCTGAGGACACCACTGAAGAGACTTTGAAGGAGTCATTTGATGGCTCCGTTCGTGCCAGGATAGTCACTGACCGGGAAACAGGATCTTCCAAAGGGTAAGGTGATGAATGGTATACTGATGGCTCCCAGCGTGGTAGGGTCTCCATTCTGTCTGGACACGTCTTCTCATTGAGCTCCTTTCTGTCAGTTGGTGGCAGTTTATGGATTCGCACGAGAAGAAGAGACAATTCACAGAGCTAGCCTGGTTTTACCTTCTGTCTTCAGAGGTATATTTTGCTGCTTTGTGATACATTTTCTGCAGTTCAAACTGTCAGTTTAAAACCCATTTCAGATTTCCATAGGAAGCGCATCTGTTACTTAGTGGGTAGAAACTAAGTTAGGCTAGTTTCTATGGGATCACTATCCCAACAGATGATGTTAGCTTTGGTGCACGTTCAGTATGTGTTTACTTCTAATCAATTGTATTATTTTCGGTGTTACAGGTTTGGTTTTGTAGACTTCAACAGCGAGGAAGACGCCAAAGCTGCCAAGGAGGCCATGGAAGATGGTGAAATTGATGGAAACAAAGTTACTTTGGACTGGGCCAAGCCTAAGGGTGAAGGTGGCTTTGGGGGTCGTGGTGGAGGCAGAGGAGGATTTGGAGGCCGAGGTGGTGGCAGAGGAGGCCGAGGTGGATTTGGTGGTGGTAGAGGCCGAGGAGGCTTTGGAGGTGAGAAGAATGGCATGCCTCAGTCTATTCTTGGGTGGGGGTGGTTCCCTGCATCAGTCCCCATTTTGTCATTAGTCACTGGGGAGGAAGACTGACAAAACTTATGGTGATGCCTTTTCCTTCTTCAGGGCGAGGAGGCTTCCGAGGCGGCAGAGGAGGAGGAGACCACAAGCCACAAGGAAAGAAGACGAAATTTGAATAGTTTCTTCTGTCTCTGTCTATCCCTTTTCCATTTGAAAGAAAGGACTCTGGGGTTTTTACTCTGTTACCTGATCAACGACAGAGCCTTCTGAGGACATTCCAAGACAGTATACAGTCCTGTGGTCTACTTGGAAATCCATAGAGATAACATTTCAAGGGAGATGCCCTGTTGGTTTTGACTGGATATTCATATAAACTTTTTAAAGAGATGAGTGATAGAGCTAACCCTTATCTGTAAGTTTTGGATTTATATTAAGTTTCATCCCATGTACAAAACCATTTTTTTCCTACGAATAGTTTTTGCGTTGGGGGGTGTAAAGGAAAGCAGAATGTTTTATCATGATTTTTGCTTCAGCGACTTTGGGACAGATTAAAAGTCCTAAACTCTGGTGCCAGACTTGTTTCCTAATATGTTTCTCCTAGAATTGCACTTCACTGGGGTGAGGCAAAGCTCTGGATGAGCTGGCTCTGCCACTCCAGATCCACCCCACCTGGAATGGAAATAATCAATGCATTGGTTTCTTCGAGTATCTCGGCCATTTGGACCTTGGGTGAGATGGCAGTGGGGTCACCATCTCCTGCAGGCCTGTGTGCTCTGACATGAGAGGCTTGTCGGGCATCCCTGTGGTCCCTGCTGTTAGCAGGCCTGAGGATCAGGTGTCCTGAGCAAGCCCTCTGAAAATGCTGCCGGGGCACATTGGCCAGGTCCCCCACAGTGCAGCTGAGCATCAGCTTAGGGATCTGCAGTGACGGTGATAAATCCTGCTAGAATAATGCAGTGGCAGAGGGTTTGGATGGAGAAGAGGGGCATTCAGCTGGGGAGGAAGCAGCATCAACCCAGGAGGTAGACCTTGCATTTTTTATGCAGCCTCTGGCAAAGCTTAACTGGATCAAAAGCTGTTGGTCTTACTCTATATATACATACATGTAATTCTGTTTTGGTGTTGCTAAGCACGCACTTCTGCTTTTAAAAGTTATACCTTGCCAGAAGTCAAGGACAGGATGAATTTAGTTAAAAACAGTGCCTAAAATGGTTGGTGCATAGCATAATTGTAAATCCAAGGCCGTCAAATTGGAAAACCTCTGGATTCCTAATTGCCCATTCTAACCAGAGTGAAAAATAAGAAGCCACACAATTGGTATTTGTGGATCACTGTTGGGTAAGTGTGGTTACCTGCCACTTGCCAGCCTAGAAGTAATTGCTTTGGCTGTCACCCTCGAAGCAACCAGTGTAGCTATGCCGCTCCTAGCCATCTGAGGGAAGCCCTCCAGTCCAGCCCAAGAACTATGGTGAGCCTGTGACAGTTACTTTTAAAGAGGTTAAAAAGCTTCTATTGCTTTAATTGAAGCCCGTGAAAGACTTCATGGATGAAGTCTGCTAGTTCAAATTAGGCTGTGTGGAGTGCACACTTTTTTCAGGTATGGATGAGTCTCAAATCTTCCCAAAGTGAACTTGAGGCCTGTAAGATTGATCTAGTCTGGACCACATTAGATGAAAGGATAAACTTGGTGACCCCGTTGCACTGCACCCTTGTGACTTTGCTATTTTGCTAAGCTTGGAAGAAGCCATTGGTCAAGTAGGAACATGAATTAGGATTCCTACCAGCTCAGGTCCCCCTGTCCTGTGTGTGTTCAATGTTTGGATGGCTGGGAGTGAGGGGTTTGGTGGGAACTCTAAGGCTTAACCCTGGTTGTGCTAGCTGTCCAATGGCAGGATTTCATGGTTTGCATTTTAAGGGATATGAAAATGCCAGGCATTAGCTTGGCCCTTCTAAACCAGTGCAAAGCAAGGGTTTCTGCCTCTCCTATTTAAGGGGATCTGTCTCGCCCTGTGGTTCTTAGCAGGGTTGTGTTGACTTGCTATGGAGTTGAGATGAGCATGGGGTGTGGTAACTTGCAGGTTCAGAAAGGGTCACTAGGACTTGCATTAGGGAAGAATCCTGAAAGCATGCTAATCCAAAGCCTCCCTGTTGCTTCTGGCTGCCAGTTTGGTGGCTTTAGCAGCCATTTTAGAAAAGGGATCGGTTCCTTTCAGCAAATGGTTGGCGCTACCGTTTTCCTCTTTCCACCAGGTGGCAGCATGAGTCTGAGAATGTGGAAACCCCTGGCAGGGAGGTCTAGCGGGAAGCCTGAAGTTTCAGGCCAGGGACCTAGGGAGTCTGCAGGAAGTCCACTTACCCACCACCTTTAAGAGATGCTGTAGATCCCCCAGGAAAGTTGCCAATTGGGTTCTGGAACAAAGAGTTGCTGAATGCTTGCCCTGTGTGCTTTTGCTGAGAGCTGTCCCATTGACCCACGCTTGGTCCACTCATCATCCCCTTGTAGCTCAGCCTCTGCCTCCTCTCAGAGCAAAGTGTCAAAGCTTCCCTCATCCAAAAAGAGCTGGGCCCTGGCCCTGCACCCCAGCTGTTCCTTATACCCTCCATTGCTACACCCTTGATTTCCTACTTTGCTCCCAGCCATGCTCACCCTGGGTGCCAGTGATTAAAAGTTGCCAAACACAGCAGTCGGTCCTCCATTTTACCTGAGTTCCTGCAGCATTTGATGAACAACCTCTCCTTCCTGTCTGAACCTGGCCTCTTTCACCTTTCACACCTTGGGCACTCTTGAGAGTGGTGGCTCCTTGACAGCAGGTGAGGCCCCAAAGGAAGGAAAGGAACAAATTCTCAGGGATTAGAGCCTTTCAACAGACTAACTGCATCCAGTTAATAGCTGTACACCAATGGCTGCCTCCCACCATTAGGTTGTTAGGTAACCCACTTCCTGTGGAGGAGCAAGAGGCTAGGGGGTTACTTTTGCTGAGTCCTCTGCCTGAAAACTAAGAGAAGAGCACGTGTGTTCCCTCCAGCCTCTGAGTGGAGAGACTTGGGGTTTTTCATTGTTCTGTCCAATGAGCCTACACTACTGTTTGATGCATAGGTTCTTGTGGTCGTTTGAGGCTTTTATGGACCCCAGAGGATTATGTTCTTAAAGGAGTCCATTCCTGTGGGTGTGAACCTAATGTAGGTGAGAACGTTTGATTAGATTCAGTTAAGGGTTTTTTGATGAGGTTACTCCAGTAGCCCAGGGTGGATCTTAATCCTCTTACTGGAGGCCTTTATAATGGGGTGAATATGGAGAGAAACCCATAGAAGCACAGAGAGAAAGCCAGAAGAGAAAGCAGACCGGCAGGTGCCACCATGTGCCTTACCACACGACAGAGGAGTCCCGAATCACCGACAGCTGGTCTTCAGGGAGAAGAGCATTGCCTGATGCAGCCTTGGTTTGGACATTCTCACCGCCTCAAAACTGTAAGCTTTCAAGCCAATACACACACATTGTAAAAGCCAACCCATTTCTGGTATGTTGTTTCTGGCAGCTCTTAGCAAACTAAAACAGTCCTCAATAATTGAACAAGGGAACTCTGGGAAAATCTTTTCCCCAACTTTAAGGAACTCTATGATAACAGCAGGAAGGGGATCTTTAAGCCAGATTTTGTTTTTTGTTTGTTTTTTGAGGTGCCCAGGATTGAACCTGGGACCTCGTATGTAGGAAGCCGATGCTCAACCATTGAGCCACATCATCTACATTGGTTGGGTTTTTTGTTTGTTTTGCTTGTTTGTTGTTTTTTTTCCTCCAGGCACCGAACCTGAGACCTCCCATGTGGGAAGCAGGCACTCACCTGCTTGAGACACATCTGCTCCCTAGGCCAGAGATTTTGAAGTATATTACATTTTTGTGCCAAGGATTCTTTTGGGAACCTGATGAAGTCTTTAAACCCTTCTCAGAATAATGTTTTTGGTAATGTCTTTTAAAAATCACTAGAAACAAGCCAAAAGCTTGCCGGGTATGGCAGGTTGAATTATGTACCCCAGTTTGGACATATTCTTGGTCTTGGTGTGCGTTCTGGTGAGTGTGGAGCCATTGTAAATAAGGGCTCTTCAAGATGGTATTTCAGTTACGATGTGATCCAACTGAATCAGGTTGGGTTTAATCTGGATCATTGAAGTTCTTTATAGACCAAGTGAAAGATGGAGAGAGAAGCCACAGAGAGCATCCAGAAGCCGAAAGTCAGTGGAACCCAGAAGAAAAAGGAGAAGATGCTGCCATGTGCATCGCCATGTGATGGAAAAGTTAAGGAACCCCAAAGATTGCTGGTCAGCTAGAAGATACCCCAGGAGAAAGCAAGCCTTCTAGCCTCTGAAACTGAGTCAAAAAATTCCTCTTGTTAAACCAACCTTTGTATATTTCTTTTGGCAGCCAGGAAACTAAAACACAAAGGAAACCAATTATATTGAAATAAAGTTATCAAAATATTTGGAGACAACTATTGTGATAGAACCATGTATGAGTTTATTAATACATTAGGTAAGACTTAGTAACATTTAAAATACAATTAAGTTAGGGAGTTTGGTTCTGAAAATAATGGAGTGGCTTATAACAGGCTGCTCTTCCTGTCCATAACAGTTATAAACTTTGGACAAAGTGTAAAAAAACAGCTTTCTGAAGGTGTTGGAGGACAAACAATATCAGGTAGAAACTGGAGAGGATACTATCCGTGACAAGGTAAGCATAGCAATAATTACAGTAAGTGAAAATGGACTAGCAATTAAAACCAGAGATTGTCAAACTGGGTGAAAAATGCAAGAACCAAGAGAAAAAGGTAGATTGAAAGTGAAAGGGTGGGAAAGGATATGCCGTGTAAACCCTAGACATCAGAAATCTGCTGTGGCTGCATTAATACCAGACAATGCAGATTTCAAGATGAGTACAGTATAAGCAAAGAAAAAGGCACATTTCATAATTAAAAAGGTCAATTGTAAATGTGTATGATTAAAAAATTAAAATTGATAATTAAAATTGTTATTAAAATTGATAATAAAAGAAGAAAAAACAAAATTGATAATAAATTTGTTAATTTAATAATTGATGATAAAATTGTTATTAAAATTGATAATAATTTAAAAATATGTGAAGCAAAAACTGGCAGAGCTAAAGGGATAAATGAGCAAATTTGAAAAATCTGGTAAGGACATTATAAGGAGGAAAAAAAAACCAATATCCCCCATGAACATAGATATAAAAAATTCTTCAATAGTAAGAAACAGAATCTAGAAATATACAAAAATGATGACATAGCCTAACCAAGTGGGGTGCACTCCCAATTCAAGGCTTAGCATTTAAAAACCAATGTTTAATGCATCTTTGACAGACCTAGAGCAGTTAATGTCTGCTGCTAAGGTTTCCACTACAGATGCAAGAAAAAGTAGGTCCTCGTGCTTTCTCTCTGTCTGGTTGTGGCAGCCAAGATTGAGTAGGGGAATACAGGAAATTCTAAAAACATGGGGAAGGAGAAACAATCTTTGCAACCCAGAAATAAACTTTCAAACAGCAGGAAAAAAAATCAGTTTAATAAAAATTAAAAAAAAAAAGTAATGGTCTAAACGAAAGTGGAAAAAGCATTTAACAATCAATGTTTGTGATAAAATTCTCAACAAACAAATTGATGAAGAACAGCTATGAAAAATCCACAGCTAATATCATACTTCATAGTGAAATGGTTAGCATTTTCCCCTCAGTCCTGAGCAAGGTAAGGATGTCTGAGCTTACCATTTCCATTTAACATTGTATTGAGATCCAGTGCAGTAAGGCAAGGAATATAAATAAAAAAACACATTGGAAAGGAAGATGTAAAACTGTCTTTATTTACAGATGACATGATTATGTATGCAGAAAAATCATAAAGAATCTACCAAAAAAAAACACAAAACAAAACCCAACAATCAGTAATAAGCAAATTTAGCAAGTTTGCAAAGGAAATAAGATAATATATAAAAATCATTTGTATTTGTATACAAAGCAGCAAACAACTGGAAAATAAGTTTCTAAAAATTAGCATTTATAATTGTATTAAAAAACCATAAATAAAATATCTCAGGATGAATTTAATAGAAATTGAGCAAGAACTCTACATTTAAAACTACAAGACTGCTGAGAGAAATTAAATAACTAAATAACTGGAGAGATATACCATGTTTGTGGATTAGAAGATTCTGCTGTTAAGATGTCAATTCTCTCAGTTGATTTATAGATTCAACTCAATCATAATAATCCCAGAAAATTTATTAATAGAGATTAACAAGATGATTCTAAAATTTATGAAGTTGTAAAGGACTAGAAAAGCCAAAACAATCCTGGGGGAGAAAAAGTTGCCTGAAATGACTTCACAATAAATAAAGTTAACAGTCATCAAGACAGTGTGGTTTTGGTGTAAAGGGGAAAAACAGGTGTAATATGGGGGCATTTCAGGACATTGGAATTGTCCTGCATGACATTGCAATGACAGATATAGGTCATTATATATTTTGTCATAACTTACAAAATTGTGCAGAATGGAATGTAAACTATACTGTAAACTATAATCCACGGTTAGTGGCAATGCTTCAATATGTGTTCATCAATTGTAAGAAATGTACCACACTAATGAAGGATGTTAATGTGGGAAAGTGTGGAAGGGGTAGGGAGTGGGGCATATGGGAATCCCCTAAATTTTTTACAATTTAAATGCTATCTTATGAAGCATTTATGTAATCTAAAGTATCTTTAAAAAAATTTTTTTAATGTATTAAAAAAAAGAGAAAAGGAAAGTTAAATACAGAATTATCATATGAGCCAGAAATCATACTTGTAGGTATAAAATCAAAATTTGAAAGCAGGGACTCAACACCAATATTCATAGCAACATCATCCACAATTGCCAAAAGATGGAAGCAACCCAAGTATCCAGAAACTAATGAACGGATAAATAAAATGTGGTATATACATACAATGGAATATTATTCAGCTGTGAAAAGGAATGCGGTTCTGATACATGTGACAACGTGGCTGAACCTTGAAGATGTCATGTTGAGTGAAATAAGCCAAACACAAAAAGATAAATATTGTATAACCTCAATAATATGAAATAATTGAAATAAGCAAACATAACAGTCAGAATCTAGAATATAGATTACCAGGAGACAGGGGGTAGGGAATGAGTTAATGCTTAAATTGTACAGTTTCTATTTGGGTTGATTTTAAAGTTTTGGTAATGGATGGTGGTGATGGTAGCACAAAATTGTGAAAGTAATTACAGCATTGAGTTATATATTTGAATGTGGCTAAGAGGGGAAAATTAGGTTGTATATATGTTACTAGAATTAAAAAACAAAACAAAAAAACTATAGGTCCATGTCGCAGTTTGAAATTATTTTATGAATCCTAAAAAGAGAAAAATTAAGTTTGTGAACTAATCCATTTCCATGGGTGTGAAACCCTTTCAACTGAAATACATCAGTGAGGCATGACTCAGATTGTGTCTCTGCCCTCGTGCTGGGTGAAACCGAGACATGACACAGACACAGACACAGATAAAGGAAGCCGCCATATTTGATCCTGCCATGAGAGAGGAAAAACAACAGTTTTGTCCACAGCTGAGCTGCAATGAAAGAAACTCCTGAGACGCTCAAATAGCTGAGGTCTAGGGAGAAATGAGCCTGATAGCTTACAGCTAAACTCTGGAAGAAAGCAGAGCTGCCAAGACTGAGGCAGGAGGCCTGGTAAGAGACAAGCCCTATGCTAGATTTGCTTACTGCTGCAGAAAGGCAGAAACCTCGGCAGAGATTGGCGGCCATCTTACTTCACCACGTGCAGCTGACTTTGGTGAGAAAGCACCTCTGATGGTGCCTTGGGTTGCACTTTTCATGACCTTGGAACTGTAAGCTTTTACTCCAAATAAACCCCCTTTATAAAAACCAAGCCATCTCTGGAACTTTGCATCGGCAGCCCTTTGGCAAACTAAAATAGAGATTGGTACCAGGGGAGTGGGATCATGCTGCTTGCAATGACCAAAAATGCTGGAACAGTTCTGTAAATGGGTAAGGGGTATTTTTTGGAGGGATTGTGAGATGTTTGATAGAAAAGTCCTAGATTGCTTTGAAGAGACTGTTGGTAGGAGTATGGATGCTATAGTTATTTCCAATAAGGACTTCAAAGTAAATGATGAACCTATTATTGGAAACTGGAGGAAAGGCAATCCTTGATTTAAATATGCAGAGAACTTGACAAAATTGACTCCTGATGTTAGATGGAAGGCAGAATTTGAAAATAATGAGCTTGGATATTTACCTGAGGAGATTTCCAAAGTAAATGTGGAAAATGAGGTCTGGCTTCCCCTTGCAGCTTATAGCAAAATGCGAGAGAAAAGAGATAAGATGAGAACTAAACTGCTGGGTGCAAAGAAACCAGAGACTGATGTTTGGGAAATTCCAAGCTTCTGGCAAACAAGCCCCCAGAAGATAGTGTCTCATATAAGGACTTAACTAAACTTGGAACTTGTAAGTCAGGATCAGAAATGCAGTTATCCAGGAAGGTTATGTGGAAAATCTTACTGTCTGATGGCTTGGACCCCTGCTTCCTGCATGCTAAACCAACAAGCTTTTCGTGAGCTCTGTATGAACAAAACCACTGTCAGTCTGGACTAAAAGGGACAGGAAGGGGAGAGATCGAAGGAAAAACAGCTTCAAGAGGAAAACCCTGGAAGCTGAGGTCTGGACTTAAGACATCTTGGACCAAGAGAGGGACCCCACCCCTGTGTGTGGAAAGGGTGAGTTTGCCTCCACACATGAACAGGGTGGATCTTCCGGCATGTTGTTCAGGGGGGGTTTGGCCGCCCCAGGCTGCAGAAAGGGAGGAGTGCATCCCCCGGTGGTTGGGGCAAGTAAGGTCCCTACCCCACTGCTCTGAGGGGTTTGGGCCTGTTCCTCACAGGTTGGGGAGAGTTAGCTTGCCCTCCCCCACGACTGTTACGAGGGGTTGGACCTCGATGCCAGAGATTAGGGAGAATGTTGCCACCATCACAGTGTACTAAGGGGGCTGAGACTGTTCCCCAGAGGTTGGGGAAAGTGTGGCCATCACCCCAATGTTCTCAGAGGGTGAAGTCTAAGGCTCAGCCGCCAACCAGATGCTTGATGAGGATGGGGCCGAGAAAATGGCCACTGGGCAAGCCTGTGGGAGAAGAAACATTGTTCTAGAAATGACTCTCAGACTGTGAAATCTAGTGGAGTACGTCCTGCAGGTTTTTGAAATGGTTTGGGACATGTGACACTTATTTTCCTACCAAATTTTCACTATGGTAATGCAAATGTTTATCCTATGACTGTCCCTCCTTTGCATGTGGGAAGCGGATAACTTGTTTTGTAAGTTTCACATGTCTACAGCCAGATGGGACTTTTGACCCAAGACTAACTGCATGCCTTTTGGAGTAATGAAACGTTCTAAAATTGACTAAGGGGATGACAGCACAACTCTGAGATGAAAATGAGAGCCATTGAGTATACCTGTTGAATGGATTGTACAAAGCATGGGACTGTATAGCACAGGGAATCCTGTGGTGGGAGAGGGTCTACGGTTAACAGGACAAACATGAGAAGGTTCTTCATGACCAATAACAAATGTATAATGCTAATGGAAGGGTGTTAATAACTGGGTGAGTTGGGGGAAAATACACCAAATGTAAGATGTGGGCTGTAGTCAGTCGGAATATTTTGACAATGCTCTTTCATAGTTTGTAACAAATATTTCACAACAATGCAAGGAGTTGATGGTGGGGTGATGTATGGGAGCCCCATGTGATAAGCATGTTTGTTTTGTAAGTTCACAACGTTTACTGTACACTTATTGTTTATGTAAGCTCATGTATGAATGATATACTTCAATAAAATTTTTAATTAAAAAATGCCATAGGACTGTATAACACAATGAACCTTCTTGTAAACAATAAATTATAGTTAATAGTACAGTTATAAAAAGTTCTTTCATGGATTGTAACAAATGAACCACACTAATGCAAGGTGTTAATAATAGGGTGGTATATGAGGATTCTGTATTTTATGCATGCATTTTCTGAAAACCTACAACTTCTCTAATTAAAAAAAAAAACATTATACAGTAGGATGACCTTTGACAATACACATATTATTTTGGACATATGCTTAAATCCAGGTTTTTGTTTTAATGGCATAAGTGCAGAAAGTCTTGATTTGCAAAGATATATTGTTGCAAATGCAATTTAAGCTTCCATCACTTACTTGACTAAGTGAAGACAGGGTTTTCTCAAGGAATACCAGAATGTATCAAAGCTTTAAGTTAAATTCTAGCTATAGGGAAGCAGGTATAGCTCAGTGGTTGAGTGCCTGCTTTCTATCTATGAGGTCCTGGGTTCAATACCTGGTACCTCTAAAAGAAAAAATTTTTTGTAAAGATTTATTTGATTTATTTCTCCCCCCCTCCCCCCACTTGTTATTTTGCACTCGCTGTCTGCTCTCTGTGTGTTCTTCTGTGTCTGCTTGTCTTCTCTTTAGGTGGCACCGGGAACCGATCCTGGGAACTTCTGGAGTGGGAGAGAGGTGCTCAATCTCTTATGCCACCTCAGCTCCCTGGTCTGCTGCATCTCTTGTTGTCTCTCCTCTGTGTCTCTTTTTGTTGCGTCATCTTGCTGTGCCAGCTCTCCATGATGTGGACCAGCACTCCGCATGGGCCAGCTCGCTGCACAGGCCAGCTTGCTTTTCACCAAGAGGCCCCGGGAATCGAACCCTGGACCTCTTATATGGTAGATAGGAGCCCAATTGCTTGAGCCACATCCGTTTCCCTGTAATTAGTATTTTTACCTTAGAACGATGAGTTCATCCTTAGGTAGGCCACAACTTAGATACATATTATATTAGAAAGAAAAGAATTGTGGCTCAATGGCTCGACTTTGATGCACTCGAGATGGAAAAAACTTTGAAAGAGATGTAAAGTGTTTCTAGTTGTTGGCAAATTTTTCTCTACAAAGAAATTGACAGAGGATTTTGTGCCTCTCCTCTCTGCCAGTAAAGTGCTTCCTGGAGTTCCATATTTTCTTCTTCTATCTTAGCAATTTAGCCAAGAAAGCTTGATGTGTGGTACTGGCATCCAAGATGGTGACTTCAGGGCCTTGAATAGAAAGCTTTCTCTCGTTCATGTGGTTAAAATTATCTGCCAGGTAAGTCAGTCCAGGATAAATCTTTTCTTTCCAGGGTTTCCAAGAGGGGACTTTCTCTTTCTTTCAGAAAAAGTGAAGCCTCTCCTTCTTTTGAACAAATGGCTCAGGACTTGTCCTTTTTGAAAACCAGCGAGAAGCACTTCCTAGACTGTTCTCCTATTTCCTGATAAACCTTTGGAATGAAATGATTGTGACCCACTTCTGATAAAGCTGATGACTTTTACAAATGCTGACTAACCATCTTTCAGAGATGTCGGAAAAGTCTCCATCACCTGTGGATGTCCGTGTAGAAACGACGAGTCAAATTCTAGGAGCTCTCTTTTTCACTGAAGTCGCAAAATCAGCTTTGCAGGAGGCCACCTTTCTTTCCAGGCAAAGTTTAATTTGGCAAACAACCTTTTATCATTTCCAAATTGTCAACAGCCTTTGTAGTTTGCAAAAGCAACTCACAAAGTAAGACTTCTTTTTTGATAGGCTCTGCATGCCCGTGGTGAACAGAAGCAAGGAGCCTAGCTTGAGCGCGTGCTGTCATTCCATCCAGAGGCATATTCAAGGGGAATGGCCAGGCTGCTGTTCCCTCAACGACCTGCTTCAAAATGTTAAATGCAAAATAAAAAGAATAAAAAAAGTTAAATGCATATCCTCCATCGTAGAACCTACCGTGTCATTTGACAAGGGAACTGCTTCCAGTTTTTACTTCCGATCCAATCCAAAAGCAGCTCAATACTTTCCATGCACATGCCCTTACCAAAGTCTCTTAACAGCGTGGGACTTTTTTAATTTGGCAATCTGGTAAGTATTTTAGAGGATGTTTGAATAAAAGGTTATTGTGAAGTAACAAATCCAAGCATTGGAAGTGTCCCAACTTTTTTAAATTGTGCTTTCTTACACACACACACACACACACATGCATTTTCAAGAGGGACAGACATGCTCTGCCCTTTCAGGTTCGCTGCTTTCATTCTTGCATTGACAAGAATTTTCAGCACAAAAAACACTGTGGCTTTTGTGTGCTGACATGTTCATTATTACAAGGGACACGGGATAATGCATCGCCTCCGTCATACCTGCCTTTCTGCAGTGTTACAACCTGTTTTGCTTTCCTCTGCTGCTATGCACCAAACCATATCATGAAATGGGGCGACTGGATCAATGGGAATTTATTAAGCGTAAAGTTTTGAGTCTGGGAAAATTCCAAATCGAGGCATCATCAGGGTGATGCTTCCTCCCAAAGACTGTGGAGTTCTGGGACTGGCTGCTGGCGACCCTGGTCCCTCAGCTTGTCACGTGCTCTCTCCCTTCTCTTCCAGGTTTTGTTGATTTCAACTTCTTGCTTCTGTGGTTTCCTCTCTGTCTGAGGTTTACCCTCTTACACAAGACTCCAGGAGTAAGATTAAGAACCATCCTGACTGAGGTGGGCCACAGCTTCGCTGAGGTCCCCGCATCGAAAGGTCCTACTTACCATGGATTCACACCCACAGGAATGGATTAGATTTAAGAACATATTTTTTTCTGGGGTACAGACAGCTTCAAACTCCCACACAACGGTAATGTGGTACGATGGTCAGTTTTATGTGTCAGTCTGGTCATGTTACCATCCTCAGTCAGTCAAACGTTAATGCAGGCGTTTCCGTGAAGGTGTTTTGTAGATGTGATTAAAGTCTGTAATCGGTTGACCGTAAGTGAGGGAGGTTATCCACACCATCCTGATTCAAAAGATGCTGAGGCCGCCCTGAGAAGAGGTTCTACCTGTCGACTGCCCTCTGAGCCTGTGCTGCAGAGCTCTAGCCGCTGTACCTGACGGGCTGTCTCTGGGTTTCGGACTCACCTTGCCAGCCCCCACAACCGCAGAAGCCAATTCCCTGCACTCAAGCTCCCAGCATCCATCTCCTCCTGCTGCTCTTTTCTCTGGTTGAACCCTGACTGCTACACTGACAATGTCACAGAACTGCTAATACCGCTGGGGTTTATTGTCTGCATTGACCACTGAAGGCATGCTAGGGGTTGGTGAAAGCGAAGATGTCATTTTTTTCCCTTCCAAGTTTATGGGCCCCTGGAATTCTCTCTTCAGATCCCTTGGGCATCTGAAGTAGAGGATGGTGGGAAAGATGGCATTGACCGCATTATCCGAGGAAGTGTAAGCTGGAGAAAAGTCAATCAATAAATCAATAAATCCTTAAAAACTGTACAGGGGAGGAGGATACGGACTACAGTTAGCAGTAATACTTTGATGATGCTCTTTCATGGTTTGTTAACAGATGTTTCACAGCAATGCAGGGTGTGTGTGGGGATGTGAGGGAGCCCTGGGTGATGTTATGCAGGTTTGTTGTATAAGTTCTGATGTTTACTGAACACTTGTCCTTTACGTATGTTCATGGATGAATGACAGACTTCAATAAAGTGTTTTAAAATGAAAAAAAAGAAAAAGGCCATTCCAGGCATGTGGGGCTAGGGCCCACCCTAACCCACCTGGCCTCATTTTAACTACTCACATCTTCAAAGACTATTTCCACATAAGGTCACGTTCTCGGGTTGGAGGTTCGGACCTGAGCATATCTGCTTTGGGGACACGAGTCAACCCATAACATTCCCCTCTGGAGGGAAGCCCTGAGAATTGCTGCCAAACAGTCCCAGCTCGCAGGCTGCCGAGGGCCTGAGCCAGCTTGGGTCCTGCTGACCTCCCCTGAGCGCCCCAGGACCGGTGGGTCTGAGTGTCCGAGGCCTTTTCCCTCTCACAGGTCATCGCGCCCCAAATCCTGGGCTCTTCCCTTCCACGCTGTCGCCCGCCGGCCGGACACTGATGACCCCGTACCGTGGTCTCCTCCAGACTGTACCTGGCCAGGAGGCAGCTTCCTCGAGCACGGCCCTCGGCAAATCCTCTTCTACACCCAAACCTTGGGTGCTGCCCAGAGGGGCGCTGTATGCTCCCAAGTCAGGGCCCAGAGGTATGTCTTCCTTTAAGCAGACGATTTCCCCTCACCTTGTCCTGGGACAGCCAACAACTTCCCCTTTGGTCTCCACTGTGCTTGGCAACTGGCAGCCTCTTGGAGGCCCAGTCGTCTTGTCTGTAAAAAGGGGCTAATAACCTGGCCCCTGGGGTGGTTATGAGCGTGAAATGAAACAAAGGGTGTACAGACTTAGGAAAGAGCCCGGCCTCAAACTGACACATGGGAACTGGAGGTTCCCATATACCCTAAGGGTGACTTCTGCCCTGTATCCAGAAACCAGATGCCAAGTAACCACATGTGGGGGGAGCTACCGCAGCCACGTGGGCACAAACCCCCCGGGGGGAGGTCCGTGGCTTCTCACAAGGGGGAAGGTTGGGCCTGCTGACCGGGGTTCAAGGCCAGGAAAGGCCCTCTGCGGGGGAGGTGAGCCTTTCTGGGCTGGACCTCTCCGTAGCTGTTCTCTTTGCTGGTGAAGAACGAAGAACGCTAGCACTGCTTTGGATGATTTATATCAAAAAGGAAAAACAAGACTTTCTTTTTATGCCTATTTCGTCCAGACAGAAGCAGGAGTGCTCCATTGTGCGGGACTGTGCTGGCCATTGGCAAATGCTTCTCCTGCTCTGCTTCTTTTGCCATGGCCTCCCCGTGGCTTTGACCTGCCCCCTGGGTGCCGCTCGCGCTGGCTGCCAAGGGCCTTCCTGGAGGAGCGTAAGGAAAGATTCGTAATACAGAGCGCGCTCGGCGTTATCACCTCTTTCCCTGCCTGCAGCAGACATTGCTAATTGATGGCTGTTCTTGTTCCATGACTCATCATTTGCTGCCAGCATGTGAGATGTCACAGCCTATGTGGCCACCTCAGCATTGGAAGATGGAGCTTGCAAAGACCAGCTGGCTACCTGCCTTGGCTCTATTTCAGGTACAAGCTGGCCTCTACCCCAGTTGCAGCCACATTCTCCCTTTTTTGGGGCCTGATCCTATCTTTTCCGTGCCAGCGCCCCCCAAGTGGCAGGCTGCCTCTGGCCTCTCCTCCCAGGATCGATGCTTGTCAAGAGCTCTCAACGCTAGCTGGCTGCTCCTGGAGGTGTCATCCTCTCCAGGCCGAGGGCCCTTCTGCTTAGAGTCCTGGGGACATGAGGACTCCTGCTGTCACTGTCCCCCAGGCCACGGGGCTGGGTGTTGGCCCTTCTTGGCCAGGCCTGCATTTTACCTCCAGTTGTTGGCGCTTCCTAAGCACAGTCCCATTGGCCCCACAGTGACTTTCCAACAGAGACCGTCTTGTTCCCATTTTGTGGATGAGACTGAGCCTCATGAGCTGGCTAGACTTGCACGGTGTTTTTCCTGCGCTGAGCTGAGCCTGTCTTACCTTACTCTCAGAGTTCAGCTTTCCCAGACCTCTTTGCTTTGACATCTCGCTGCTTTGGGTAAGGACACGGCCCTGCTTCAGTCTCTGGCTTTGTGGGGTACCATCCCTGAATGATCTGGACCCCATCCGTGGTCAGGGCTGGGACATTTGCACATTCTTCCTAGAATCCATGGTTCCCACCCCAGGCTCCTGCCTAGGGAATGCTATTTCCACGAGGGACCACGTCTGTCCCTCCCTATTTCACACACCCTTTCCAACACCATGGCCATGTACATCCCAAGACATGTGGCCCTGGAATGATTCGATGGAAGCCTTCAGATGGACTGTCCTCCCAAAGTGACCATGCTCTCTTCAGAGAGCTCCCTCGTAATCTGATCTCCTTCTTGTGGTCTCTTGGCGCCTTGTCGGCATCCTAACACCTGCCTGTGAGCCCAGAAAACTCCTCAGATGGATCAGTTACAACTCATGTCTTGGTAGCTGCAAATGTTGCTTTGAGAATTGGAGGAAAGTCACGGACCCTGCTTCCAGAAAAACCCACAAAATCTTACCAGCAATTTCAAGGGACTCAGGGGGCCCAGTCTCTCTCCATTTCATCCCCCATGTCAAGCATCACTTGATCAGGGGTAAATGCAAAAAACTAAGGACTCCAGCTCTACTCTTATAAATGTAAGACAACAGGGAATGCAATTCTGTGACTTTCTTCAGCATCTGTGGAAAAATGCAAGGATCCTGGCCAAAATGCAAGGTTGAATGGCTTGCCTCATCTCCCTCTTGCCAAGGGATGTTGAAAGGGTGGCTGCCCCCACAGCCTCCTGCCTTTTGAGTCCCTACTAGGAGCTCTGTGGAAGTAGAGGTCCTGTGCTGCTGCTTGTCCAGCCTGAATTGGGAAGATAGACCAGACAGCAAGAATGACAACGAGACAACTCTTTTGGGGGCCTTTGGCTGTGAGGGCCAGACAAAAGGGAGTAGCTGAAGAGGATGCTGAGATTGAGGAACTTTTTGTTTCTTAGTACATGAGAGACCTGAACCCACTTACTGGCCATGGGGACGGGCTAGAGGAGTGACGCACATCTGCTGGCCACACAGGAGAGAAGGGTCCCTAAGGGGTTTGGTAAGGGTGGGCTCTGAACCTCAGGTGGGGTGCTGCCTTAGAAAAGACGGAGGGCTGGCCCTCCATCTATGACTTGAGGCACTCTCCCACAAGTTCTTCTGTGTCCTCTGTGAATTAGGACGCGAGGTCCCCTGACGAGCACTAGGGAGATGTTGGAATCAGAGGTTGGTGCTGGGGACGACAGGGACACACCTAGCGGCACCTCCCAGCCCTTGACTACCCCAGCCTCCTTTTCTCTTGTGTGCAGATGTTTCAGTCTGTTTATTCTGCAGTCCAGGGGAGATGTTAGGTCTAATGCAAAAGCTGGACCATACCTTAAACCCAGAAACCAGGAACAAGCAGCCTCAGCTGCTTATCAGGATGGGAACTCTCCATGGCAGGGTCCCCTTCTCCCTGGGGTGTAGACAGCACAGGGGCTCTTCTCTTCAAGAGCAGGGCCTGTGGAGCTGCCATCCACCACCCTAACCAGAGCAGTTGACCTCCCCTAGAGATGGACCATGATGGGGTCTCTTCCCCTGCCCTTTTGAACTCTGTGTTGTGTAGGTAAGAAAGCGGGCATTTACTGAAAGTTTCTGTGGTGCCTGAACCTGTGTTCCCAAGACACACCATACAGTAACTTGCTCCACAGTTGGAGAAGAGTCACATAGTCTCATGTGTAGGAAGCACAGAATAGACACAAATGTACATGAAAATTCAAGATCTAATGAACTTGGCACTTTGAATTGGTGGAAGAAAGATAGAATGGTCAATAAATGATGTTGGGACAACTGGATAACCACCTGCCTAGGAAAAATTGGATTAATATCTCATACCATATATTAAAGTAAATTTCAGATGGATCAAATGTATTCGGGCAAAAAATGAAATATAAAAGTACTAGAAGAAAATATGGGAGAATTTGTTTTATAATCTTAGAGTTGGAAAAGACTTTTAAAGAATGACGTAGAACATAGAAGCCATGAAAGAAAAAGATGGATAATTTACATAAAAATAAAATAATGTATTGTAGAAAAGTATAAAGTCAAAAGATAAACAACAAATGGAAAAATATTCACATGGTGTTATCAGATAGATTTTCTTAATGAAGCTCTTCCACAAATCAATAAGAAAAAGATGAAGAAGCCAATAGAAATTGAACAAACCTTTCTCAGAAAAGGAAATACAAATGACTCAAGCACACGAAAAGGTGCTAACCTTACTCAGAGAAAGAGAAATGCAAATTAAAACAACAATAATGCTATGTACCTTTTCTTACCTTTCAGACTGGTAAGCTCACTAAGTTTGGTAACTCACTCTGTTGGCAGGTGTGTGGGGATAGGACTCCTTTGTGCATTGCTCTAGGGCATGCAATTTAGTACAACCTTTAGGGAGAGCAAATTGGCAATTGCTATCAAAATTTCACTTCTAGGAATTTATGCCAAAGATACAGTAGCACATGTATTCATGAGCACATGCAAAGATATGCATGCAGTATTATTCATAGTTGGGGCTCAGTCAGGAAAACAGAAGCCACTCTAGTTATTTTGAGTAGAAAGAGATTTAGGAAAGTGGATGTGGCTCAAGCGATTGAGCTCCCACCCACCACAAGGGAGGTCCGTGGTTCAATTCTTGGTGCCTCCTAAAGAAGACAGCGAGCTGGTGCAATGCAGACGTGGCAAGCTGACACAAGATGATGCAACAAGAGACACAAGAAGAAAAACATGAGAGACAACAAAGCAGGGAACGGAGGTGGCTCGAGGGATTAGGCTCCTCTCTCCCTCATGGGAGGTCCCTGGTTTGGTTCCCGGTGCCTCCTAAAGAAACAACGAAGATGAACAGACACAGCAAGTGGAAACAATGAGAGGGTGGGGAGAAATAAATAAATAAAATAAATATTTTTTAAAAATTTAATATACAGAATAAGAGACTTGTAGAACCATTGGAAGGACTGGGAGAGGAAAGGTCGGGAAGGCATTCTCAGGGAATCTGGAAATGAGGAGATGGCAGAGAAGGTGCCACCAATGATCCCGTGTGCTGGCAGGACTGCAGCGGGCGGTCCCCAGAGGACACCTGGCACTGCCAGTTGCTGCCACCACGGATCTTGGCTGCCTGTAGCACCACAGTGGAGGGTTGCGGGAGGGCCCCCAGGAGCCATGGAATGATTCCAGCAGTGATTTTCGCTGCTTATCTCCAGCTGCCACTGAAAAGCAATGGCTTCTGCTTCTTTCTGCCTTCCAAATCTGGTGAGGGTGTCCCTCATGGGCAGAATTCAGCCTGGAACATTCTGGAAATGCAGGGGAGATGTAAAAGTGGATGGGGGTGATGTTACTTTAACAATGATTGGTCCAGCATGGTCCATCAACAGGAGCTGGTTAAATACATCATGATTCATTCACACGTATGCCATGCAGCTTCATGATCTCAGATTTACCGCAAAGTGAAAAAGCAAAGTTCAGCGAGCCTAGTATGCTTCAATTGTGTAAGAGATAAAAAGCGGGCCATGGCTCCATATGAGCTTGTAAATGCATGGGTCACCTCTAAAAGGATGCATAAAGACAGGTGACCATGACGGCCTCAGTGGACGGGACTGTGGTGGCAGGGGGACAAGGGATGGAGAAGGACCATCCTCCAGAATGTTCTCCTTTGTAGTTTTGGGTGATGTGCATTTATATTTTCTGCTTTAGTTTGCTAACAGCTGCCAAGGCAATATACCAGAAATGAGTTGGCTTTTACAACAGGGATTTATTACCTTATAAGCTTACCAGTCTGATGCTGAGAAAAATGTCCAAATCAAAGCACCAGGTGAAGATCTCTCCCTGAAGACATGGCTGCAGGTGATCCTGGACTCCTCTGCATGTGGTGGTGCCTGCCCGTCTCTGCCTTCTCCTCCGGGCTCCGTTGCTTTCAGCCTCTGCCTGCTCCGTCTGTGGCTTTCCTCTCAGCTTCTGTGGGTTCTTCTCTGTTCCCATGTCTTTTTTCTTCTTTGTCTTCAGCCCGTTTATAAAGGACTCCAGAAAGAGGATTAAGATCCACCCTGGGTCATGCCTCACTGAGGTAATTTAATCAGAAGGTCCCACCTACACAAGTTTCACGCCCACAGGAAAGGCTTAGCTCTAAGGATATGATCTATTCTGGGGTATGTACAGTCTCAAACTACCACAATTACATATTCAAAAAGTAAGTAAAATAGTTTAAAAAGCAAATGACCAAAAAAAGAAGCAAACACAACTTCTCAGATGGTAGAATGGGAGCTGATCTGGGGAGTACAGGAGTTCTAGGCATGTGGAGAGGCCCAGACGAGCCTGGAAACTCCATGGCTGCCCCTTCTGCCTGGCCGTGTGGTTTGGGCTCCCAGTGACTGTCAGCAACGTTGGTGGCCAAAGGAGTGGCCCACAGAATCTGGGGAGGCCCAGCAAGTTTGGGAGCACGGAACTGCGGCCCAGGGACAAACCAGGATGACAGCCCAGCTCCCCAGGGTGAGGGGAGCAGGGCCAGGAAACAAGCACTTCCAGCATCAAGGGCTTTGAAAGCTCTGCTGAAGCCAGAACAAGAGCCAGGCCCAGGCATGGGTCACTGTAGGCCGCTGGGTTCTGGCAGCACCAGAGAGGTGGGGCTGGGCCTCCCGCCGGCCCAGGGATGCCGTGAAGGACAAGCCCTCCATTCAAAGACCCTGAAAGTGGGTAGTACCTGGGGCTGGGGTGCTTGGCCAGGCTGCAGGGGGCTCTAAGGCCCAGGGCTGGACCCTGCAAGTCTGCTCCCCAGACCTCAGCTCAGACCACTTTTTTTTTTTGAGGTACCTGGGACCTTGTGTGTGGCAGGTGGTGCGCAGCCACTGGGCCGCACTGGCTCCACTCAGACCACTTTTTGTGAACTCACGCTCTTTGCTGCTGCTGCTTTTTTATGCTTAAAACAACAGCAGCAGCAACAACACAACATCCTTGGAGATTGTTTTGGTGTCTCGCACACCGACAGCCTGGGCCGTCTGGGTCCGCCGGCTTAGCTGCCCAGGTCACTTCTTCCTTTTACCGTCCATCCTGTGTGTCCTTTAGCATTCTCAGCTCTTGGGCATTTCCGCTGAGTTATAATGTATCCCCTTCACTTCCGAGCTTCTGGCTTTCTCTGCATTTAATTAAGCCCGGCTTGGCCAAAGACCCTGGGGTCTTCAGCTGGAATGGCTCTGGGTCTCCAGCCCCGATGGCAGGGGAAGGGGCCTGGGCCTGGTCTCAGGCTGCTGCCCTCCCCGCCCCTCCCTTGGCCTCTCTCACTTCTGATTCCTCTGACTTTCTGCCCACTGCCCTGCTACCCCTGACTCTGTATCCCCTTTCCAGTGCCCGTGGGCTTCTGAAGCCCGGAAGGTTGAAATGTGACTAAAGTTACACTTTGGGCCTTTTTCTTTGTGTCTTCCTCCCTGGCTTTGAGCAGAGAGCAATGGCACATTCAGCTACAGTCCTGCAATGGCACATTCAGCTACAGTCGTCCTCTTATTTTTCTGACTTCATCATCATCATAAGTATTTCATTCTTTAATTTTTCTGGGTTTTATTTTGTTATATGTTATTTTTACTATTTTCCAAATAATTATCTCTCTTATAGAACAATTTATTGAAGGAAGCGTCTCCAGCGCTCTCCATTGTTATATATGACAATCCTGATTATCCGAGTGTCCATTTCTTACCTATTAAGTATCATTCATCTGAGTATGTATTATCTTCTGGACAATATTAATTTGTAAAGTTTTTTTTAAATTATTTTTTAATTTTTTTTAGGAGGTACTGGGGATTGAACCTGGGACCTTGTCCATAGAAAGCAGGCCCTCAAACTGCTGAGCTACACCCACTCCCCTGTAATAATTTTTTCTTTTTTTAAAGACTTATTTATTTATTCATTTCTGCACACACACACCCCGCCCCGCCGGCCCTCGTTGTTTTACGCTCGCTGTCTGATCTCTGTGTGTTCTTCTGTGCTTGTCTTCTCTTTAGGCAGCGTCAGGAATCCATCCTGGGACTTTCCGGAGTGGGAGAAAGGCGCTCAATCTATTGTGCCACCTCAGCTCCCTCGTCTGCTGCATCTCTTAGTGTCTCTCTGCTGTGTCTCTTTTTGTTGCGTCATCTTGCTGCTCCAGCTCTCTGTGCGGGCCAGCACTCTGTGTGTGCCAGCTCTCCTCTCAGGCCAGCTCACCACGCAGGCCAGCTTGCCTTTCACCAGGAGGCCCAGGAATCGAACCCTGGACCTCCTATATGGTGGACTGGAGCCCAATCGCTTGAGCCACATCTGTTCCCCTGTAATGGGCTTTTTAATCTGGTGAGTTTCGTTCCTTTCCTTTTCAGCTAGCCTTGATTGGGTCTTAGCTGGCATTTCAGATGGCTTATTCTTTCAGATAGCCTTTAAGAGAGCTTTTTACAGTTCTCAAAAAAAAAAAAAAAAAAAAAACGTAAAATATAATTTTGGTTATAATTGTGTTAAAACCTAAATATTAATATTCATACTTCTATCCTGAAACATATCATCCCCATGTTTTATATCTCAAATAAATAAATTCTGCTTCTTCATATGCCTTTCATATTTATTAAGATTTTAATAATTTTTAAATTTAAATTTTAAAAATTTTATATCAATGTTATCAGTTACTCCAATAACATAAGATAAATAACTAAAATAACAATAAATCTCTCCCTTTATTTTTGTTCATTCCTCAGTCTTCAGGGATTTGTGATGACTGCCTGCTCTGTCTGCTTCAAGCAGAGGAAAGGAATTGTTTTGTTTGCAGATAAAGATACTCCTAGTTTTCGTAATGGGACTTGTCCATCATCATCATTTTGTTAGTTGTCCAGGGCAAGCCCAAAGAACTGCAGAGCTGGCTGTAACTCTGCTGGGTTTCGGGACTCAACTAGCATATGAACAATCCAAAGATTTAAGTCTCTGAGAAATATATAAGAGATAAGTTGAAAATTACAGGTTCAAATAAAAGGAGTAAAAGAGTCATGATTAAAGGAATTATAAATGAGTATAACTATGTTAGATTGGGGAATAGAGTTTCATATATTCTCAGATAGGGCCCACTGAAGGGGGTGTTGGTTTTATGAGATTGTGTGGCTTGCCTGTGGTATGTTTGAGGCTTTGTGTAGTGTGGCAGTTAGTGAAATCTGCCTGAGACCTGCATAAGCATAACCTCCTGACATACTTTGAAATCTCTTAGCCACAAAAAATCTCTTTTTCATTTAATGCTTCCCCCTTTTGGTCAAGGTTTATTATCAAGTGCCAATAATCCCTTGGTGCCAGGGAGGCTTATCCTTGGGAGTCATGTCCCATGTTGAGGGGAAGATAGTGAGTTTATTTGCAGAGTTTGGCTTAGAGAAAGGCCACATTGGAGTAACAAGGAGGTTTTCAGGAGGCAAACATTAGCCATTAATTTTATAATTAGGCTTAGTTTCAATATTACAGGAATAGGGAAGCGGCTGTGGCTCAATCAGTAGGGCTCCCGTTTACCATATGGGAGGCCCTGGGTTCGGTTCCCGGGGCCTCCTGGTGAAGGCAAGCCCGCCCACACGGCGTGGTTAGCTGACCCAGCGAGCACAAGCAGCAAGGGGGGGATAAATGAATAAATAAATAAAATCTTAAAAAATATATATATATATTACAGGAATAAGTTTCATAAGTGCAAACATTCATAATAATTCATTTTTAAATAGTGACATGATTGTTTCAATGGCCTATTTATTTATTTTTAATTTATTTTTTATTTTTTATTTATTTTTTATTTTTATTTATTTTATTTTATTTTATTTTATTTTTATTTATTTATTTTTTTACTGGGAGGTCCCGGGGATCGAACCCGGGTCCCTCCATGTGGGAGACGGACGCCCAACCAGTTGAGCCACATCCGACCCCCTATTTTATTTATCCCCCCCACTCTCCACGGGAACAGGCCATCAGCTCTCTGTGGGCATGGGCCAGCTTGCCCTCACCAGGAGGCCCCAGGAACTGAACCCAGGGCCTCCCATATGGTAGACGGCAGCCCAACCACTTGAGCCACATCTGCTTCCCCCTAATAATTTTTTATGGTTGTATGTAAACCAGCAATAGACTATCAGAAATAGAAATTTTAAAATCTATACCAAAAGAAACACACACAAAACAAAACAAATTCCATACCATTTACAACTGCATCAAAAATTATGAAATTTGGGGATAAATTTGATGAAACATTTGTAAGACCTATACACTGAAAACTAAAAAATATTGCTGAGAGAAATTATATGGAGATATATATATATCCATTGTATTTATTTATATAATGACTTGGAAGAAATATATATAAAATCATATTTATAATGTATCAGAAGACTCAATATTGTTAAAATATCTAAAACTGACCTATAGATTCAACGCAATCCCAATCAAAATCCCAGCAGGCTTTTTTGTAGAAATTGATATGATGATTCTAACATTTATATGGAAATATAAAGGATCTGGAATTACCAAAGCAACTTTGAAAAAAGGAACAAAGTTTGTGAACTTACATTACCTGATATCAAGACTTAATAATGCTACAGAAATTGAGATAATGTGGTGTTGGTGTTGGAGTAGAGATACACAAATACATAGATGTAGAAGAATATAGTCCAGAAATAGACTCACAGATATATGGTCAATTGATTTTAATTTTGGATTTGAATTATCTGACTTTGTTTAGCATAGTGATAGTTTGTCATGGTAATAAATTAATATGCACAGATATCAAAAAATGTCGGGCACTTTCCAAAGAAAATGTTTCTGGAGGTATACATTAAAGTGTACGTAGAACCATTTAAACAGCCGTCTTTTCAATTTTCAAATTCATCAGTGTGGTAACATCAAGTTTTTGAAGAACAGAGTCTCTTCCTCTGTAATTCATCATTGAGGTCATTTGAGTTTGTAATGGTTTCATATGCCATTTCAGTCCCTGCTAGCTACCAAACCTGACATTATAGAACTGACAGTTCAGAAAGCATCTGAGCCAATCACCTAATTGTATAGGTGAGGAATCCACTGGCATTGTCAAAGATTATAAACTACTAAGAGGCAGGAGCCTGGACTACAAATCTGTTCTTGGAATTCCCCAGAAATATCTGCTGGGCTAAATAAGGCAAATATATGACACAGAACTCTAGTCAGAGCTAAAACGACCCTGGTTTACTTTCTGTTTAACATAGGAGTGAATGCTTCTGGTTCTTCTGTGGTACACAAACAGATTTAGTGAGTCAGTTGCTTTGGCAACAAAATCATTCCCACCACGGCAGGTTATTACCCATCACTGATTGCCGGTGCTGTTTTCTTTTCTCCTGGGATGTTCCGGCTTTGGCAACTTTTCTTCTTGCTCTTCTGTGCTCATAATAGACCTATGTCAAGGGCGTCTGCTCGTGTTTGAACTTCAACAGCAGCAGAGGGAGCTAACATGGTATCACTATCTACAAAACCATCACTATTTGAGATTGGGACATTTCATTCCAGTCAAGAGTTATCATGTATCCTGCTGTGTCCATTTGAAAAGTCACTGGTTCTGAGACCAGCTTTTGCAAAGCAGTAGTGGATTGCTTCACAGATATCAGTGTCCCAAGTAGCAATGAGATTTCTCAAGACATCAGGAATATGCCATGTAATGCTTCACATGATGCACCATGGTGATTTATTATGTCTCAGCCTAACGGCTGCATATAGCCATGCTGCAGGCAGGCAAAGGCTTCACACCTGTTTTAACTTAAACCTTGCAGTGAGTATGTGTAGCACATTTATCAGTCAGTAA
The DNA here is from genome assembly GCA_026826555.1 of Tolypeutes matacus. Classification (NCBI taxonomy): domain Eukaryota; kingdom Metazoa; phylum Chordata; class Mammalia; order Cingulata; family Chlamyphoridae; genus Tolypeutes; species Tolypeutes matacus. The sequence goes on from JAKSZT010053929.1 coordinate 6,157,362, forward strand.
TAGAATGTTCAAATTCTAGCAAGCCATTTTTTTCTCTTTAATTGCAGGAGCCATTTCCCAACAACCTGCCAGACTTCGGTTCATTTTATCAACTTTATATATGCACAGGAAACTTGCATATATAAAGGGGATTTTTGATTTTCTTTATAAGTGACTCTAATTTTGTGCTACTTCTCAACACCAGAGAAAAGGAAGACTAATGGCCTATCTTTACATATTTATTTTTCTCCGAGGCAACACTTCTCTGTAAGAGTGCATGTCTCGTTTGGCTGCAGGTTATGGCACATTAGATGTGTCTGACTAGACCGCCAGTTTTTAAGGTCTTCTTCAGCAGACATTGTAGAGGCTATATACATGATACGTATAATACATGATACGGTAATCAAGCTGAAAGCATTGCCTCCTGCCTTAAAGACTGAACATTACCCCCTACCTGGAGTCCAATTTCATTAGCCTTTTTTTAAAAAAAAAAAACAAACAAAACCCAGATATAGAAATGCTATTTGCTTTGATCTGGCAAAATCGTTCAAGCATCTCATTTACTAAGTTGACATGTGCAGCTCCTCTCATTTTGTTAACAATTTTGCAAAGAAACTCGATATTCTTTGACCATTTCACTTTTTTACCTTTCTTTCTTATTCGTTAACTTTTTAGCTCTCAGTGTGTTTTCTCTTTAATTCCACAGCCAGCGCTCGAGGCACGAAGCATGAGAGAAGAGGCCAGCCTGGCAGAACAGGAACATTCTAGCAACGAGACTGGTCTGGTGTGGGAACTGGAAACGCAGTACTGACAGGGCAACTAATTTTCCTAAGTTTAGAATAGCAAAGTTGATGTCAAATTTCAAAGGAAGGACCAATTTTAATAATCTTAATAGCCAAGTAAAAAACACAGCCCCTTTTTTGTCAAGGAATACTAATGACTGAGGTAGATGATTCTGTTATCAGATACTGAAGTAATTAGGTTTAAGATATAAAAATGATAAAACTGAGGGGAAAAAAAGCACTGATATGAAATTTTTTTTTCTTCAATTTTGGATGGAAAATTGAGAACACTTGCAATTCAAAGTTTTTTGTGTGAAACCCTGGTGTGCCGTGCTGTGGACTGCTTCTTTAATTGACGGTCAACGCGGTACTCGATGGAAAGAATCCACACTCTGTAACAGAGCAACAAACCACAAAGAGGTTGTCCTCGTGAAGAGGTCGGTAACTTTGATTTTTCCATCTTGGCTCACTCCTAACTGTTTGAGTTTGGATTCCTAAGGCCTTCAGCGTTTAACTAATTCTTTGTTGGTGGAAGGTGCTGGGATTGTTTTGCCACACATAAACTGATCCTTGGTGATGGAGAAGTTATCCCTACACGGGTAGGGGTAGAAATATGTCTCTGAGTCCTCGTCCTATTGGAAGTCTTTGATCTCTGCCTTGTCATGAAACACTGCCATTGTCGCTGGGGTCAGCAAAAGGGCTGTTGCCCCCGCCAACCGGCACTGCCTCCATTGGTCTAACTTCAGTGGCACTGGCCTGGACTGGGTGCTGTCACCACGCACCAGTGCAGGAACTTTTTGGTCATTTGATTTTAGGTACCGGGAGCTGGGGACTGGACCTCCCATGTGCGAAGCAGGTGCTCAACCGCTTGAGCTATCTGCTTCCCTTGGTCAATTGATTTTTGACAAAGATGCAAAGCAATTCAGTGGGGAAAAAAACAATCTTTTCAACAAATGGTGTTGGACAATTGGATTTCCATGTGCAAAGGGAAAAAAACAAAACAAAAAAACAAACCAATCTAGAGCATACCTTTTCAATGGAGGTGATATTGCCAAAAAGGAGTTAAAAATTTGTTCTTCGGAGGAGGACAAAAAACCTTAGATTTTCTCATTAGAAGTGAATAAAATTAAGTTTAAATTTACATTAAACATTAAAATTTAAGTTAATTTAATTATTCTCAGGTGGGTGTGATAGTTTGGAATTCTTTTATGAATCCCCAAAAGTGAAAGATTATGTTTTTGAACTAATCCATTCCTGTGGCTGTGAGACACTTTGATTGGACTCTGTCAGTGAGGCGTGACTCAGTTTGTGTTTCCGCCCTCTTACTGGAGCTGATATAAATGGAGACACACACAGGAAAAGGGAGCCGCCATATTGATCCTGCCATGTGAGAGAGAGGACAGCAGGGAAACAGAGAAGCCCCGAGGGCTGAGAGAGGTCCCGGAGTCTGGAACCTGCAGAGCACAGAGGCATGGAGAAAGGTCGCCGAGGGGCTGGGCCCACGAAGGAGCTCAAGGCTCAGGAGATGAGCCCTGCCATATGCCTGACAGCTCACAGCTGAGCCTAGGAAGAAAGCGGAGCAGCTAAGGCAGAGGAGACTGGAAAGAGACAAGCCCTCTGCCTGGTTGCTCACAGCTGAGCTCCAGGAGCTGGGCTCCAGGAGAGGTGAGCCTGGAGGGGACGGCTGAGACCTAGACAGAGATCACCCGCCATCTTGCTTCACCACGTGGCAGCTGACTTTGGTGGGAAAGCAACTCTGATGGTGGCTTGATTTAGACATTTCACAGCCTCAGAACATAAGCTTTCCCGTTATAAAAGCCAACCCATTTCTGGTACTTTGTATTGGCAGTCCTTTGGCAAACTAAGACACAGGGCCATGATGAAAAGAAGATTGAGAAACACAGATTTAGATTCATACCTCAGATCATACACAAAAAGTGAACTCAGAAATGGATCACAGACCTAAATCTAAAACCTAAAATCAAAACTTTTGGAAGAAAACATAGAAGAAAACCTTTGTGATCCTGTGTTAGACAATGATTTCTTAGATCCCAACACCAAAAGCACGAGCCATAAGAGGAAGATTTTAATAAATTGGGTTCCATCACTGTAAGAACTTCTCCTCTTCAAAAGACAATTCACATCCTGGGAGAAAATCTTTGCAAACCATAAATCTGATAAAGGACCTGTACCCAGAATGTATCAAGAACTCTCAAAACTCAGTAATAAGAAAACAACCCAATTTTAAAAATGGGTACAAAAGATTTTAATAGATGCTTTACCAAAGCAGATACACGGATGGCCAGTAAGCACATGAAAAGATGCTCAGCATCATTAATTATTAGTGATATACAAATGAAACTGCAATGAGATGTCACTATATTATCTATTAGAATCACTGAAATAAAAAAAAAAAAAGACTGTCTATACTGTGGTGAGGAAGATGTGCAGAAAGTGGAACCCTCACATTCTGGGGGCAGGGGGGTATTTAAAATGACACATCTATTTTGGAATACAGTTTGGCAGTTTCTTAAAAAGCTAGGCATACATCTACCATACAATCTAGTCCTTTACTCCTAGATATTTACCCAGGAGCAAAGAAAACATATGTCCATACAAACACTTGTAGACTAATGTTCATATTAACTTTACTTCCAATATTCCCAAACTGGAAATATGGAAACAGCCCAAATATCCACCAGTAGATAAAGGGATAAAATAGACTGTGATATCTATACCCACGCAATGAAACACTAGTCAGCAATGAAAAGAAACTATTGATGCACCTGACAACATGGGTGAATCTTAATCATGCTAGTGAAAAAAACCAACCAACCACGTATATAGAATTCTAGAAAATGCACACGGCTCTTTAGTGACAGAAAACGGATCAGTGGTTGCCTGGGGACCAGGAGAAGGGAAGGCAAATGAGAGGAAGGAGGAAGGGATTACAAAGGGGCATGACAAAACTTGGCGGTGATGGATATGTCTACTATTTTGATTGTGGCCATGGTTTCATGAGTGCATGCCCGTGCCAAAGCTTACCAAATTGTATACTTTAAATATGTGAAATGTATTTTATTTCCATAATATTGTAAAAAGAAAAACAGATTCTGGTTAGAGTTGTGTTCAAACCTAAGCAATAACTTGGAAAGCCTGGCATCCTACAATACTCAGTTTTCCATCCCGGGGCATATGTAAGAAAAAACCTTACATTTTTCATATGCCTCTCTTATGTTAAATTTTTTTTTTATTTTTTTATTGTGGGTAAAAATCAAAATTTTCACAATACATACCAACATTTGCAAAATGATATATAAATATATATGCATATATGTGCATTTGCTTACAAAAATGTTATATATATATATATATACATATATTTTAAGAGGTGCTTAGATTACCCAAAATATTACACGGAACCCACTGGGATTCCCATGTTGCCCACCCCCCACACCTCCCACCACATCCCACACAAACATCTCCCACAAGTGTGGCCCACCACCCTCAATGGACTTACACATCCTGGAGCCTTGCCACCAACCACAGACCACAGTTCACACCGTAGACCACACTCTCTCCCACTCAGTTCTGAGTGGTGTGTGCTGATTTAAAATGGCCTACATCCGTTGCCACAACAGTACTCAGGACAACCTCCAACTCCCAAAGAAGCCCCTGTATTTCAACTGCTCATCCCCTCCCCACCCCAAAAGTGTCAAGTGGCCACTGGCTCCACCTCATTGTTATAATTTCTTCCATTGCTAGAGTCACCATATGTGAGCAACAGAATACCATCAAGTCCACTCTAGCCCATAGTTCTTCCCCTAATCCTGAGGGGACTGGGGTGGTGATCTTATGTTAATTATTAGGACTACTCTTGGTACACCTTTTTGGGTTGCTTTGATGGGGGTCTTTCCCACCATTATGTAACCGAATTGCTTGTTATTACTACACAACAAAGCATTTCTGCTCTTCTTATATGAGCGGGAGTCTCACAGCTAGCCTTTTGCTGCCCTGTCATACATTTGGACGATTTTTTTTTTTTTTTTGCAGTAACCAACTACAGAATCTGCAAATCGTATGACCATGTCCCTTTTTTCCCCCACTAATTATATTTCTTGTTTTTGTTTCATGTCTTTTTGCATCTGTGGTCTTCCAGACCCAAGTTAACTCACGACTGTGGGGTGAGCAATGTGTTTTGTCCTAGATCTTGAGAACAATGCTAGTGTTTTGTTTGCCATTATATAAGATGTCATTTTTGGGTTGAAATGGATTTTTTTCTGCCTTTTATTATGGACAATGTCAATCATATATTTAAGTAGAAAGGCTAAATAATGACCCTCATAGTCCTCAAACCCCAGCTTTGGCCCATCTTGTTTCATCTGGCCCCCACCCTCTCCCATTTCCTCTCTCTAGTTAATTTTGATACATATTTCCAATATTGTACCATTTTATCCACAAATGTTTTAATATATCCCTCCAAAAGTTAATGACTTTTTAAAAAAGAAATAACTATAATTCCATTATCATAGCTTAAGAATTAAACCTTAATTCCTCAATATCATCAAATACAAATCAGTGTTCCGATTTCTCTGATAATATCATAATTTTTTCATTTGGTTCCTTCAAATATGCATCCAATCAAACACCACTCGTTGCATAGGCTCTTAAATCTCTTTTAATTTATATGTTCCACTTCCCTCTTAATTTTCTTGCCCTTTGTTGGAAAAAAACCCAACTAATTTGTCTTGCACAATTGCTCATACTCTTGATTTGCTGATTGCATCCCTGTGGGGTGTTTTCCATGTTTCTCTGGCCCCTGTATTTCTGGAGAATTGATCAGATCGAGGTTCAATTTGTTTTCTTTTTTTTTTTTTTGGCAAGAATACCTCAGAGGAGGTGTCTTAGGTCAGGTACCCTTGGACACAGACGTGGAGATGGAGCTTTGCAGCAGGTTTATTGGGGAGCAGTCTCAGGGCCACCTCTAAGGCAGTGAGGGAAGGGCACTGGGCAGAAGGTGGCTGTGACGCCGCTGAAACAGGCCAGCACGGACCACGAGTGGGGCTTTTGTACCCTCTCCTTGACCTGTCTTTGGAGATGGGCTGCTGCTGGTGGGAGGGACGATAACTTGGGCGGGCAGCTCCCCCAGAGGGACCCCGCTGTCAGCAGCAGGCAGCCAGCACTTTCGGCGCCTGGGGGAACAGGTGCTCTTCTATCGGGCGGGATCTGAGCAGCGCACCTTGGGGCCGACCACGTGGTGCTGTGTCCTCCCGCTTCCCGGCTCCCCACGCCGTGTTGTGTCCTCCCATTCCCAGCTCCCCACGCCGTGTTGTGTCCTCCCACTTCCCAGCTGCTCCCACAGTGCTGTGTCCTTCCACTTCCCAGCTCCCGTGTGTGTTGGTAGGACTTCAGTTCCTTGGGGTTGCTGAGAGCCTCACTCCTTGCCAGCTACTGCTCTGTTCCTTACTGCAGGGACCTCCCCCAGGAGCCAGGAATCTTATGTAACCTAATGACGGAAGTGAGATCCAGGCCCTTTCGTCCTGTTCTAGTGGTTAGAAGCAAGTCAGTTTCCACCCACATGGACGGGGAGGGGATCACACCAGGAAGGGGCATCTTTGGGGACTGTCTCGAAGTCTGCCCACCATACTTGCTCAGTGGCTAACTGTATTTGTACTGTGCTACTAAATTAGATTCTCCAACGTCTCATCTGGGATGTTCACACCAGTGGACCCTAATGGGTGTGAACTGAGCCAGTGGCCTGCCTTCTTTTCCCTCCTTTGATTGGCTTTTGTTTTCATGTGTGTGCTTTGTATTTTATGAAGGGAAAAGGGATTGTTTTTTCTTCCTAATGATCCCACCTTTGGTTAGGCCCCTCCCACATTAAACGGACCTGACCTGTGGCAGAAGTGACGGGTGGGTGATTTTTGAGGCTAGACGGTAAAGGACTTTGCTAAGTCCATCTTGCTCTCTCTTGGATCACTCACCCTGGAGGAAGCCCGCTGCCATAGCAGCCACATAGGACACTCAAGCAGCCTACAGACAGTTCCACCCAGTGAGAAACTGAGGCAGGGGCCAACAGCCAGCACCGACTTGTCAGCCATGTGCCTGTGCCATCTTGGAATTGGATCTCCCAGCTCCACACAAGCCTTCAGAGGCAACCACAAGCCAGAACACCCAGCAAAGCTGCTCCCCTATTGTTGGCCCACAAAATCCACGAGATAGTAAATACTTATTGTTGTTTTAAACTGTTAAATTTTGGGATAATTTGTTAAATATTTATTGTTGTTTTAAACTGTTAAACTGTTAAATTTTGGGATAATTAGTTTTGCAGCAATAAATATCTAGTACAGGCTTCCATCCTGGAAGGCATGTGTAAAGAAAATGAAAATTCCAACTCCCTTTCTTCTGCCCTGGGTTCCTATTTCCCTCCCTCCAAATCTGGGGTCAAAGCCACTTCTCCAGTTACGTAGGCCCAAATGCCCCTTGGAAAGTTATGTGAACTCTATCTAAAAATGATGTTCAGCCATAAGGAAATATTCCTGAAGGACTTTGGTGGGCAAGGAATAGAAGTCAGATTGCGAGGAGAGTCAGTAGCTCCCAAGAGGAGAGCAGTGTTTTTGTGAGGAAGGGATTTGATGGAGGGTGCAGCTTATCTCAGGACTCAAGTGTGGGGGAAGCATTAGATCTTGCACATGATGTGTGGTTGACTACAACATATCGTAGCTTGGGGTTCTGTGAGCTGAGCCTATATTTTTTATCTTCTTCCAACCTCTTCTTTTGAGGAATCCATCTTTCCATCACCACTTCCCTCTTTCATTGTAATCCTGCTCAGATCATATGAATCGAGAGGGACTAACCCTACTCCCAGCCTCATTGATGTACCAATTAGAGGACTCTGTTCTCCTTGCCATGGACAGTAGTCCAGCCTGGGACATTTGATCTAAGCCAGCCTAATAAGCATCCTCCCTTGAATTTTTGCTGGAAATATCAGAAAAAGCACTCATTTTTTTCTCCTTTGGGTTGTGAGCTGTAAAGACCACGTAAGTCTGGTACTGCTTGTGGTCCTCTTTCCCTCCACCCAGAGAAAGCCTGCTAAAGAACTAGGATGACTAAGAAAAGCAGGGCTAATAGATGAGGTACACTCATTTAAGCACCTGGTCCCAGCCATGCCTGAAGCCCTAGAGATTTCAGTTGTATCTAGTAAAAGTTCTTTAGTTCTTGAACTCATCTGGAGCTGGGTCATCTGTAGAAGAAAAAGTACCAGTAACCACGACCTGGATAGGAAAAGTTTGTGGTAAAACTAAGAGTACCCATATCCTCCTGGGACCCAAGCAACCTCTACTCTGAGATTCATCCTAAGAGCTCAAGATATTGAGAAGGGGAGATGCATCTCAGCTGGCTGGAGTGACAGAGGTGATTGTGAGAGTGTTCCAAGGGGCACAGCCACCCGACAAGGGGCAAGATGCATCATGCCTTGTCTTGGCTGCCTGGTCCAGGGCTGATAGGCAATGCCATGGACTACCCGGGGGCATGCAGCTGGTCCGAGGGGCTCAGAGGCACATGGCAGCAGTGTGGGCACAGGGTGACGAGTGACTGGTAGCTGTCTGTGGGAAAAGTCAATGACAGTGACCGGTAGGACAGTGGGCAAAACCCAGCCATGGTGGGAAATATCCGGAAGACAAGCCGCTTGGGGCCTCCCAGAGACAATTCTAAAAAGGGAAGGCTGTGTTTGCCTTTGAGAGGGGCAACTGTTGATCAGCAGGATTTAGGGACAATAGGAAATCCTGGGAGACTGAGGGATGTTCTGGCGAGACACAGTCTGCCAGAGTCAGGGGTCATTTAGTTCTGCTGTGTTTGGGATCAGGATGCATATTAACTTCATACAATGCATCTGGGAGCTTGCCATTCTTTTCCGTGGTCAGAGAGGGGTTACACAGGCTGGAATAAGTTGTTTCTGGGCAGTTTGAAAGAACTTACTACCCACATGGTCTCCAGAGACTCTGCGAAAGTGATTCTTTGAAACTTTTTTCAAATTCTTCCTGGCTATGGAAGTATATGGGCTTTTCTTCTCCCTCCCTCCTTCCCTCTTTCCCTTCTTATCAATCTATTCCTTTTGCTTATTTATTTGAATCATACCTTTCAGTAGGATGTAAAAATCAACATTGATGATAGTATATCAAAGGGACACAAGAGCCAACAAAAAGAGCTCCCAGGGAAGCGGCTGTGGCTCAATCAGTAGGGCTCCCGTTTACCATATGGGAGGCCCGGGTTCGGTTCCCGGGGCCTCCTGGTGAAGGCAGGCCCGCCCGCACGGCGTGGTTGGCTGACCCAGTGAGCACAGGCAGCAGAGGGGGGATAAATGAATAAATTAAAAAAAAAAAAAAAATCTAAAAAACCATTAATTATTCCACCCCTTTGCTAATGGCATAGGAGGAGTTCCAGCTGTTTGCTGTTTTGATTGCTTACCCCACCCATCAATCCCCCTGGTGGGCCCAATGATAATATCCAGGGTTTCTCCTGGGAATTTCATTCCAGATGGCAGAAATCTCACGAGGGTCTTCCAGCAGCCATCCTGGAGGTATCAATGTCCATGTGGACTTCTTGCCAGGTTCCAGGTTCCAGATCCATCTATTGATTCCCTATTTTACAAGCCGGCTTCATTCCCCCCTCAGAGAGTTTACACCTTTATTCTTAAAGGGGTGCTGAAGGGAGATGTTCATTCTTCTGTAACAAGGGGTAGTAGGCCCCACCTGACAAGGTGTAAGACCCTCTGGCTATTCAATCTTGGTTGGAGGAAGACGGATCCGGCATTCTGGGTGAAGCTCGATGAAATCCTCATAAGGCTAACAAGATGTTGATTCAATAACCTCCTGGGTGGCACCCGCCTAGACTGGATTTTGTCTAGGTTCTTCACTTACGCTGCAGAAATGAATTTCAACACGACATCGGGTTAATTAGGCCAGTAATTTTTTACGGTCGGGAAGGAAGAGAAATGGGAGAAAATAACAGATCAGGGGTCCCCGGTAGAGAGTAAGGGGCTGAAGAGTGGTAAAGAGGCTGATTTATAGACTACAATTTCCCATTATAGATGATAAATGCCCCGGTTGTACTTGCGTGTTGTTCCATGCAGGGGGACACGGTGAGAGAAGGGCGCAGAAACCAAGAAGGGCTTGGGAGAGCTCATTTGTGTTCTTACTGTAGAGTTTGGCCTGTTCAATTTCTGCTTTGGGGGAGGTTTGACATCTTCCTGCTTTCCAGTGAACATTTATTCCATGTGCAAAAAGAAAGTGCAAGCTGCGTGTGGTACAGATCTTTGATTTCTTCTCGTTCATGGAAGTGAGGCAGGTTAGTACAGGGAAGCAAGGAGAAGCCACAACGGGGCTCACAGACAACCTTAACCTTGACCATTGGTGCGGTAACCAATGACAGCTGGGGCCCCTCCCTTAGTATTAGCAAGGGGAGGAATAATTAATACCATAAAATGTGAGCCACACAAGCCAAAGCTGGCTGTCTGCCTAGAGGAGCCGGCACCAAATCGGCACCAAATCTTCGTGTTTATTTCTGAACTTCTCTCCCATTGCTCAGCAAGCTCTGTTCTTCCCCCGCCGACACCCATTTCCCAGTAAATTCTTTTTACTGGGCTAACTAAACTGGTATGTTCTTTTTTTTTTTTTTTTTTTGGATTTATTTATTGTTTTGGGCTCGCTGTCTGCTCTCTGTGTCCATTCGCTGTGTGTTCTTCTGTGTCTGCTTGTCTTCTCTTTAGGGAGATACCGATCCTGGTATCTTCTGGAGGGGGAGCGAGGCACTCAATCTCTTGTGCCACCTCAGCTCCCTGGTCTGCTCTGTCTCTCATCATCTCTCCTCTGTGTCTCTTTGTTGCGTCATCTTGCTGTGCCAGCTCTCTGCGCAGGCCAGCACCCTGCGGGGGCCAGCTCTCCTTCACCAGGAGGCCCCGGGAATCGAATCCTGAACCTCCTATATGGTAGACGGGAGCCCAATCACTCGAGCCACATCCACTTCCCTAAACAGTGTGTTTTAAAATTATTTTCTGCAACATAGCCAAGAAACTGAGGAATCCAACACTTCCCCGGCTTCAGGAGTGTTTGGGCCTTTGTGGTCTTTAATTTTGGTCGATTAACTCTGTAGTAGGTGGTCAACAGTATGTTAAGGACTCTCATTACATTTGGGATTCTGGCAAATCTCCTTGGATTCCCATTTTTATTTTTATTTTAAAACAGTTTCTCTTTATGAGGTCACAGTTCCGGAGGTCAGCTGCCCAGCATGGAGTGGCTGGGTTCTCGGCTCAGGCTGAAATCAAGGTGTCGGCTGACTGTCTTGTCACCTGGAGCTTGGGGTCCAGTTCCAAACTCCTTCCTGTAAAAGGCAAAATTCAGTTCCTTGCAATTATAGTGCCAAAGCCCCCCATTTCTTGCTGCCTGCCAGCCAGGGCCATTCTCAGCTTCTAAGAAGGCAGCCTCATTACTTGTCCATCTTCTAGCCAGCAATGGTGCATCAAATCCTCCTGCTTCAAATCTAACTCCCTGTCCGCCAGCCGGAGAAAACGCTGCTTTTAAAGGCTCATGTGATTGGATCAGGCGCACCTAGATAAGGTTCCTGTCAAGGTCAGCTGGGCTATGTAAGGTACCATGAGCCTGGAAATGGTGTCTCATCATATGCACAGGTTCCGGGGAGCAGGGGGTGACATTGCTGGTGAGTGCTGGATGCCTTGTGACACACAGGGGCTCCTATGTTTTTACAGAATGTATATTTATCAGTGGAAAGTGACTCTCGATTTTGTGGGGGGCAGCCAACACGACTTCAAATGACATAAGATTTAACAAGAAATTTTTTGATGAGGGAGGTCTGGTTGAGCTGGGCTGCCTGATTTGAGTCTGGCCTTTCAACCAGCAGCTGGTTTCCACTGTCTGCAGGTGACCATGGGAATGGCCAGCAGTTTCCAGACCTGCCTCCTGGTCTGGCAGACCATGCCTACGTGTTCAGTGTGGTGGCCTTTGCCGCCAGGGAGCCTGAGCACCCATCTCTCCCATCACTTACCAGCCAGGTGACTTCAGCAAGTGGGGTGGCCACTTTGTGTATCAGTACTGGATGAGAAACTGAGTCAGAGTAACCCTGAAGGTGACTACCCTTGGGCTTTCACTCTTGTGAGTCAGCAAATCCCCTTTACAATTGGTCTGAGCTGATTATTTTATCACTTGCCACCAAACACATCCTAATTAACATATTAGCTTTTATGGGGAAAAAGAGTATTTTTGTATTATTAACCTATGAGAGCTCTGGATGCTAAGCAATTAACAGCAAACTGTTTCCTGTTATCTAAGGCCTTCTTTCTGACCTCAGGAGGTCCTCGTGATTTCTGTAAATGGGGAGGGGCTGCACTCATCTCTTTGGACTGTGTGGCAGTTTGATATAGTTATGAATTCCAAAAATAGATACTGGATTATGCTTGTAAACTGGTCTGTTCATCTGGGCATGATGAAGTTATGATTAGGGCTTTGACTGGGCTCAGTAGGGCACTGAGCCCGGCCCCTGGGTGGGTGGAGTCTCAAAGATAAAAGACATGGCAAAGGACAGAGTTGGAGTTTTGAGTTGGAGTTCTGATGCTGAGTGTTAATGCTGGAGCCCAGGGGAGTAAGCACACAGAGGAGCTTGGTGGTGAGGAAGGAGAGAAGGCCCAGGGAAGAGAGACAAGCCATTTGTTTGCCTGATCGTCTACAGCTGGCCTTGTGGGGAGAACAAGCAGCTGAACCTGGAGAGAATCAAGCCCCAGGAAGAGAGGAACACAGGAAGCTGGAACCCTCAGAGTTGGGTGAGGGAAGTAACTTATGCTTTATGGCCTAGTAACTGTAAGCTTCTACCCCAAATAAACACCCTTTATAAAAACCAACCGATTTCTGGTAATTTGCACCAGCACCCCTTTGGCTGACTAATACAGCCAGTAAAACAAACCGCATTCCTTCTTCCCCTGAAAGGGTCGCTAAGGTGGCCGCGAGTGCTTCAAAGCCACCCTGTGGGCTCAGATCTTGGCCCCCTTCTCTCTTCTAACTCTAAGCCCCAGCTCCGCCATACATGCTCAGGATAGAAAGTCTCCTCCACACAGAGAAACGGAAAGAAAATAAACCCCCTGGAATCCCACCACTCACTCCCGTTGACCAGCTTGGTGCGGGACCTTCCGGTATTGTGAGGCACACGCGCCTCTACAGAAAATGCTCGACTTGAGGTAATGCAGACTTCACAGAATTCACCCAACAGCTCAAGTCCTCTCGCGCCCCCATTGTCACGATGTCCCACCGTGGCCAGTTGGGGGCGCTCCCTGCCCTCTGCTGGGATCGCACAGAACCCGGGAGCTCCTCCCGGCCTCCAGCCCCGCCCCGCACGCCTCCCTCCGCACCCGAGGACCCGCCCGTGGGTCTCTCGTGAAAGTGCCCTCGCCCCGGGGTGCGAGCTCCGCGCCCCCGGGCCTCCTCCTCAACCTCCGGGATCCAGCGGATCCCGCGCCCCTCACCCCCCACCAAACACTTCGGGTTCACCCCCAGCCTCGACGGTGCAATGCAAGCGCCCCCCATTAGCGCCCAAAGCCGGCTCAGCCTGGGCGGTGGCCAGGCGAGGGGCCGGCCGCCCTGGGGCGCACGCCCGCGCCGAGCGCCTCTTCTCTGTCCCCGAGAGGACGCGCTCCTGGGTGCAGGGAGAGCCCGGGCTGGGGCAGGCAGGAGGCGCTCAGCCTGGAGGGCGGCGGCAGGAACTGCGCTCATTGCCTAGGACCCGGCCGCAGCGGGGACCAAGCCCGAGGTGATGCGCCAGGACTCGCTGCGGAGGGTCGGCGCCGCGCTCTCTCCCCCCCCCCCGGCGCAGCACCCGGGCAAAAGTATTTTTAGAAGCTCCCCGGGGGTTAGGGTCGCCCGCGGGCTGAGTCCCTCGTGGAAGGATGGGCTCACTTTGAAAGGCCCTGAGTCACTGTCAATTTAACGGAAGACTCCTGCTTTGGATTAGAAAAATGAATGAAAAAATTGCATTCTACTCTATAACATGTCTATGCCCAGTTGTTAAGAAGATAATTTTAGAAAAATGTCAATTCATGACTTATAAAGACGATATAAAAACGAATGCATTTTAAAGAATTGATTTTACTCATTGGATACTGGAGGCAGGGTGGATGGCTATAACCGGTTCAAAGGAAAAATCCAAAAGCACAAATTTATATGGAGTAAAGGAATTGAATTGCAAACTGGTTTTTCCACAGGGGAGAGAGCAGTCAAAAGAAGCTCTAAGGGACAAGACAGAGTTTGCATATCCATCAGTACTTGCGATTTAAAAAGAGGAGACAGCCGCGGAGTGTTCTATGGACAATGCATAGTTTTTCAATGAAACACAAAACTTCTTTCTGCACAACATTTTAAATAGCTCTCTGGGGAAATTTTTTGAATTTTCCTACTGTGCTAATGCCACTGGGCTCTCACCAAACACCAAATGACCAGATTTCCAGTCATTTATTGGACATAACATTTTTCTACTCTTTGGGCTTTTGGGCAAAACCCAGCACACGTGTTAAGTTACTGCTGAGAACAGGAAAGGAAGAAGGCTGAAACTCTGGGGAGACAGTAGGTGCGGGGGCTGGGAGCATGTCCCCATAGGGACACAGCACCGAGTTCAAATCATGCCCTGTCACATAATATCTGTGTGAAACTTCTCTTGGGAGCCTCCATTTCTTCATTTGAAAGTGGTGTATAATAGAGTTCCAGAAGCTTCCCTCCTTGCTCCTTCTCAGCTTCGGGTGGACTGAGGCTTTCTTTGTTAAGGGTAGGATCCTTTGAGTGGTCTCCTTTAGTTATGTAAATGTGGCCCAGTAGGCACCCACCACCCTGGGGGGAGAGCGGAACTGGCCCTTTTGTGGTCTGACAAAGGCCGTCCTTCTCCAGGCTCCTTGGAATGCAGAGCTGATGGCGGGGAAGAAGGTGAACCAATTTGCATACGAAGCCCAGGGCCTTGGGGAGGAAAGGGCTTGAGACCATCCCCCTAACCTGCACCCACAGCAGGGTGGTACTGAGTAAAATCCACCGTCAGGAAAGGGCTTTGAGGCCTGGAAAGTTACTTCACAAGGAGGAAAGGGAGCCCGAGCAAGTTTGTGGGGTTCCTCCGGCCGACCTGCGGCTGAGGGGGAGCCCAGGACCCAGCACACCTAGTGGCTGCTGCTCTTTGGGGAAGGGTGGATTAGGAGGAGGATTTTACTTCTGAAGCATGGGCTCCGCAGCAGCCGCGCAGGAACTGGGACCAGCAAAGGGAGCGGCTTGGAAGTTGCAGGGCTGTGCAGGCCCAGTGTTCAACAGCGCCGCCGCGTGGACAGAGACGCAATGGCTGACAGTGGCTGTCGAGGCTTGCCAGAGAACAGACCCTTTGGACAAAGTAAGCCCGTGACGTTCTTGAACAATTTGGGAATGAGTGGGCTCCAATAAGGGTATACGAAGGACTGGAGCAACCAACGAGAAAAATGAAAATGTAGGGAAGCGGCTGTGGCTCAATCAGTAGGGCTCCCGTTTACCATAGGGGAGGCCCCGGGTTCGATTCCCGGGGCCTCCTGGTGAAGGCAAGCCGGCCCGCACGGCGCAGTGAGCCGACACAGCAAAGTGATGCAACAAAGGGAGACAAGCAGACACAGGAAAACGCACAGCAAATGGACACAGCGAGCACAAGCAACAAGGGGGGTGGATATATAAGTAAATAAAAATAAATCTTAAAAAAAAAAAAAAAGAAAATGTAGCCATCCTCGTACCCTGTTAAGGAGGCAGGTCACGCTGTGTTACAGTCCTGCTGAGACGCCGGGGGACTGCGGTGGGGGGTGCTGCCTAGCCCACAGGACCTGGCGCTAGCCGCCTCACCTCGTCCCAAATGGGAGATGGCATGAGGGTGTTTCCAAGATTCCCCTCTGCTCATTTCTTTCCTGCCTCGACAGCAGGGTCGGCTCCTCCATGCCTGCAGAAGCGTCAGCTCAGGGCCTGCAGGCAGCCTGCTCTGGAGGCAGCTTTCCCACCAGCACAGGAACCCCGAGCCCCCCTTCCCAACACTGTCCACATCAGACAGCTGGCTGTGCCTCCCAAAGCCCTGCTTCTTTGCACTTTGGGCTTTTGCGTGTCCCTGGCCTGGTCTGTCTGTCCCTCTGGTCCTCTTCCACCACAGGCAAATGGCCCCGGGCCTGTAACACTAGCTCACCTAGGGGGGCTCCCTATGTTGCTTCTGCTGACACCCCACCCGGCCTCTGAGGAAGGCAGGGCACTGGAGGGTTCAGTAGACCTCAACCACCATGCCCACGGGGCATGAGGATGTGCGCCTCCATTTAGACCTCCCAGTCGGCAGGGGACACCCCACAGAGCAAGCTCAGAGGAAGGGGAGCAGGGCCCTTGAAGTTCTGCTGGTCCCCTGCCCTCAGGATCTAGTCCAAACACCTTCCTGCAGCCTCCCTTCCCACACCCCAGCTCCAGCCGTGCTGAGCTCCTCTCAGCTTGTGCACCACCTTCTCTGTCCCCTCCAGCTGTTCCGTCAGCCTTCCCATCATCCTTCAGTACCAGCATGGGTCCCCCGTGGCCTCTGGGTCCCCCCGCACCCCTGCCTGGGCCTAGTGGCCCATCCACCTACCTGTCTCCTGGGTGTCCCTCTTCTGCTTCCCTCAAGGACTGGGACTCTGGGAAGAGGCCCCAGCTCCCCACTCCATGTTCTGCAGCTTGTGGCAGGACCTGGCCTCCATGGGTGAGGAGTGAAGAGCCAAACGGCCAGGGTGGCATGAGCTCAGTGGTCTCACCAGGAAAGGGCCTGCACGTGGCCTGATGCTCTGCTGTGGCCACCTTGGAATTCTTAAGAGCTCATAAAACCACTTTTCCCTGGGCCCTGCATATGGCTGTTGGCTAAGGACAAGGGGGACGGCTTGGGGCGATGTATGCTGGGGAGGAGGAAACAGGAGCAGGTCCTGCTCCTTCCCTGAAGCCTTGGATGCAGGCAGCTGCGGCCACCTGGGATTCCTTTTGGTCCTTTGGTCTCTCACCTCCCTCCACCCTGCTCTGTACCAAAGTCAAGATGTTGCATTCTGTTAGGACCTGACCCTTCCTCCACTCGCCTGGAGAAGCCCCGTGTAGACATTAAGGAGTGGGTGGCTTTCTGGAGATATCTGACCGGCTCTGGCACACACCCTGAAACCCCACCACCACTCCGGCCACTGGTT
This sequence comes from Tolypeutes matacus, assembly GCA_026826555.1. NCBI lineage: Eukaryota > Metazoa > Chordata > Mammalia > Cingulata > Chlamyphoridae > Tolypeutes > Tolypeutes matacus. Next base: position 6,174,351 of record JAKSZT010053929.1, read on the forward strand.
AATGCTTCTGGTCAACCATCTTTCCATCTCTGTGGGTCTCCCTTTCGAGACGGAGCGGGAGCCCCCAGCCCTTGCATGCTTCCACTTGATGCCACCCACTGTCATAACCCTCATTAGCCTCAGTGTCAACCCTGGTCTCATCTCCACTGATGGGGCCAAGCGGGGCCAGTGGGGTGTTCTCTGTGCACGGGTCTCTCCTGCCGCCCCCGCCCCCCAGGGGATGTCTTTCTCGACTGTGGACCTTGTGGCCTCTGCTTGATCCTGGTGGCTCCCCTCCTAAGGTCTTCCTGGGGCTGCCCCGCAGGCTCCTTGCAAAACCACCAGGCCAGCAAGCCTGACACAGGACAAGCCGTCTTCAAATCTCAGGACCGGTGATGGAGCTGGCAAGGGAGTTTCACACCAGGAAAAACCCACAGTCCCCCTTTATTGAGAAAATAGAGATGGCCCCTCAGTCTTTACCCAGGTGACTCCACCCTGAGGTAGGAGGTGCACCCTTCTGGGCCCACCCGGTGGGCCCCTGAACCTGGCAGAGCAGCCCGGTTCCTTTCATTGGGCAAGCGATGGTCTAACCAGGCCCTGGAAAGGCAGGGGTGCAGGTAGGGTAGGACTCTGGGGGGGTGAGGGTTTGGGGGGTACTGAGGGGGTGGAGGTGGTGTTTCTCAGGATGGGGACGGGAAGGGAGGAGGGCCAGGGAGGTGGCCACCACCTCCTCCAGCCTGGAGCCTCCTTCCTCCAAATTCTTCATAAATAAAACTTCACAGTAATAGAAGAATGCCACTGCGAGGGCCAAACCGGCTGGTTTCCAGCCAGGGAGCTGCACCTCCTGTGGCTGCAGGAGGACCTGGGACAGGGGGCAGGCAGCACCAGGAGGGCGGGGCCGGTAGCGAGGCTCTGTTGCCCGGCGCTAGGGGGTGGGGCAGGGGCTGCAGCCCCTCCAGAAGGTCTGAGGGGCACTGAGGTAGTCAGTGGCCAGTTGTGCCTGCCAGACAGGGGTCCAGATGGAGCCAGGGGATGCGGCCAGGAGGGAGGCAGCCTGGGAGCCCTGGGGGCAGCCCAGCTCCTGGCGAGTCGGTGGGTGGGTGGGGGGCTTCTGAGGCTCTGTCTCCCAGGAGACCAGGGGTGGGGACGGGGAGGGAGTGCTGTGAGCCTGCGTGTGGTCGAGCTCCTCCTGGGAGGGCCAGTCCTGGTCCTGGCCCTGCAGGGAGACTGAGGCATTTCATGAGAGGAGAATCTTCTCTGAGGGACAAGACGGCAGCCACAGACCTGTGTGGGGCCAGGTGGAGCCCAGATGCCTGAGCACAGGGTTCCTTCAGAGGCCACCAGGGTCCCCGCCAGCTCGAGGGCCCGGGGAACGGACGCGGGCAAGGAGGGCCTGCCTCCTGGGACAACCTTCTCCAGTCTGTGCAGTTCCAGTCGTTCCGGGGCCTTGACCCCACCTTGCGGGAAGTGTCCGCACAGGGATCCCCACTCCAGCTACGTGCATCCCACCATCCTCGGGGTGAGGGGCAGAGCACACAGGGCTGGCCCAGCTCCTTGCTGGGGGCGCCGGGCTAGCGCCCTGTGCCCTGGGGGCTCGAGGGCTCAGGCGCGGCCCGGCCGGGGTCAGAGCACCTGCAGCTTGAGGGAGCAGGTGAGGTTGCCGTGCACCAGCCCCCACATGGCCAGCAGCTCGGCGGGCAGCAGCTTGTGCACCACGAGCATGGAGCGGAAGAAGCAGGGCTCCTTGTTCATGCGGCTGTTGCGATTCCGCGAGATGCCGAAAGTCTTGAAGCCCTTGTGGGCCACGGGCTGCACGCCAAGCACCTCCAGGCACATGCCCAGGAAGACGTCGTCGATGGGGTAGAGCTGCAGGGTGCCGCAGGCGCGGTGCAGGCGCCGGGCCAGGCCGCCGGCCATGAGGAAGCCGCCGCCGCCCGCGTACGGCGGGTAGCTGGCCTTGCTGTACAGGGCCCCGGGGATGTAGTATTTGTTGTCCTTCCTGCGGATGGGCCGGGCGCGCTCCAGGACGTCGCCCACGAACAGGTCCCCCTGCGGCCGCTGGTCGGCCAGAAACTCGAGCAGGTTGGTGGGGCTGACGAAGACGTCGTCGTCGCCCTTGAAGACGAAGCGGACGTGGGGGCAGTAGGTGTCAAACCACTTGAGGAAGTGAATCTCCTTGAGGGTCAGGTTGAAGAAGCTGTCGAGAAAGTCCCACTGCAGGATGTCGCCGTAGAGGCGGTCCTCGTAGGCCAGCAGCTGCTGGTAGTGGGCGCGCTCCTCCCTCTTGGAGGACGTGCCCAGCAGGAAGACGGTGCGCACGGCCCTGCGGCCCCCGCCCGCCGCCGCCTCCCCCTCGCGGCCCCAGGTCTGGCGGATGGCCTCGCGGCGGTCATGCTGCGTGATGACCGACTTGACCACCACCAGCAGGTGGACGTCGCCCTTGCACTTCTCTGGGTGGTTCAGCAGCATGGGGAAGTACCGGCAGTGGCGATAGAGCAGAAACTGCTGGAAGTGTGGCTCCAGGGTCTGGAACCAGGCCTCGTGCGTCAGGTTGAGATTGGCCGAGCAGTTGTTGGTCGTCACGTCCCAGACCTGGGGACCCCGCGAGGCCACGAGGGTGGGGGTGGCCACCTCCCTCTGGTCCTTCCAGAAGCTGTTAGGGCCCACCAGGTGTCCGCTTGGCTTCTGCTCTTTCTGTGGCCCCTGGGTGGGCAGCAGGGACTCTGGCAGAAACTGACTGGGGGTCAGACTGCGCTGGAATACCGTCACAGCCACCAGCAGGGCCAAGGACAGACACAGACTCTTGTAGACGGTTTTCTTCCTGGGGAGGGCATGGCGGTGCAGAGGACAGGGGTGAGGATGGGGCCCCTGGGACTCCCCAGCTGGCCCTCTCCTGGAGGCTGGGCGGCCCCACGTGGGCACGTGGATCTGGGGTCACAGACCCAAGTCTCGGGGGCCCTGCACTGCCAGAGGGTCCTGCTCCCCCCGTCACCTTGGCCTCTCCCTAGGAGAGCCACGCTGCCCAGAGCTTACACACGGGCATTGTGGAGTCGGGTTGCCTGGGTGCAAAGCTGGCCCGGCTAGACAAGCTAAATAACTAGGTGTCTCAACTTCTTGCAGCCCTAATGTCCTCTTCCCCCAAAGGGAAATAACAGCCCAGGACTGGAGTGCTATAAAAAGTGCAGCCAGCGCTGTACAGTCGGCGAGACTTCTGCCCTCTCCGGGCCCCCTCCCCCCAAGCAGCCCTCTTGTTTTCACATTCCTGTGCAAATCCCAGGAATGGTGGTCAGGGGTGTCATTAGGTGACTTCCCCCCCACCCCCCCCGGGCCCTGGAGAGTAGCAGAGATGGCACCTTCTCTGCAGTTTGGGAGCTCAATAACGTCATGGGGGATTCTGGGCCTGGCCCCCCTACTTTTCCCCCATGGCCCATCTGATCCGACAAAAATTACAGCCCACGTGGAAGTTGGAGGCCTGGAAATGGGGTGGGCATCCCCTAGCATGACCCTTTGCCCCCCTCCCTCCTCGATCTGGGCTCCACTCCCTTAATGTCCCACGGGGAGAGACGGGTCCCCCAGCTCTACAGTCCTGGAAGGGGAACACATCCTCACTCTCTCCAGGGCCCCTGCCGGCCCAGCCTGTGTGGCCTGAGGCCCTCTCACACCTGCCTCTGGGGACGACCAGGTGGCCTGCCCGTCTCTCCTAGAAGTCCGGGGGGCGAGGGCTGAGGACCTGGGTAAAGGGTAGGTCAGAAAAGCGTGACCTGTGAGCTCCGGGAGGCCAGGGTCCTGGAGGAGACAGAGCCCGGAGGCTGCAGGGAGGTCGTGGGGGAGCGTTGAGGGGGTGGGCTGTATCTCCACCTCAACACTGGCGGCTGCAAGGTGCAGGGATTCCTAGGGCATGCAGGTGGCGGAAGACCGGGTCACCTCAGGTCCCTCTGCTTCCCCGGCCCTGGGGGTTCCAGCAACCCCCTGGCCCCCAGCCTCTGCAGAAGGCGTGGAAGGAGGAGGTGCAGCAGCTGATGCCCCCACCGGCCGCTCGGCCCCGGTTCCACCTGCACCGCCCCGCGGCTTTAGTAAGAGAAAAGCCCCGCAGGGGGCAGCCGGGCAGGGGGCGAGCGGGCGGGCCCGAGGCCCGGGCTCCCGCCGGGCAAGACGCTCCAGGGGCGGGGCGGGGTGTGGAAAGGGGGGCCGGGGATCCCCGGGGCGCGCGAGGCCCTCGCGGGTCTCTGAGCCCGGCCGGCCACCGGGGCCATCCCGAGTCCCTCGGGCCCCGGGAGCAGGGGAAGGGAGGACCCTCCCGGCCCCGGCGCGCCCCGGCAGAGCGCCCCGTCCCGCGGTCCCCTGGCGCCGCGCACGGCCCCGCTGTCCCCGGGAAACTGAGGCCCGCGGCGCCGCATTCCCAGCCCCGAGCGCCGTCGCCGGACCTCGCGGCTCCTCCCCGGGCCCCCGCCGCCCACACCTGGGAGGAAAAGCGGGGGGCCCCGGGCGCCCCGGCCCGCCCCTTACTCACCACAGAGACATGGCGGCCCGGGCCGGGGCGGCGGCGGAGCGGGGCGCGCGGGTCGCAGCTCTGGGCGCCGCGGCTGGAGACGGGCGGAGGTCGGGCCGCGCCCCCGCTGGTGACTTTCCTCTTCCCGGCGGCGGGAGGAGGGGCCGGGAGGGGCCGCGGCGGCCCAGGTGCCTTAACCCCTTCGGCGCCCTGGGCCCGCCGCCCCGGCCCCTCCGCGTTCCCACCGCGCGCTGCCCGCTGCGGGGAGGCGGCCGGGACCCATTTCTCCGAGGCGGCGCCCGAGGCTCCAGAGGCGCCGAGCCGCGCAGGGTCGCCGACTGCGAGCGGCTGAGTCGCGACTTCGGACCCACGAGGGTCGCCGCCACCCCGGGCTGGGGTGTCTCGGCCCCGCGTTACGCGGAGGTCCCCACCCCCTCCAGCCTCCCCCGCAGTCCCCGGCCCTTCCTGGCCGCGTGCGAAGTCCGGATACCGCGCCGCGCCCCGCTCCAACCCGCGCCCGGGGCGCCCCAGGCCCCGGCTTTTTTTCTCTGGTCCCACTCTAACTTGGGGGGGCGGGGAGGCAGAGAGGAGGTTCCTTTTTAACTACACCCCGCCTTCCTTCTGTCCTCTCCGCTTTTCCCCTTCCCAGGCAGAATCCTTTCCCTCCCTCCTGCCATGCCCCCAACAAGCAGTATGGGCTGGAGCGGGGAGACCAAAGCTGCCACCCCCTGGGAGAATAAATGAGACTGGGCTGGGTCCCCAGGTGGACCCCTCACCTTTGGGGTGCCCGGCCGTCTGCCTGGGCCCAGCCTTTCCTTTCTTTTCCTTCATCAACAAATATTTCTCTCAAAACCCTTTCTGTCCCCAAGTCTATTAACCTGCTGCCGCTGCCAGGCCCAGCTCCTCTTAGGGAGTGGGCTGCACAGGGGCATCAGGATTCCATGCTCAGCCGGCTGTTCTGTCTTGTTCCCTGTGGGGTCCATGCTCTGCAGGACCTCAAAACCGCCCATGGAATTGGAATGGAAGCGGCGTCCAGGAGGAAATAAACACCTAACATTTTTTTTGAGTGGCTACAGTTTGCCAGGCAGCATTTTAGGCAGGTATGTGAATAGTCGACTCAGTGTTAGAGGCCTGCACTATTATTATTTGCACTTTAGCAAGGAGGAAATGGAGGTACAGAGGGGGGGGGAAAGCGGCTGGGTGAAGTCCCACAGTCCAGCCCAGGTGGTGTGCCTGGGCCCAGAGGCTGGCCCTGATTCCTTCCTCAAGGCTTCGCCCAGAGACAGCAGGGACGCGGCTGCCCCTGCCGAGGAGGGTCCGGGGAGGCCCTGTGGCAGTCAGAGGCGGTGAAGAAGCCTAGGAGGCCCCAGGCTCCTCTTGCCAGTCTGGGCCCCTGGTCCCTAAGCTTGGGGTGAAGGACCCCCTTAGCTTTTTCCTCAAGGTTTAGGGGCCCCTCATAGAAAGAGAGAAAACCTGAGGTGCAGTAGAATTACAAGAGACTGAAATTCTAATCAGGGAATGTGAGGGGCCTTCCAGGCAAATTCCAGAGGAGAACCCTGGGACCAGCCACCTTTTGTAGTGGCCTGGTGGGACAGACAGGAGAGGAAGTTCCGACTTACAGTCCAAAGCCCTTTGGGCCTGGCTCCCTGCCACAGAGGGCCACCCCCAGCTCCGTGGGGCCACCCCCAGCCCCGTGGGGCCCCACTGGCTAGTCCCATGCGTGGAGGCTCTGGGCCTCTGCCACTCCTGCTCTCTTCAGCCCTGCAAGCATGGCTTCGGGGAAGGGCTCAGGGCCCACCTGGGTCCCCTCCCTTACAGAAGGTGCCTACTGAGAAGGTCGCCCTGGGTTTCCTCAGGTGCTGTAAGGGGTGGGCACGTCCCTGGGAAGGGGATTTGAACCCAGGTTTGGGGACTAGAAGGCAGGGTTGGGTCAGGGCTCTGTACTTCCTGGATCCACTGGGGGCAGGTGGCTTATTCCCTTGGGGACCTCAGTTTCCTGTCCTCACAGGGTTAGGGGCAGCGATGCATGTGAAATGCAGGTCCTTTGTGGTGACATCACTGTTAATTATTATCTCCAATATCCGGCCCAGCTTCATGGCCCCAGAACCCACTGGGTTTGAAGAGGTGGTAATGGGAGACCACGGATGTTCTCCTGGAATCTGCTCAGTGGAGCTGAACGCCTTGTCATCAAGGATTCATCTGGTCTGTGCCAGCTCAGAATGGGGAAATGAGTGACAATATTCTGGCCTCTCTGCTAGGTGAGGCGGGGTTGGAAGTGTGGGAGCCAGGCCTGGCCAGGTCAGATGTCAGTCTGACCCGCCCCCCTGTGGGCCATTTCCTGTGAGGAAACACAGTGACACCCTCCCTCCCCCACTCTAGGGCTCACCCTCTCCACTTGTTCCTGCTCCTGAGGACAGAGCCCCTCATGGATTCTAGGGGGCTGTCTCAGGCCACAGCTGGGGTGGTTGAGCAAGGTCCTGCCCCACTCTCCCTGGCTGAAACCAGACCTCAGGGTTAGATGGCAAGATGGGAGAGCATAGTGGGGGATAGGAGGGGGTCTGTCCAGAGCCCTAGAGGGGGGTGGGAGGACAGGAGGGGCCAGTAGCCGGTGGGAGGCTCTTGTCCCTGTCACAGGGTCACCCTCTGCTCGTCTCAGGGAGACCTTCTGGAAGAGGGGCCTCAGTGAATCTGGATACGGGAGAACCTGAAGAAGCTCCCTCCACCTCCCTTCCCCTCTCTTCTCTCCTCTTCCCTAAACCCCTTTAGGCACCTCAGCCTCATTTCCCCTTCCCTCCTTCCCCATCCCCACACTCCCCTCCCCAATACCCCTTCCTAATGCCCCCTCTGCACCCCCACGTCCCTTTTCCTACCCTCTCCCCTTACTCCCCCCCCCCACATCAGGGGCTCTGTGCCCCATCCTCAGGCCTTCTTCCCCTCGTATCCCCTTTCCCCGCTATTCCCACTTCCTTCCACCTCCTTTCTCCTACCTTCTAAGCTGATTAGACTCTAGGCTGTGGCCATAGCAAGGGCTTCTGCCCAGGAGCAGAGGCCTTGGTGTGGGGAGACCTCGGCCAGAGAGGCAAGATGGGTGCCAGAGAGAACCCAGAAGCTAAAGCTCCTCAGAGAGGGGCCGCCCTCCAGCTGGGCCGCGGCTGCTCAGGAGAGAGCTGCTCTGGCAGTACCCACTTAGCGGTGACAGTGATGCGTAGAGTGTGTGTGAATTGATCTTAGCAGGTGTTTTGAACGACCCTGAGCAGGAGTCTGCTCCAGGGGCAGCCACGGCCTGAGCTTCACATGCTGCCATCTCCATTGGCACCAGAGGGTCTGGGACTTGGCCGCAGAGTCAGAAATCATCGTTCATTGGTGAAGAGTGTGGCTGAAATTGTGCCCAGGCCTGAACAGGGGTGGGAATCCAGGGAGCAGTGCCTGAGTCTAGAACTTTCTCTAACTGGCCTTGGGTCCCCCCACATGATGATCTGACTGCAAGGCCAGCCAAGCCCTCGGTGAACAGGTCCTTGAATTCCCATGGAGAGAACCTTTGCTCCTGCTGCTGCTGGCTGAAAGGATCGGCAGGGCACCTTGCTGAACATGTGGAAAGCAGCAGGATGCCTGTTTCTGCGCCTGTTGCTACTAGGACTTTTCAGTGGGTGGCAGTTGGCCTGAGCCTTGATTTTCTTGTAACACAGACTCTGGTGAGGAGTGTGGGGTGAGGCTATCATCCTCGCCTGCCTCTGGTCATTGGAGGCCACCAAAAGCCACGGTGCAGAACGTGTATGGGAGGAACCTCAAAACTGCCACGTCAAGGGGTACCCCCCCACAGCCCAGGCGCAAACCTGTGCTGAGAAGAACTCACGGGACAAACGAGCTGTCCGGGCACCTGGTGGGCTTCCCGGTGGGGATCCCCCCCCCCAGCCCTGTGAAGGCTCAGGGACCTGGGTAGAGAAAGTGAAGAGGGGAACAATTTTCCTGGGGAATGGGTCCTCTATCTAAGGGGTGGGAAGAAGAGGAGGCCAAGATGGGGCAGACAGAAAGATGGGGAGAGGGAGCAGGTAGAGCTCAGTGGTTGAGTGCCTGCTTTGCATGTGCAAGGTCCTGGGTTCAATCCTATAAAAAAAAAAAGATGGGGAGAGATGGAGAGTCAGGGGACAGAGTGACAAGGACAGTGTCTTCCAAGTATGGGCAGCCTGTTTTGGAGTGACCGAGCAACCCAGAAGGCAGCGTTGCCATGACCATGTCTGAAAGATGCTGATTCCAGGGCCTCGAGAATCTCACTCCATAGGTGTTGGGGATTGAATGGTGCCCCCCACAAAAGACCATGTTCAAGTCCTGACTCCCAGTCCCGAGGATCTTTGAAGATGTTTTTAGTTAGGGTGTGGCCCAGCTGAATGACGGGGGTGGGGGATGGGGTGGGTGGGGGTGTCGCGGGGGGCAGGGGAGCGTAATCCAAAATGGCCAAAGTCCTTGCAAGCAAAGGAAACTGGACAAGGAAGCAGGAACCAGAGGAGGAGACAGAGCGAGAGAGAGATCGCCATGTAAGCAAGGCGGAGCTGATTGCATCAGCCAGGGAACCCCACAGGTCGTGGCCAGCCAGCGCGAGAACATGGCAGACTCCAGGAGAAAGCAGGGCCGGCTGGTCCCTTGATGGTGGACTTCCAGCATCCAAAACTGTGGGACCGTCAGTCCCGCTGCTTCTGCCCACCAGGGTGTAGATTTCTCACAGCAGCCCTGGCAAACTCCGACGGTCTAGGCAGGACCTGGACTCCTGATGTGTAGGCAGGCTTGGGAACCCCTGGCCTGGAGCCCTCCAACTCCAGCTGTCTTGGACAGCCTTGGGCACAGGCCAGGAGAGGGACCTTGTCCTGCAAGACTGGGGAGTAGGAAGACAGAATGGGGAGCAGCTGTGAAGGAAAACAGGAGCAAAAGTGGTGAGGGATAAGGAAGTTTGATTCTCCCATTGCAGGAGATGCAGCAGAGGAAGCAGAAGTGGATTTAGGAGCTTGAGGAGAGGGGAAAAGGCTGGCGGTGGCTGCTGCATGGGATCTGAGGAAGCCAGGGAAAGACAGTGAGGACTGTTGATTCATGAGATTAGCAGCCCCACGGGAACAACCTGGAGAGGTGCAGATCCCCCCAAACAGCTGCTGTTATCAGGAAAACTGGGGGAAAGACACCCCGTTCCAGAGGGCCACTCACAGCAGGCCAGTCCTCCTCTCGTGCCAAGCCCCCTGTACGATCAAATTGCCCTCCAGAAACCCCACGGCCCCGGAACCCCAGAGGAAGGAGGAAGGCATGTCCCACACACTTTCTTTTTTTTTTACTTTATTTTGTACTTTTAATAATTGAAAATAGGGAGGCAGCTGTGGCTCAATCAGTAGGGCTCCCGTTTACCATATGGGAGGCCCCGGGTTCGGTTCCCGGGGCCTCCTGGTGAAGGCAAGCTCGCCCGCACGGCGTGGTTAGCTGACCCAGAGAGCACAAGCAGCAAGGGGGGAATAAATGAATAAATAAATAAAATCTTAAAAAAAATAAAAATAAAAATAATAATAATAATTGAAAATATAAACAATTAAAAACTAAAAAGTAAACACAGATGAATAAATACATACATTTCTCAATTAAATGTAATGGATACATATAAAAATTTTTTTTGAATCAAACAATATGTTATACAATATATTTGGTTCATAGTAATGCATTCATACAGTATTTGTCCTTTTGTGTCTGGCTTGCTTCACTCAACATAATGTCCTCCAGGCTCATCCATGTTGCCATATGCTTTACAACTTCATTTCTTCTTACAGCTGCATAATATTCCATCGTGTGAACAGACCACAGTTTGTTTATCCATTCGTCTGTTGATGGACACCTGGGTTGTTTCCAACTTTTGGCAACGGTGAATAATGTTGCTATGAATATCGGGCTACACACTTTCTTGACAACTCCTTTCCTGGGAGGGGCCCCCGGGCTGGCCAGTGGAGGGGACACAGCTCCTTCCAGGGCTGGGCAGCAGCTCTGGCCCATTCCTGCACTTGGCACCGCTGGCTACTCTGGGGGCAGTTGAGGCTACCTGTGGCTTCCTGGGCCTGGGAGCCAGGCAGGTGGGGTGGGGGGAGCTGGGCAGCTGAGAGAGAAGCCAGGGTTTAAAGAGGCCCAGGAGCCAGAGAAGCAGAGCAGGGAGGCTAAGGGCCATGGAAGGAGCTGGCCAGGGTTTCCCTAGTGCCTCCCTGGACAGCAGTCAGCTGGGCTGCACCCCGGGCTCCTGTCGGACATGGGCATAGGTGAGCACACTCAGGCACACACACATTCCCACAGACTCACATACACACAGAGACAAAGGCACACTCACACCCAGGTGCACACACAGACATACATGCAACACACACAGAGGGACATATGTGCACACACAGATACACACACATTAAGAGGGACACACACTTGTGTACACACACACGCACCCAGAGGGAAACACACACACACATTCATCCATCCAGAGACGCACACTGTCATCCACGCGTAGATCCAGATACACACACACACTCAGGCACACACAGTCTCCTCCCCTAACTCCCAGAGAGGCACACACACCTCCATACACATACACACACATGCCCAAGGCCCTTCCTAGGTGGGAGTGGCCTTCCCCCGTGCCCCTCTCTGACCTCTGGGAGCCTCTGCTGCCCACAGGCCACACTGCCCGCATTGGCCCCGGCGCCCCTGCACCAGCGCCCCACACCCTCTCCCATTCACCAAGAACCACCCCCTTCCATCGACTTCCCCCCTTCTGAATGGAGGGAACCCCTGCTCATCTTTCAAAACCCAAATGCCCCTTTGCTGTCCCCCTTGCCCGACCCCCAGGGGTAGGTTCTCCCCCTTTGACCTGCGTCACTCTGTGCAAGCACATCTGTCTGTCCCTCCTCCACCTGTCTGCACATGCTGGGCCTTTCTGCCTTCCTGGGGGCAGCATGGGGGAGGGGGAGGCAGCAGCACCCTTTGTTGAATAAATGGGGCCATGAATTGCCAGCACTGGCACTGGAGGAGACCCTGGCAGGGTGGAGGGCCAGCCTTGCCTCAGCCAGATTCAGAGGATGACAGGATGTGCCCACCTCAGGGACATCCCCCCCCCAGGATGTGCCCACCTCAGGGACACCTCCCCGGGAGCCTCAGGCGGCACAGCGAGCACATTCCAGCTCACACTGATGCACATTCACACGCGGGTGGGCATGGCTGCCTCTCGCCCTGGACAGCTGGGCCCAGGCTGCACGCTCCCCCCGGCCACCAGTGACTCACGTCCCAGCCCGCCCGCCCGGGTACACACAGCCTCCTTTCAGCCTCTCGGCCTCAAACACTAGCTTAGTCTTCCCTCTGGCGCCTCCCCCGCCCCAGCCAGGCCTCCTGCCCTCCCCAGCTGGCAAGCACAGTCCCGCGCTGAGGCCTCCTCCATCTCCACAGGGCTCCTGTCTCTCGTCACCCGGCTCCTGTCCAAGCCGGCTCTGCACGGGCACCCTCTCACAGTCCAGAGCCTGGCCGCGTGCCCTCTGAGCACCCCCTGCTCCCACCTCTCTGCCCATGGTGCCGCTCCCAGAAGGATGAGTCCTGAGGGGTGGGCTGGAGAGCCGATGGACCAGCCGAGGGTCAGAAGGTGGCAGCTTCCCCACTCAGAGCCCAGAAGCACCTAGAAGTCCCTCCCAGGCTCTGGCTCAGGGCCTCCTCACTCACCCAGACCTCCCTTCTCACACATCCTCCCGCCAGCTTCCCAGAGCCTGACATAGCCTGGCCGGGCAGAGGATTATTACGCCCATTTCACAGAGGAGGAAACTGAGGCTCGGGGGAAACTGAGTGCTGGAGCTGGGACTCAGGCTCTGTAAAGTGGGGTGCATGCCAGGCCCCTGGGAGACGGGCTCCACCAGTGGGCACCATTGCCACGATTTGCACAAAAACCAGCTCTTGGTTTTGGACCCGGCACCCTCCGCTTTTTTTTGTACCAGGCCTCACCCCTCTTGTCGCAGGGGTGGGCTCTCGGCCGGGCCCCTTGTAGCCCCCAGTGTCCCAGTTTTCAGACTGGGAGAGGGACGCCCTTTTCCTCTCTGATCACAGACTTTGGAAGGTGCAGCTCTGAACATATCGGGGAAACGTTCTCCCACAGGCACTTGGCATCGCCTCACCTACGGGGAGAGAGAATCCAGCTGATAAGCAGAGTCTCAACAGGAATTCTGCTCCCAGAAGCAGCGTAACAGCCGCGGAAATGTCCACCACCCCCCCAGGACGTGGGACATGCCACCTGACATGGCAAAAAGGACAGTGTCGTGTGATGAGGCTGCGGCCCTGAGACCTGCGTTACCCAGGTGGGCCCAGGCTAATGGCGGCCCTCAAAAGTGGCAGGAGTCAGAGCAATGCCAAGCACAGAAGTCACCGCGGTGTCTCCGCTGGTTCTGAGGAATAGGGGACCCCGTGCAAAGGTTGGAGAGAGGCCTCTAGGAGCTTGGGGCGGCCCCTGCCTGGCAGCCAGTGAGGAAATGGGGACCTCAGCTGGGCAGAGCTGCCCACACCCAAATCAGCCTGGAAGCAGGTTCTCCCAGGACGTCTCGGTGAGAGCCCGGCGGCAGTGGCAGCTTGCGTTGGACCTCGTAAAGCCAGCTGAGCCAACCTGGACTTCTGAGCTCCAAAACTGTTAGAGAATAGCTTTGTATTGCTTTAAACCACTGCATCAGGTAATTTGATACACCAGCAAAAAAAACCCACAACAAACGAATACAGGCTGCTGCCACTCTCCCTCCCCTGGTTTCATCCCAGGAGCCAATAATTTTCCATTTGTGGTTTTGGTCACCCATGAGCTAAGACTCCTGACTGACTCAATCTGTCTCCTTCACCACACTCAGCTTGCTCACTCCCCTGGGTGGGAGACGGGCACCCAGGGGGCCCAGCTCTCTCCCCAGCTCCCGCCACCCAGGCTTGGGGACAGCCAAGGTGTGAGAGTGACTGCTGGTCCTTCAGGGGCCAGCTCCACCCCTTCCTCACCAAGCCCAATGTTCCCCCTCCCTCCCCTTTCCAGCGGGTCTGAGATCATGGGGGAGAGATCCAGGGCCTGGGAGATGGTTCTGCAGTGGCCTGGCCAAGCCTTACAATGCCGGCAGGGTCCAAAGACATGGAACGTCGTGACTGGAGGAAGATTTGCAGTAACTGGGTAGAAAGGGTGGTCTCTTCGCCACATGCAGAATTCACATAGATAGAAAAAGCAAGAGACCCCAAGAGAGAAATGGGGCCAAGGACGTAAGCAAAGCGTTGACAAAGGAGAAGAGCTGGCTCACATCAAGAGAAATGGGCGTCCTCCTAAGAAATGAAGAGGAGGTAGAACAAGGAAAGGAGGAAGGAGGGAGGAAGGGGGCACGAATGTCGTTTTCTGCCGAATAAGTTAGCCTTGTTTAAAAGATAATGTTCATTCTGGCAAGGATGCAGTAAGATGGACAGTCGTACTTTGCTGGAGGCAATGGGATTTGCTTTCATCCTCGTGGAAAACACTGTTTGCATATACTAAAGGTCTTAGAAGGCTGGTGTGATTTTTTTTTTTTTTAGATTTTTAAATTTATTTATCCCCCACTTGCTGTGTCCATTTGCTTTTTTTGTGTTTTTCTGTGTCTGCTTGTCTCCCTTTGTTGAGCCATCTTGCTGCGTCAGCTCACCGCACCGCAGGGGCCGACTTGCCTTCTCCAGGAGGCCCTGGGAATCGAACCCGGGGCCTCCCCTATGGTAAACGGGAGCCCAGCCAATCGAGCCACAGCCGCTTCCCAAGCGAGTGTGATTTGACGTAGTGATTACACTTTTGCCGTTGATGATGACAGTAACGATAATCATAGTAAGCAAAGCTTGATGCACCTGAGAAATTTAAGTAGGAAACCACCTCAATGTTCAGCAATAGGGTTAAATATTTAATGGCATATTGAACAACCATTAAAGGAGAAAATGTCTATGACAGTGTTGAGTGAAAAAAATCAGGCACAAAAATTATAGATCTATATGACTGTGGGCGGGGGGATCTGTGAAGAGGAAAAAAGATCTTTAAGAAATAGGAACCTTTTTGGATGAATGAAATTGCTCTAATATTTTTTGTGGTGATGAATGCACAACACTGTGATTATACTAAAAGCCATTGGTTGTACACTTTGGATAGATTGTGTGGCATGTGACTATATCTCAATAAAACTGCTTTTAAAAAAAAGAAAGAAAGAAAGACCAGCGTATTAGTGGCTGTCCTTGGGTGGTGAGGACGTGGCGGACTTTCTTCTCTCACTCTTCCTTGATGAGCTTGTATTACTGAATTAGTTAGAACGTAGGTTCACCTGCACCAAAGAGGCCACAGATGACAGTGGCTCAAGCCAGACGGAAGCTCTTCCTTGCCCCGCTGGCGGTACAGGTGAAGGTGTCCCCAGGCTGGCCTGGCGGCCCGGCTCCTGTTGTATTTCGGTCGACCCCGGGGTGTTGTCCTGGCTCACAGCGGGGTCCTGCTTTCTGGCAGCAGGAAGGGCCCCCCCACCCCTGCACAGCTGTACTCCTCGGGGCTGCCCTGAGCCACGTGACCACGCCTAGCTGCAAGGTCAGAGCGTGCACCCGGGTGTCAGGGCCGCTAGCCCAGCACGAGGTCTCCTAGGAGCTCTCCCCACCTCCAGGGACACCCCAGGTGGATTTAGGAGCTCTGAGTCAGCACTGGGGCTCGAGTGTGGAGAGGCCTCAGAAGGAAGACTGAGAGCTTTGAGGGAGACCCAGTGGGTCCCCTGAGTAGCCAGGGGGAAGCGGCGGGGTTCAGAGGGCATGGCAGGCAGAGCTGTGGTCCCCTCAGCCCCAGAGCCTGTGACTACGTTACGTTACCTGGTTGCCAGCCAGCTGACTTTAAAATGCAGAGATGCTCCTGGCTTCCCCGAGTGGGCCCTGGCTAATCCCTGGGTGCTGAAAAGTGCGAGAGAGAGGCACGGGAAGAGAGGCACGGGGAGAGCCCACGCTGGGGGTTTCGAAGATGAAGGGAGGGGCCACGAGCCGAGGAAGGGGGCCAGCCTCCAGGAGATGGAAAAGGCGGGAGATGGTTTCTCCCCTAGAGCTTCCAGAAAGGAATGAGCTCTGTGGACACCTTGATTTTTTACCCCAGGGAGAGCTTAGCAGACTTCTGGCCTCCGGAAGACAATACCTTGGTGCTACTTGCCCTCGTGGTCATTTGCAGCCACAGGAAGCCCAGACAGAGAGCTGGGTTGCAGCACTGGTGACCAGTGTGTAGAGTCAGATGCCGTTTAAGCTGTCCCCTGAGCCATCATTGGAGGCTTTGGCACCAGCACTGCCGGTGGCTTCTGGAGGACAAGGGAAGAAAGAGCTCAATCAAATTCACCCAGCCCCTGCTAGGAACCCACCCTGTGCCCTGGGATAAGGAGATAGAGAAGCACCCAACGATCTCATGGGATGGTGGGGAAGAGAAATGGGGCCACCGGGATGCTTTTGACTGCAAGGAACAGAAACCTCAGCGCCACGTCCTGCGCCAGGAGGGTTTATCATCTCGCTTCACAGGTAGGCTGGGAGAGGGTGGCTCCAGGACTGGCCGCTCAGCCGCGCGGCAATGGACAATGCGGGTGAGGAGCCAGGTTCCCCCGATCGTTATGCTCTGCTATTCCGGTGATTTATTCACAGCCTGGCTCCCCTCATGGTCACGCTGTTTGGGCATCAATCCCAAGGTGACCGTGTCCATTGAAATAAGTTGAGGAGACCTCTCCTTCCCAAATTCTATCCCACGCCCATGGCTCTGATCCGAACGAGGGGCATGGACCCCGGAGCAGCAGGTGGGCATGTTGGGGTTCTGCCAGGACGGAAGGAGGGGGGAGAGAGCCCCAGCGTCGGGGACGCAGCCCCCGTGTCTGCCACAACCCGTCAGGGCTCTCAGTTGCAAACTACAGAAACCAGTAATTTGGCCATGATGAGCAGGAAAATGCTTCATGGGAAGGAGAGCCCTTTCTGGAAGGTGGAGACCTGCCCAGGGACGGCAGGCTGGAGCCGCAGGCGCCTCAGGGCAAGGAGCATAGAGGAGCTCACGAGACGTCAGACCCTGGACCTTCATCACCGTCAAAATTTCGCTCCAGACACGCCACCAGCTAATCCTGCATTTTTGTGTCACCTTCTGATGAAAACCCTTGTGGGAGCATCCAGCAGGCTGAGCCAGGGGTATGGTTCCTACCGGGGTGGGAATTGGGCCCTTTGGCTTCTGGGGGAGGAGGCAGGTCCCACCTCTGCCCAAGACTCACACATGGGGCGTTCACCCCAGCAGGGTGGGTGCTTGGCTTCGGGGCAGCTCCAGCAATGGGCGATGCCCCCACAGTCCCCCTGCTGACCGCCACCACCTTCTCAGTGCCGGCCACCCTGGCATGCGTTTAATCCTCACACCAGCACACGAAGGGCTGGGTGTCGTAGATGCTATTATTAGTCTTCCCTCTCTCTCTCTTTTTTTAGGTAAAATTCACATAACATAAATCCACCATTTTACCCCTTTGAACGTGTACAGCTCAGGGCTTTTAGCACATCCACAATGTCACTAGTTGTGTAACTATCACCACTAATTCGAGAACATTTTCAGCACTCCAAGGAGAAATCCTGAACCTGTTAAACAGTCACTTCCCATTTCCCTCTCCCCCCGCCATGGCAACCATGAATCAGCTTTCTGTCTCTCTAGATTTGCCTGTTCTGGATATTTCATATAAATGAAGTCATATAACATGTGGCCTTTTGCGTTTGGCTTCTTTCACTCTGCATTACGTTTTCAAGTTCATCCATGTTGTAGCGTGTATCAGAACGTCACTCCTTTTGACAGCTGAATTATATTTCTTTTATTTGTTTATTTATTTCTCCCCACTCCCTTGTTGTTTTTCATTTGCTGTGTCTGTTCATCTTCCTTGTTTCTTTAGGAGGCACCGGAAGTCGAACCTGGGACCTCCGATGTGGGAGGGAGATGACTAATCATTTGAGCCACCTCCACTCCCTACTTTGTTGTGTCTCTCATTATGTTTTTCTTTCCTGTGTCTCTTGTTGTATCATCTTGTTGCATCAGCTTTCCATACCTGCTGGTCTTGTCAGCTCGCTGTCTTCTTTAGGAGGCACTGGGAACTTCTACTCCCTGCTTTGTTGTGTCTCATTATATTTTTTCTTCTGGTGTCTCTTGTGTCAGCTTGCTGTCCCTGCCCGTCACACCAGCTCGCTGTCTTCTTTAAGAGGCACCGGAATTCGAACCAGCGACCTCCTGTGTGGTAGGCAGGAGCCCAGTTGCCTGAGCCACATCCACTTCCCTGAATTATATTTCACTGTATGACTAGACCACATTTTATCATCCGTTCATCAGTTGGTGGACACCAGGGGTGTTTTCACCTTGTGACTGCTATGAAACTTCACGTACAAGTGTTTGGACGTGTGTTTTCATTTCTTTCAGGTATGCACCTAGGAGTGGAATTGTTGGGTCGTATGGTAATACTATGATGAACTTTTCGAGGAACTGCCAGACTGTTTTCCACAGTGACTGAACCATTTTGCATTCCCGCCAGCAGTGTATGAGCGTTCTAATTTCTCTACATCCACGCCAATACTTGTTATTTTCCGTTATTAAAGGGGGAGGAAAGGGGAGGGGGAAGCCAAGGAGAGTGGAAGCCAAGGGGCGGAGGAGTGAAAACCTGAGGGCCAGGAGGCCGTGTGAGGGATCTGGGGCATGCAGGGGACCCTGGGTAGGAGTGCGAGCAGCGACAGCTCAGCAACTTCCTCTGCCCAAGGAGACTCCAAGGGCCAAGGCCAGGGGCAGGGGGCAATGCCTGGAGCCAAGGTGGGTGCCTTCTGCCCAAGTGCAGCTACTGCCCCACCCAAGGACAGGTGACTGTCCCCATGGGAGAGCAAGACACTGAGTGTCTGCCGGGCTTCGAATGACAGGAAACAGCATCCGAGGGCCCGAGTCGCCCCTCCGTCCCCGGGCTGCCTCCTGCTCCCCATCTCCTCTCAGGATCTCTGCTCTTCCCACATCTAGGCCAAAGCCCCCTAGCCTGCCAGCCTCCCTCCCTCGCCCTGACTGCATTCCTCCTCCTCTCCGCTTTCCACAAGCACGGCTTGAGCAATGAAGGCATCCTGGAACGCAGGCGCCAGGCGCTGGGGGGAGATGCACATCTCTTAGTCGCAACCCTAAAAGCATGATTCATCGAAGAAAAGCTTCATAAATTGTACTTCGTCAAAATTAAGAACTGCTGCTCTTTGAAAGACACTGGGAAGAGAACGAAAAGACAAGCCACAGATCGGGGGAGACTGTTTGCAAAGCACATATCTGTGTGGTGATGAATGCACAATGCTGTGATTATACTAAAAGCCACTGATTGTGCACTTTGGATAGATCGTGTGATATGTGGATATATGTCAATTTTTAAAAGCACATACCTGATAAAGGACTTATATCAAGATTATACGGGGGAGTGGAGGTAGCTCAGTGGTTGAGCCCCTGATGCCCATGTATGAGGGCCTGGGTTCAACCTTAAAAAAAAGTTTATTCAAAGAACTCTTAAAACACAATAATAAGAAAGCAAACAGCTGGATGAAAAAAAAGCAAAAGCTTTGAACGGACACTTAACCCAATAATATATATGAATGCCAAATAATCACATGAAAAGATGCTCAACATCATTAGCCATTAGGGAAATGCAAAGTAAGCACACACCAAGGCACTGCTCCACACCTGTGCAAATCTCTGAAATTAAAAAGACTGAACAGTCCCAAATGACACTGCAATGACAGATATAGGCCATTTTGTATCGTCACATAACATGCAGAACTGTGTGGGAGAGAGTGTAGACTACAATGTGAACTATGGTCCATGCTTAATGGCAGAGCCCCAGGATGCGTTTATCAATAGCAATAAATGTGCCACACTAATGAAGGATATTTATGTGGGAGGGTGTGAGGTGTGGGGAGTGGGGCATATGGGAATCCCTATATTTTTTGTGTAACATTTATGTAATCTAAGTATCTATTAAAAGAATAAAATAAAGCCACAAAGTACAACCCCCCCCCAAACAAAACAAAACAAACAAAACTGAACAGGTTAGCGGATGAGGCTCAAGTGATTGGGCTCCCGCCTACCACATGGGAGGTCCGTTGTTTGGTTCCCGATGCTTCCTAAAGAAGATGGCGAGCTGGTGCAATGGGCAGGAGTGGCAAGCTAACACAACAAGGTGATGCAACAAGAGACACAAGAAGAAAAACACAATGAGAGACACAACAAAGCAGGGAGCAGAGGTTCCCGGTGCCTTCTAAAGAGGCCAAGCAGGACGGTGAACTGGCACGATGGGCAGGTGCAGCGAACTGACATGACAAGGTGATGCAACAAGAGACACAAGAGGGAAAACATAACAAGAGATACAACAAAGCAGGGAATGGAGGTGGCCTAAGTGATTAGGCGCCTGCCTCCCACATCAGAGGTCCCAGGTTTGGTTCCTGGTGCCTCCTAAAGAAACAAAGAGGACAAACAGACACAGCAAGTGCAAACAACGAGGCAGTGGGGAGAAATAAATAAAATAAATCTTTAAAAAAGTTCTTTAACAAAAATAAATAAATAAATAAAAAGACTGAACATACAAAGTCTTGGCGAGGATGTGGAGGAGCTGGTCCTCTCCTAGGCGGCTGGTGGAAATGCAAAATGGCAGAGCCACTTTGGAAACCAGTTCGATGGTTCCTTGGAAAGTCAAACACACACTTACGGCACGACCCGCTCCCAAGTGTCCGTCAAAGAGAAACATATACAAAGCCTGGTGCGCAAAAGCTCAGAGCAGCTTTATCTGTGGCACTTCCACACCGTGGATGTCAGGAATCAGAACGAGGAAACTGTTGGTAAACATCACAACATACTTATGCTGAGCGGAAGAAGCCAGATACTACGGTATTCCATACGTACAGGCACGTATGCCCGATTCCAGAAGATGCGGCCTAAGCTATAACGACGGAAAGAGCATTGGTCGCCGAGAGGTGGGGGAGGGGTGGTTTGCCGCAGGGCTGGAGGAAACTTCTGGGGCCTTGTTCAAAGGTCAAAGCTTATCCCGCCATAACCACACACAGGTCATTGTCACGTACACCCCAGTAAAGCTGTTAGAAAGAAGAAGTCTAGCACCCTGGAGGAGCTTGTGGTTTGCGGGTAAGGCCCAGAGCGTGGGGAGCTGGGGCCTAGAGCCCCTGAATTAAGGCAGCACCAGTCACCTGGGCACGCTGGAAATGCAGACTCCCAGGCCCCCAGGCCTGCCTCAGGTGACCCCTATGCACTCACTCCAAG
>JAKSZT010053929.1:6197485-6277847 GCA_026826555.1 Tolypeutes matacus
GGAAGGAAGGAAGGAAGGAAGGAAGGAAGGAAGGAAGAAAGAAAGAAAAAAGTAGAAAGAAAAAGAAAAGAAAAGAAAAAAGAAAAGGGAATGCTGGAAGTGATGGGTGCAGATGAGCAGAAGTGGGCAGGGCGTTGCTGGAGACCACTAACCTGGCCCGAGCTCGCCTCTGCCTCTCCCTGCATTCGCTCCTCCTGCACCGTGGCTTTCTCCGGAGCAGGGCCAGGGCCACCAGCCGCTACCATCTCAGCTGCCACTGAGCAGGACCGGGCTCTCCCCGCCCAGCTTGCGGCCACACTCCCCAGGGAGTGCTCTGACTGGCCCAGCTCGGCCCAGCTGCTCACCCCGTGGCCAGGGAGGCAGGGCCAGGGAGAGAATGGTGGCTCCCATATGGATCACGAGGCAAGAGGGCGCAGAAGAAGGAAGGGGGAAGCTCCGGCACGGCCCTGGCCCAAGGGCCGGCAGCAGCCCCACTTCTGATTGCTCCAGGATCCCTAGAGACTCCCGCAGGTGTGGGCGGCGGAGCGTCACGATGCCTTCAAGCCTGACTTCCAGGCGACGCGTCCGCACCGACCTTCTCTGAGCGGCACCTCCTCTGCCTCCTCGACCGGCGAGCGCCGTGTGGGTCCCGGCCGCCCCTTGCCAGCTGCGGTCCTGCGCCCGCCGTGGTAGATGATTCCCACGGAAGGCTGTTGGAAACGGGCACTCCCTCCTTTCTCCCCGGCAGTCCTCCCCGTCCTTGCAGCCACCGGAACAACAGCCCCTTGCCTGGGCAGCAGTGTGCCCGGGACTGCCGGGCTGAGCCTCCTTCTCTGGCGGGGTGCCCCAGGCCCTGCCTTTGCACGGCTCACGGATGCCTGTAAGTTGTGAGTCCGACAGCCCCCTCAACCTCGTGGCCCCAGTGGGGAGTCTCACTAGTGCTCCGAAGACCTCTCCTCTCTTGCCTGCTTTCACATTTTTCCACCTGGCGGCTACTCCACGCCCCTACCGAAGGGAGGCCCCTGGCCACCCGGGGCGTCTCCACAACAGCGCCCTCCTGCCAAGACCCATCTGCACGCTCTCCCCAAAGCCACGAGGGCCTGGGCCTCTGGGCTCCCCTGGCTGGAGCCTCTGGCTGAGCACCTGGCAGAAGTGGGGGAAGGCCCTGCTCCCCCCAGTGTGCCTGAGCCCTGAGCCTGCAGAGCCAGCCAGCACCCCCGGCCTCTGCCCCTCTCTGCACAGGCCAGCAGGCGCCCTGTGCACGGTGCTCAGTTCCCAGAGCCCCGGCTGCCCCCGCAGGTGGACCCTGCGTGGGCCCACTTGTTCCTTTGCTATGTGGACCAGGCCGACCGGGACCCCAAAGCCAGTTCCAGCCGGGATCCATCTACCAGCCCATCAGTCTATCCTGATGCTCCACAGTGGACCAGTGGAAGACTGTGGCCTTCCCGGGCCCGGCCAGCCCCAAGCTCACGCTGCTCCCCTGGCCCTCCCTTGAAGGCTGGCTTTTGGCCTAGGAAGGGGGTCCCTGGGCCCCGTTCTTGCCTTTGGCTCAGGCAGATTGTCCAGGAAACCCCGGGCCCGGGCCTGCCCCTCTGGAGCTGTGGGTCAGGGCACCCCTCTCCCTGGGAAGGCGAGGGCGCCCCATGCTCCTCCCCCTTGCACGGCAGGCCCTTCGCCCCAGGCTGGCTTTAGACCCACGGTCCAAAGTCGTTGTCCGCCTGTGTGCCTAAGGCAGGCCCCTCAGCCCCGGGGGCGGTGATCAGCCACTGAGGCCCTGCAGCCTGCGCCCCCACAGCAGGCAGGGACGTTCCTGCGAGGCAGGGAGCAGGGGAGTGCCAACCGGGCGCCGTGCAGGAAGGTGTCCGAGGACCACCCAGGTCACCTGGGCTGGGAACCCAGAGAGAAAGGCTGCAGGCTAGTTCCTGTAGGGTGGAGGCCGGAGGGGAAATGATGCTAGGGCGCCCGGGGGAGGCCAGAGGTCCGCGGGTACACGGCAGGAGGTGCAGGGGTGACCTCAGAGCACGTGCCACCCTCTGGGCCTGCCCCTTCCAGGGGCACACATGGTCGATCCTTCCAGCCCCCGCCCGCGTGGTCCCGGGACTGCCCAGCCGCGGCCCCTGAGGCTGCACCTCCCTGCACGGCTGGCCAGTGTGGGTGCTGGCAAAGCTGACCAACCGGCTCTTGGTGGGGGGGGGGGCTGCTTTGTACTGTTTGCTGATTTCCAGCGTGTAAATACCTGGAAATACGGTCAATTTCAAGCTACCAAATACCATAGCACTGAACACAGAATTGGGGAGAGCTGTGCAGTCCCACGCCATTAAGTGGTCCACCACACGGACACGATAGAAGTTCATGGCCTCGGGGCCCAGACAAGAGCAAATGTCGCAAAAGAATTAGGAAAGAGTTTTGAGTGTTTATTACCTTTGCTTTTAATATACTTTATTTAATTCTAGGTTTATAGCATTTAAGTTTTAGTAATGGCTGTGATTAAAAACAGCTTGCAGGGAAGCGGCTGTGGCTCAATTGGTTGAGCTCCCGTTTACCATATGGGAGGCCCTGGGTTCGATTCCGGGGGCCTCCTGGTGAAGGCAAGCCGGCCCGCGTGGCGCGGTGAGCTGACACAACAAAGACAGACAAGCAGACACAGAAAAACACAAAGCAAATGGATACAGTGAGCATAAGCAGCAAGGGAGGATAAATAAATAAAAATAAATCTTTGAAAACAAAAAACAAAAAAATAACAGCTTGCAGGGGAACGCATGTAGCTCAAGTGGTTGAGCGCCTGCTTCCAACGTATGAGGTCCCCGGTTCAATCCCTGGTGCTGCCTAAAAACAAACAAACAAACAAACAAACTTGAAGGCCAACTCTCATTGGGGAGTGGATGTAGCTCAGTGGTTGAGCACCTGCTTCCCATGTACCAGGTCCTGGGTTCAATCCCTGGTACCTCTTAAAAAAGCAAAGCAAAACAAAACAAATAAAGCAGCCTACAGAATTCCTGAAAACTTCGCGCTCAGCTCTTGTGAATTAGTATGAGTCAGGTCCAGCACCCACTGCTGCCCAGCCCCCAGCACCTCCCTATCCGTAGCCTTGTTTCCAGCCTCCCTTCTTAGGTCACCAACCTTCCCCCTTTCCCTTCCCCAGGACAGGCCCCCCGGCCTCCATGATTCCAGCATTCCACTCATCACCTCGGCTCACGGGGGGGACAAGAGTCTTGTGGGGGATAACAGCCTGCAGCTGGGGACGCGTGCGAGGCCTGCACTTGCTCTCCGGCTGCGGCTGCGTGACCGGCCCAGCCAGGCCCAGCAGAAGAACCTTCCGTCTGAACCTAGCCCCACTGCTGGGCCACACAATTGTCAGCTAATCAGTTGCTGTTTCAAGCCACTAAATTTTGGGAATGGATTGTTCTGTGCAAAAGCTAACTGCTACACCCCTCAACACAACTCACCCCAGTGTCTGGGGCGATGCACGGGTCAGGCAGACAGGCCCAGCGACCCAGCTGCAGGCCGTGCTGTCTGGCTCACCTGGGGAGTCCTGGAGGACCCCCCACCAGGCCAGAGTGAAGACTGGAGCAAGGGAGTCAGACATTTGTCTTGGGCACAAAATTTAAGGGGTACCCCAAGACTCAGGAATCCAGATAAATAATATTTTAATGCAATATTAAAAAAAAAAAAATCAGACGAGTCAGCCATGGCCCATGGACCAGCTGCCTGTGTCTGTACATAAAGTTGTATTAGAATCAGGGCTGGGGTTAGGGTTAGGCGAGCAAGGTCAAGGGTCACGCAAAAGCAGGGTCAGAACTTGTCTTTGTTAAAAGTTTGATATTTTGTTTATCAAGGACTTTTTTTTTTTTCCCATATTGATCTGTTTTGTTTATTTTGTTCTTTTGATTTGGGCCAAATCCTTTCCAACCTACTGAGAGACACTTGGTGTCTGATTGGATCTTTAACCTCTACCTGCCTATTTTATTCCCAAGGAAGGGTCGGAATTTAAGCTGTTACTAGCCATTTGCACCTGGCTGAGAATGAAGCAAATGGGAACAAGAGTTACTCAGGAGAGATTGTGGGGCCCAGGCAACGGCTGGAGAGTGGGGGGCGAGCTTTAGCTACTAAGAGCAGAGGGACCCTCACCATTTTCCCTAAGTTCCAAGGACCCCTCTCTATGCGTCCCAGGGAGGTTTCATGGGCAAATCTCAGGAGCCAGATGGTTCGCTCTCCAGGTGACTTTAGCCATGTTTTGGTGTCTTCATGTCCCTGTGTTTTTTGCCCCTTAGAGTGTGTTCACATCCAGTGAAGCCAGCAGACGGTTGGAATATCTGTAACGGTTGGGATTTAAAAGCTCTATATTTCTGGCCTTCAATCTCGGAATGCGGAGGTGTGAGCCTGGGAGCGGACGCTCCCAGGGGCGTGTTGTGGAGAGCTGTGTGGCATTTGCTTTTCATTAAGAACCACCCAGGCCCCACCTAGTTATCATAGTGTGTTTTGACCCTGAGTAGGAGAGTGGTCTCACCGCCGAAAAAACCCCAGACTTTTCTTCTCCCCAAATGACCAGAAATGTAAAGATCAGGCTTTATCTCATCATCTTTAGGGTCAAGGGCAAAACAGCAGTTGCCGTCACACCAGGGAGACATTGGGTTGAAACGGGATGGTTCTCCCTCCCCAGTGGGACTTTTGAGGCAGGGCTGCTCCCATGCCAAGGCAGGGGAAAGGCTGTGCCAGTTGGCACCTCTGGGGAATGTGTAGAGGAGTGGAAGGATTAGGGCAAAAGGAAAGAGATTTTCCTACTATGCCCCTCAGCGGTCCCTCGGCATCCCTTCCACAGGGTGGTTAGGTTCCAGGGACCCATTCTCTGCTTTCCCTGTCCTTATTAAGAACACTGATTTTTGCTTGTTGATCTTGTATCCTGCCGCTTTGCTGAACTCATTTATTAGTTCAATTTTTTGGAAGAAGTTAAACAGGATTGGTGTTAATTCTTTTTTAAATGCTTGGTAGGATCCACCTGTGAAGCCATCTGGTCCTGGACTTTTCTTTGCTGGGAGATTTTTGATGACGGATTCAATCTCCTTAATTGTGATTGGTTTGTTAAGTTCCTGTATTTCTTGTAGCATCAGTGTAGGTTGGCTGTACATTAGTGCTGAACAACCTGAGGAGGAAATCAGGGGAAAAATTCCATTTTCAATAGCAACAAAAAGACTCAAATACCTAGGAGTTAATTTAACCAAGGAAGTACAGGACCTATATGCAGAAAACTACAAAACAATGCTAAAAGAAACTTAGAAAGACCTAAACAAATGGAAAGACATTCCGTGTTCATGGATTGGAAGAATAAATATCATGAAGATGTCAATCTTGCTCAAACTGATTTATAGATTCAATGCAATACCAATCAAAATCCCAACAGCTTACTTTACAGAATTAGAGAAGGCAAATACCAAATTCATCTGGAAGGGTAAGTGCACCCGAATAGCCAAAAGCATTCTAAAAAAGAAGAGCAATGTGGGAAGAATTTCACTGCCTGAACTTGAAACATATTACAAAGCTACAGTGGTCAAAACAGCATGGTACTGGCATAAAGATAAGGCACATCAATCAGTGGAATAGAATTGAGAATCTAGAAATAAACCCTCACCTATACAGTCAACTGGTTTTTGACAAACCTACCAAGCCCACGCTAATGGGAAAAGACAATCTCTTCAACAAATGGTATTGGGAGAACTGGATATCTA
The DNA here is from genome assembly GCA_026826555.1 of Tolypeutes matacus. Lineage (NCBI taxonomy): Eukaryota > Metazoa > Chordata > Mammalia > Cingulata > Chlamyphoridae > Tolypeutes > Tolypeutes matacus. Next base: position 6,203,188 of record JAKSZT010053929.1, read on the forward strand.
TAACCAAAAGAATGAAAGAGGACCCCTATCTCACCCCCTATACAGGAATCAACTCAAAATGGATCAAAGATCTAAATATAAAAGCCAGGACCATAAAACTACTAGAAGAAAGTGTAGGGAAACATCTTCAAGACCTTGTAGTAGGTGGTGGTTTCTTGGACCTCACACCCAAAGCACATGCAACAAAATAAAAAATAGATTAATGGGACCTCCTCAAAATTAAATACTTTTGCACCTCACAGGACTTTGTCAGAAGGGTTAAAAGGCAGCCGACTCAATGAGAGAAAATATTTTGAAATCACAAATCTGATAAGGGTTTAATATCCAGGATATATAAAGAGATGTTACAACTCAACAATAAAAAGACAAACGACCCAATTGAAAAATGGGCCAAAGACTTGAATAGACATTTCTCCAAAGAAGAAATACAAATGGCAAAAAAACACATGAAGAAATGCTCAACATCACTCATGATTAGGGAAATGCAAATCAAAACTACAATGAGATATCATTTCACACCTATCAGAATGGCCCCTATCAAAAAGACAGAGAACTACAAGTGTTGGAGAATATGTGGAGAGATAGGAACACTTCTTCACTGTTGGTGGGAATGAAGGATGGTACAACCACTGTGGAGGACTGTTTGGCAGTTCCTAAAGAAGTTGAATGTAGACTTGCCACGTGACCCTGCAATACCACTACTGGGTATATACCCAGAAGAACTGAGAGCAGTGACACGAACAGACATCTGCACACCGATGTTCATAGCCACATTATTCACCATTGCCAAAAGCTGGAAACAACCCCGGTGTCCATCAACAGATGAATGGATAAACTGTGGTCTATTCACACGATGGAATATTATGCAGCTGTAAGAAGAAATGAAGTCATAAAGCATACGACAATACGGATGAACCTGGAGGACATTATGTTGAGTGAAGCAAGCCAGACACAAAAGGAAAAATACTTTACGACTGTGTTACCATGAATCAAATATATTGTGTAACATATTGTTTGATTCAAAAAAAATTTTATATGTATCCAGTACATTTAATAGAGAAATGTAAATATTTATTCATCTGTGTTTAAAAAAAAAAAAAAAAAGAATACTAGAGTACCCAAGCCCAGAGAAACCTTTCCATTCTCTTTCTATACCTCCACAGGTCAGGGAGGCCTGGAAGGTGGCAGTGCCCAGAGGGCGGGGACCGTGTGCTCCTCAGCCCTCTTCCCCAAGGGCTGACGTGCAGGCAGAGAGCGCTGCCGCGGCGGCCGCTGCCCAGGTGGGCCTGTCGGCGTGATCTCCGGGCCAGTCACACCGCACGTTCTCATGTGCCCAGCCTGGAGCTGCTGCCGAGGGCCCAGGGGATCACTCCAGGACGAGCTTCTGTCACCTCACAGGGCAACCTGGCCTCTTGCCTGCTCAAACGTTCTTCTGTTTACCTCCTCCGCCTGCCCTCTTAAAAGTCAGAAGGCCGTTGAAACTTCCAGGGCTTAAACTTTATGTCCAGGTGGGGACACAGGGACATCGTCTCCACCAAAGGGCTTGGCCAGGGCAGGTCAAGTGTTGGGGCAATAATGTGTGGTTCTATGTGCTTTCCCTTTCCACACACACACACACACACACACACACACACATCCTCTAAACAGTGATGTATTTTATTTCAAGATTTCTTTTCTAAGGGAGGATTAGGCTGCAGGGATTAGACCAGGCGCTTGGGTAACTTTCAGGATCCCCATGCCTTGTTGGCTCTGACGGCGAATCTCCTCCTTCTTGTGCTGTGACTCAGTCCCTTGTGCTGTGACTCGGTCCCTTGTTCTGACTGGGTCCCTTATGCTGTGACTCAGTCCCCATCCATGGCGTGGAGGGGCACAGCCGGCCCTGGCCCCCAGCAGGGATCTGTCACTTCTCCTGCGGAGCTGTTTGTGTTTATGTCTGACTGGAGAGAGGGAAGCAGAGGGCCTTAAACTGGCCACTCTTCTGGGGCCTTTAAAAAACCTGTGCAGAATCGCAGGTCTGCTTTGAAGAGGCAGGAGCACGTCATGATCTTTATCAGATGTTAAAGAGGAAGAAAAGACCAAATCTGCTGCCTAGGCATATGGGTTAAGAATGTGCTTCCCCTATTCTCACTTCAGTTTCCGGCACTTGGTCGAGTGGGAGACCCAAGGCCGCCCTGGTCAGCAGCCTCAGCGAAGGCCGTGCCCTCGGCTGAGGAAGCAGCCCGGGTTCCTCCTTGCAGGCCCTGGAGGGCACGGGGCTCCCGGATGGGGCTCCTGGCCTGGGCTGGCACCTCCCGCCCAGCTGGGCACCTGTGAGGACAGGGCCGGTGTTCCCGGGGCCAGAAGGTTTCCAGAGGCCAAAAGCCACCTGTCTCCTCCGCGGCCCAAGGGAAGGCGCGAGCAGCCTCTTTCCCGGGCCATGGGTCTCCTGCTGCCTGGAGAGCCACCCACCCCTCCTCCGCCTCCCAGGCGTCTTCGCAGCTGCAGGGAGCTGGCTGGACTCAGGCAGGGCGATGGGGACACTTCCTGTAGGACTGGCTGCCTGGGGGAGAAAAGCCAGAGGAAGCTCCAGACAAACCCCCTCTGTCCCCTACAATCAGTCTTTCAACCTGCTCGTGTGCAGAGGGAATAAAGAGGGCCTTCCCGCTGGGTCACCTGCTTTGTGGCCGCGCAGGAAGCGGGCCGTTTGGCGTGGGCCTCTCACTGAGTTTTGCTGGCAGCCGAGTCCACGGGACACACAGCCCCACTGCCCTCCAGCCAGGCGCGGCGGCCGGGCCACACTGTGTCCTGGGACGTGGGGCCGTCCATTGGCCCGGGGCAGCCTGGACTCAGGGCAGGGCTGGAGAGGGCCTGTCCGCCTTTGTCCTGGCCCAGCGGCCCCTGCCACCCCTGGCGCTTGCTTCCTCCGGGCCTTTGTGAGGAAGCACCTTGGCCTGTCCCGCGGGCTGGGAACCGGGGTCAGGGCTTCGCTGTGTGTTTTCCAGAGTCGGGAGCTGGGAGAGGGGGAGGGTGCTCATGGCCTCCCAGCCAGGGCCCAGGGAGCACAGCACTGGCTCAGCAGCTCCCACTAGGCCAGCGCCCCAGGGCCAGGTCAGGAAGGGGTGGGGGCGGGGCAGAAATGCGTATATCCTGAGAGAGCTTCACATTCCTTTGTTCTGTTTCCCTTTGGCTTTCCCTTATTTTGCCAAAGCCCTTTAGGAAGGTGCAGCTGGGGAGTGAGGGGGGTGGGGAATCCGGAGGGAGAAGTGTCATCACCTGAGCAAACAGGGGGGAGTGGAGTCCCAGGGGCAGAGAGGGGCCTCGTGCCCCTTTGGGCCCAACCCACCCTCGTCCCCTCTGGGGGTCCCTGGTGTGGCCCCTCGTTGAGGCTGCTTCCATTTGTGTGGGTGGCCGCCCGCTGGCTGCAGGGCCCGGTGGGCTTCTGCCTCCCCACCGAAAGCAGGTGCAGGTTCCAGGGCTGACCCAGGGCCTTGGGGACAGGTCAAGAGACTCCGGCAGCCCCACAGAGGGGCCTGTGTCTCCAGTTGGCCCTGCCTGCAGGGCCTCAGTCAGCCAGTATGTGCTTGAGCCACTGGCAACTTCACCAACTGGAAAGACTGGTGAAGAACTGGCCTTGAAGGCATGGCCCTTTCCCATCCCAGTGGGCACACACAGAAGGAGCACGGGCTCTTCCCCTCGGGTCAGCGTGGCCAGGCCAGGTCCCGTGGGGGCCACCTCCCCCTGTGGGCCTCTTGAATCTCACCCCACAGGCCCCTCGAGACCAACTCACCCTATGGGCCCCTCGAGGAGGATGCTGTGGGGCCGGGGCAGCTTGCCCGCTGGGGGCCGCATGGGGAGAATGGAGGGGCCGGAGCTGAGGCCTTGGCCTTGGGCAGGGTCAGGTCCAGGATCTCTGGAGTGCCGGGTGGGGTGGGGGTGTGGCTCGAGGCTGGCTGGTAAAGGCCTATGTAAATTCCCTAGAACAAAACGTGCAACCTGGAGTCCCAGCTCACGCTGCTGGTGAGCAGGGATAGATGCCAGGCAGGCCCGGGGCCAGGCCCGGCATGGGGTGGGGGCCCAGGGAGCCAGCAGGCAAAGGCCCTGCGGAGGTAGCTCTAGATGAGCTCGCCTTTGTTCATGGTGCTTTCAGAGCTTGGCTCACCCTTGTGTCTGCTTGCCATTGCAATGGTAACCACTCCACCTTCCTGTTTGACATCCACGCGGAAGACCTTGTGCTGACCTCTGCTCTGTGCTTTCCTATCCCGCAACCTTGACCTCTGCTAACGACTGTAACTTTGTAACTCACCCTGGTTTGGTATCCGCCCCACCATGTTCAACCCCTTAACGTTCATTAATGGAGGAACCCGCGTTCAGCTCTACCCCAATTATTCAGTAGCATCCCAGTGGTATGAAATATTAGAATTTCTGCAGCTCAGGGAGGCTGATTTAGGTTGTACACGGTCTCCTCTTTTCCTTCCTAGCCTAGCTGAGCGTGTGTCTGCTCTGCCATGCGGGGTGAACATCCCCAGCGAGAACCGCCCTGCCCCTCTTCACCCCTGCCCTCGTGGAGCTCAATTCTAGGGGAAGAGGGAGGTGGTGGAAAAGAGAAAGAAAGAAAGAAAGAAAGAAATGCTGAGAAGACAGTGGGGAGGCTGTGGGAATACTGGCAATTTGATTAGGGAGGTCAGGAAAGGTGTGGCTGGCAGACTTACGTTCCCAAAGAGGACACATCCTAATCCCCACCTGGTTGAATAGTGTCCCCCCAAAATTCACTTCTACCCGGAGCCTGTGACTGTGACCTTATTTGGAAATAGGGTCTTTGCAGGTGTAATCAGGTTAAGATGAGGTCGTCCTTGTTCTGGGTGGACCATAAATCCAATGTGGAGGGTGTCCTTAGAAGAAGACGTCATTTGTTCTTCTTTTTTATTTTATTTATTTATTTTTCTTTTTATTTTTTTTTAAGAGGGTCATTCGGACACAGATATATACACAGGGGGAGATGGCCCTGTGATGACGGAGGCAGAGGTGGGAGTGAGGCTGCCACAAGCCAAGGAACCCAAGGATGGCAGGCCACTGCCAGAAGAGGCAAGGAAGGATTCCCCGGTAGAGGCTTCCGAGGAGCCGTGTCTATGCCGACACGGTGACTTGAGGCTTCTAGAACCACGAGACAATATATTTGCATTGTTTTAAACCACGCAGCTCGTGGGAAGCTTTTCACTGCAGCCCTAGGATGTATGGCAGGTGGAATCAAGGTCGCTGTTCAGCTGGCTCTTGAGAGGGCCACCGGCTGACCTTGAGATGGGGAGATTATCCGGGATTACCGGGTGGGTGGGAGAGGGGCACAGGAAGATGTGGCTAAGGAGGAAAAGCACAGAGAGAGGCAACGGTGCTGGCCTTGAAGATGGAGGAGGGGACCACGTGCCAAGGAATGCAGCTGCTCCTAGAAGCTGGAAAAGGCAAGGGAATGGGTGGTCCCCTGGAGATGCCAGAAGGAACGCAGCCTGGCCAGTGTCTTAATTTTAGCCCAGTGAGACCCCAGTCAAACGTCTGACATCCAGAATGTAGATAATAATTATCTGTGTTATTATATGTTTTTTAGAAGGTGCCGGGGATTGAACTCGGGACCTTGTACATGCAAAACAGGCGCTCAACCACTGAACTACAGCTGTTTGCCTCATCTGTGTTTTTTTTTTTTTTTTTAAATTCAGGATTTGAACATATTCTGGCTCTGGAAACTATGGAAGAGCAAGATTAAGAACTTGGATTTTATCCAACAGGCAAAGGGGAGTCACTAAAGGATTTCAAGCTAGGGAGTGACATAAGACAAAAAGCTTAAAAATGCTCCCCCTCGCTGTGCTACATCTTCCCATCCGCTTAACATGACTCAAGTACGTGGCCTCAAAGAAGTGAGGGCATCCAAGGCAGAGAAGGGTTTTGAGGGGTCCTGACTGGGTCCAGAGCTTCACTTAGGCTTCAGCACTGCCCCATAATCTTTCTCTGTCTTTATCTAAGCCTACACCCACCAAAGACTCTAGCTGGTCAGAGGCAGGCAGGATCTGGGTAGAAAAGCCAAACTGAGGGGAAGGGGGATTGACCTAAAGATCAGGGGCAGGAGGATCATCCATCTGTCCATTATTGGCCTGTGGGTCTTGGGATCCAGACCCCTGCAGGTGAGTCTTCTGGTGTTGCCTGAGATGGTCAGATCTCATGAATTGTCGGCCGCACTGATCACATTTATGTGGTCGATATCTGGTGTGTATCCGCATATGTCGTCCAAGCTCATCGGAACGGGAGAAAGTCCAGTTACAGCCTTCCCACTTGCATTCATAGGGCCTCTCCCCTGTATGTTTGCGCTCATGACTCACAAGGTGAGATCGCTTGGTATAAGCTTTTCCACAGTTCTCATACTGGCAGCGGTACGGTCTTGAAACTGGAGGTCTCCTTCTTGGTGCCCCTTCACGGGCCCTGGAATTCTGTTCTGCTCTCTGTGGAGCAGGTATGGACTGCTCAGGTAGGAAGGGGTCTTCCCCAGAGTCTGGCTGGCTCACAAGAGTATCCTGAGATTCTAAAGCCAGCAATGATGGGGACCCAGGTAGGGGCATCCCAAGGTTGTGGGAATCTTTAAGGGGCAACATCTGAGCATAAGAGGGGAGCATTGCCTGGGTCTCAGTGGAAGGCATGGTTGGGATCAATAACATTTTAGGAGTTAAAGAGGCTGCGTTAGAAGGTACTGACAGGGGTTCAGAATAAGATGCCCTGGTGTGGGACATCACTGGGATTCCACTGGGAGTTGAGACTGGTGGTCCATTGGGAGGCATGCTTAGATTCCCACTGAAGGTCAGGGCCACCCCTGAAATACTAGGCTCTACTAAGGGCATCATCTGGGGCCCCTTGAAAGTCATCATCCCTGGCTGAGTGGGCATTCCCTGGCAGTAAATCATTTGGGAAGGCATAAGAGTCGCTTGGGGGCAGTAGCTCACACCATGCTCAGGCAGCGACATACTGAACTGTGGCCCCACTTCACCCGCATTCTGCCTGGGTGCCCCCGCAGACAACAAAGGGGTCCTCGCCAGCTCTGTGCCCTGTGAAAAGCGTTGAATGCCTCTTGGGTCGTGGTTCCAAGAGGCATGCACTCCACCGCTTCCAGGAAATGAAGACATGTCCAGGATGGACGCTGACTTCTCGGTATCCATGGCGGGCTGGCACCGGGCCACCTTCTGCCACTAGCTCAGCTCTACCGCCTCCTGCTCCATCTCCGCCTCGGATCGGCTGCACATCGGGGCTGTCCAGACCCACTTCAGACCAGAGCCGAGGCCGGCCGCCTGGCGTCGCAGCTCAGGTCTCCCGGCACCACCACCACGCCACAATCACTGCGCTCAGCTTCTAGTACCGCTGCTCCAGCATCTGTGTTGTTTTAAACCACTAAATTTGAGATAATTTTTAACAGCAGCAAGAGAAAATTAATTTTAGATAGTGTAACCAGGGAAGACTTTGCTGGGAAGGTGACATCTGACCCTCAAACAATCCCACCAATAGGCCTCACCATCCCCGTTTTTCAGATGTAGAAACTGAGGGTCCAATGTTCATGAACTTTCCAGAGGTCACACACATAGCCAGCGGGGCCCCGTGGGATCTGAAAGGCCCCCGCCTTCCCACCAGCCCTCGTGGCACGGTGCTGTTGGGAGGGGAGACTGGCTCTGCTACCTCCCAGCTGCACAGTGGGTTTGGGGAACATGCTTTTCTGTCCCCAGCCCACCGCCTTGCCCTCTCGCCGTCACTGAGCCGGGCGCATGCTGGATTCTTCGGCCCCCCTCGACTTCTGGGGCCCGTGCTGAAGACTCTGTTCCACTCTGAAACCCGTTGGTGTCACTGTTACACGCGCTAACCTGAATACTAGGTCAGCTGCAGGCAGACAGTAGGCGCCCCATAAAAGCAGCTCGTCTTCCCTCCCCGAAGTGGGCGGCTGCGTCTTGGACAGTGAGAGGAGAGACCGTTGAACTTGAGGAGTGAGGAACCCCCGCAGGACGTGGAGATGCTGATGGGCGCAGGGCTTTCCAGGCGGCAGTGGGGGGTGTGCATGTGCCCGCTGGGGAGCCTCGCCCTGCTGGGAGTGCTGCAGGGAGAGGACGCGGGCCCCGGGAGCCAAGCACTGGGAAGCCTCCAGTGGGGGGTAAGGTGCCGAGGGCGGAGGTGCCTGAGGGAGCTCCCTGGAGGGGCACAGAGGCCTGCGGGAGGGCTTCAGACACGTGTGGCCTGAACGAAAGGCCCGTTCCCACCCTCTGGGGGCTGAACATGAGCAAGTTCACTAACATTTTGGGAGCCTCAGTTTCTCCATCTATAAAATAAGGATACCCCTGTCCATTCAGTGCTGTTGGGTGAGGTCACGCCCCGTGTCCAGCGGTGGTGAGAGCCCCAGAAGTGGGAATTACAGCTCTGGGAGTGGGACTTGGGAGAAAAGTCCCACTTGATTCATTTCTACAGGATTTAATTTTTTTATAATATTGAGAATATATTGCTTTAAAAATTAGAAAAAAGGGAAACTTATCTGAAAAGATGCCAAATTCAAATTTAGAAAAAGGCTGGCATAAAAATTGCCCATACTTTAGGCAAGAAGTGTTTTACACTAGGTTGAAAAGGATAGGAGGAATTTAGCGCTGTTGTACTTTAAGCGGGAATAACTGGGAGAAACCAGTAACTAAGCCAGTCCTGCGAACGACGGCAGTGGTTCCTGGTAGTGGTAATGGCAGGGCCTAGACCTGGGGGACCAGGGACCCTGGTCCTGAGCACAGGCCAGCCCAGGAGGCCCCTCAAAGGCGGCAAGGGGCCTGCTGGGGCCAGAGGCCAAGGAGGGCTGGCCCACTTCACCACATGGGGCCCTCGAGCCACAGGGTCAAGCTGGGGCAGCAGAGTCAAGGTCAGGGACTCCGCTGAGGTGAGATGGCAAGAAGCAAAGGGAGAGAAGGGCAGCAGGCCTCAGGCGTCTGTGATCTAACAACACAAGGGGTCCAGGGGAGAGCACCATTCTTTTGGGGAGCAATTTGGCCATGTGCATCAAAGCCCTTAAAGGGAGTGTCTCCTTTGTCCCAGGACAGGCTCTTTGATGGGGCAGCGAAGTGCTGCTGGGGGAAGAGCCCTGGGCAGAGTCCACCTGCAGGAGCTTCTCCAAGCACCTGGGGGCTGCTGCCGGAGCCAGTGGTGCCGGCCGAGGATACTGGGCCACTGTCATTGAGTTTCGCCTGGGTGCTGGCATCAGGGTCCTCTGGGAAGGACACCGGCAGGAGGCAAAGGTCAGCCCAGCCCCCTGGGTGGCCTCCTGGCCACCCCCCTCCTTTGGGCCCCCAGCATGGTGAGCTCAGCAGCCTGGAGCTAGCAGAGCAGAGAAAACTGGCACCGCAGTCATTTATGACCTAACAAAAAGGAATTCACGGAAACCCATGGCACTGAGAACTAGGAAGAAGGTAGATCTGTGTGTAAATGGGAGCTGCCCTGCAGGGTGGGTGATTATCTATTCGAGAAACCCGCCTGCTCATATCTGCATCAATAGGAGCTGTTGTGTGGGAAGAGCAGGGAATAAGGGCCTCTGGAGATTCTGAATCTTTCCTGGTGTTTGGATGCTGCTGAGTCACCACCAGCTTGTGGTTCTTCTCCGTCTGGTCTCAAAGCCACTGTCTGCACCAAGGTTCAGTGAGAGTCCTCAGGGGTCCCCTAGGAGGGCTGGGCTCATTAGGCTCACAGCTGGCTCTGGGTGGCCGCTGCACGTGTTTCATGTGGGTTATAACAAAACCCAGAATGGGCGGCAAGAGGACACACCAGATGAAGGCAAGTCTAAGACCCTCACGGAGCCGTTCCCCTGTGCACGTCCGTCGCAGAGCAGGGCTCTCGGGGTCCCCCTGGCCTGCTGGGACTCGATGTGCGGCTCTTCCGGCCACTGCGTGCCACAGAGCCGACCCGGGCAGAGGCATGGCCACACGTGTCAAACCTCTCTCCCCTGCTTTTCAAAAGGCACGATACTGGCAAAGAATCATTCCCCTGTCTGTGGCAGGACAGGGACTTTGACACCTTTGCCTGGGACGGGACTGCTGCGCCAGGGGGAGCCGCCGACCGCGGGGCATCTGCGGCCTCCTTGGAGCCCGCTCCCGGTGGTCAGGCCATGCGCAGGGACGCGTGCTCTGCAGTCGCAGGACGCCTCAGGAGTGGGGCCTCCGGGGACGTCCGCCCACGACCTCCGGGAAGCGACAGTCACCAATGCCACCCATGCCAAGGTGCCAGCCAGGCCCCGCACTCTGGACTGAAATGCTTCCTGGGAAAGCACTTTGCCCCTGCGGGGTGGCTGCGTATTTCCTGCCCAGCAGTCCATCTCCATAGCTGCTCAGCGCTGAGGCGTCGAAGAAGCTGATCGGACCAGGAAACAAAAGCTAAACTTAGCCGTGGCCGAGGGCGGGGAGGCAGCGAATGGTGAGGCGGAAACTTTTCTGCCCGGCTTCCTGGGAGGCGATTTTACAGCAAGGCCAGCTGCTGCGAGCCGGGGTGCAGCCCGAGCCTGTTACCCTTTAACCCACTTGAAAGTCGGGCACTGGCATTCAAGCTACCGTTTCCCAAACTGCAGCTCCAGGGGCCTTCTGCCCACTCCTTTTCCTGGGGGCGAGGGGATTCTTATCCTAAAGACTGAGATGGAGGAGCTGGAGGAGGCTGACGGGACAAATGTCCCCCCCAAACCATGCAGAGCCTACTCAGGGCTGGGTGCTGGGGGCCACAGGCACTTGCTTGGGGTCCTTGTCCCCAGGTCGGTGAGGTGGGGGGCAGGTGCAGGGGCCCCAGGACAACAGACTGGGGTCTGCACCTTCGTGGAGGGAGCTGCAGCTGCTGAGGCTGGGGGAGGGGTGGTGGTGGTGGTGGTGGGAGAACTGGACTTTGGGGTCAGGCAGGGGAAGGAAGCTCAGCTGAGATCTGTTATCAGTAGGGTAAAGAGGGCCGGAACATTCCAGGCAGGGGTCAGGTGGTCAGTGGGGGAGGAGAGGAGAAGATGGACAACTTGTACTTCTCCCTCTTTTCAGCCTTCTCCTCCCCAGACATAATTCCCCGGACTTACAAAGGGAGTGGGATTCAGATAATTGATCCACAGGTGAGAGGGGCGCCTGGGTGAACCCGGGGCAGGAGCTTGGAGGGCCAATTAGTAACCCCACTTGGAGGAAGAAGGAGGAAGGTCTCCAGGGAGAGAGCCTCCAGGAAAAGAGTTCTTTCTGGGGGAAGAGAGCACTGTCCCCAGCGGGGAGCCTCATTTACAGGCAGCCTAAAGAAACGGTCCCAGCAGAGGCTTGGCCGGAAGGGCTGCAGGGGAGCCAGGAGCAGGGGGCCCGCTGTTTTGTGCCCCCCATTTCAGGAGGGACTGACAGAGGACCCCGGACTGGGCCGTCCCGTGGCCTTGGGCACTGCAGTCCCAGTTCCCCCCTGGCAGTGCTGAGAGGGCAGGGGGTTGGGAGGGGGCTGGGAGGGGAGCCCTTCCCTGGTCAGGAGGCCAGGCAGCAGCTGAGCTGGGAGGGGACCAGACGCCCCACGCCCAGGCCCCCCTCCGGCCTCTCACTCATGCTGCCATCTTTTAGCCCTTTTGACCCCTTAGAGACCCCCTGACCACGTGCTCAGCCACATACAGCTCTGCCAGCGCCCTTCTAGCCTGTGTGCTGACCACAGGAGGGGAAAGTAAAAAGCAGGGACACCGGCTGCTTCCAAGAGCCCTGGGGTTGGAGCCCTTCTCGGCCCTTCTCTTCTCTTGCTGTCTGCTCCTTTCTCCCCTCTCCCCCTTTCCTCCTCCCTGACTCTCTCCACTAGTGGGTGCAGGCTCTGTTGGTTCCACCTGCCTGTTCTTGACTGCAGCGGCAGTTCCAGATGTTTCCACAGGGTTTCCAGGGGCGAGGCAGGGGTGGGCTGCAGGAAGGTTTCTCTGTCTGCCCGGGTGGGGTCAGAGTCAGGGCTGGGTAGAGCCCCCCGCCTGGCATGTGGCTCCCCCACTGGCCTCCTGGGCCTCCCAAGGCCTTGCCTAGTGCAGGAGGGGCCCGCGGCTCCTGCCCAGGGCAGCTGTGACCGTGGCTGCTGTGTAGCCTGCCCACTCAGCTGCACCCTGTGGATGAATTGCCAGCACTGCCCTGTTCCTTAAGAAAAGCACACCCAGAGGCCTGCACTGGTGACCACATCAAAATTCCTCTAATTCACAGGTTCCAAGGATGCCTGCACTTTAAATGTGGTCCTGACCCAGTATTTTAGATCAGGAGCTTCCTTCTCCACCCTGCCCTGCAACTCTGCGGTGGCCGGGAGGAAGCAGTGCGGGGTGGGGGTCAAGGAAACAGGTTGGGTCTCAGACCTGGGCCAGGGCCCCTCCCTCCAGACCAGCTCTCCTCCGAGCTGAAAGAAGGGGCCGGTGGGGTGCTTGAGAGGCCCTTTCTAGATTCTGAAAGACCCCAGTAACCAGTAAGGGCCAACCCGTGTGCATTTGGTGGAGAGGAAGGAGAGAACCCTTTTCCACTCTGCATTCTACGAACCCTGCCCTCCACCCCGAGGGCTTGCTTAGCATCTCCCACGGCCTTGCCTCCACTCCAGCTCACCCTCTGCTAAGCTCTGCCCCCTTTGGGCACGGGCCTGAGTCCTGTCTGACAAGGGTGGCGCCCAGGCGGCAGGTCCCCTTCCGTGGTTATCGGCCGGGGTGGCCGCACACCACTGGGCTCTGGGCACCACGTCGCAGGTCCCAGAGTGCTCCCCGGGGTCTGCTGTCAGAGGAGCCTTCCCAGGACTGCTGGGCTCTGCGTCCCAGGCCCACTCAGGGCCTGGCCTCGGGGTCAGGGTGGGAGACGAAGCCTCGCAACACCTCCCCCGTCCCTGCCTGGAGGTCTCTCCACTGTCTGGGTCCTGGGGCACCTCCCTGGGCTCTTCCAGAAGTCCTGCTGACAACCACTCTCCTGGTGTGGTGTCCATGGCTGCTGGGGGGAGGAGAGAGAAAACGTTTTGGAGCTCGGGCCATACCTGCCCCAGAGCCTCTTGGAGGATGCTCTTTCCTAGGCTGGCCACAGAGCCCAGGAAGGCACAGGCCCCAGGCCAGTCCCTGAAGGCGCCCCGGTGCCCGTGCGTGGGGGGATTGCCTACAGTGCAGCCTGGGGACGTGCTGGGCAGCTGCTGGGATGGCCTTGTCACCCACAGGAGACCACGGCCGAACAGCCAGCTGTCACACGTGGCTGTCACGTGTCACAGGGGAGGCACAAGCCAGCCTGCCTGTTCAGACGCCCGGGCTCCTCTCTGCCTCTGGGGAAAAGGCCTGACAGAACACGGAGTTGTCTCCCTGGGCTGCTGCTGGGCACCCCCACAGCACCCCGCGGAGGGCATGGTGGCACACTGAACGCTTACTCGCTGTGTATCGGACAGTCACACCTACCTGGACACCTGCTCCTTTTATTTGCTAAATCTGGCAACCCAGAAGTGCGGTTCTCCTCACCCGGAGCTGCCCAAGGCTCCTTTGGGCCGGAGTCCCTCAGCCCACCGGTGGATGGGGTCCAGGAGATGCCCCAACTCCATCTAACAGAGCTCCAGCTGACGCCCACCGCCAAGCACTGGGCAACTGGGCCGTACAGGAGACCTTCACAGAGAAGCAGAGGGGAGAGGTCCCAGCGAGAGCCAGGGGCTCTTCCGAGGGCCGGGGATGGGGCAGAGGAGGACTTACACCGTATTTCTGTATTCCTGTATTTCCAATGCCATGGACCCCTTCTTGGCCCCACTGCTCCTCTTCTTTTGTTGTACAGTCACAGGGATGGGTCTCTCTGTTGGAGCAAAACAGTGACAGAGTCTGGGTTCCTTGCTTCCTTAATCCAAGCTCCTTTCAGTGCTTTCATTTTACAAATATCTCCCGTACCTTTGCAATATGACCTCTGTTTTATCTTGAATATCAAAGAAAGCTTGCTTGCTGGATTCCCCAAATGTCCAGGGCAAGTGGTACAGCTATGGCTTCCAGATAAGTCTATGTTGTCCCAAACAAGCAATCTGTTTGGATAGAAAGCCAAAGGCTGGCTTTATTACAGAGGCACAGCCTGATGAACTGTCCCCAACTCCACTGCGTCTGGGATCTGGGATTCCAAGGGGCTCTGATCCATTCTCCAACACACCCACTTGGCTAGCGCGTGCCTGTATTCTCTGCTCAGTGGGTCCAGGAGAAAAAGCTTAGCTTTATGAAACAATGTTTGAGGAGAACCACACACAAGTGCTGGGATAGCCACAGGAAAATCCCGTGACAGCTAAGGGCCTTGTAAAACGGTGCCCAGAGGTGAGGAAGCCCTCAGGGATCAGGAACTCCCCGAGGGGCTTGAGGGCGGGAAGGCCTGTGACTGGGGCGAGAGGAGGAACTCCTGAGGTTCCGTCACCTAGTAGAAGTCACCGCCTCATTTTCCAGTTCCTCTCACCATATTCATGTCACACCTCAGACATTCAAAGGTCCCAGCAAAGACAAACAGATATACTGAAAGGAGCTGGGAGGGGAGGCAGCAGTGTGTGTGTACCTGGGACTGAGGCAGGTTAGTGTAGGGAAAGGGAAGGCCTAGGTCACAGCTGAAGACCCGGCAGACAACATGGCTGACAGACAACATGGCTGACAGACAACATGGCCGGTAGATTTGCTCATTGTTTTTGCTCATTGTCTGCTCGTTTTTGTTTTTTCTTTTTCTCGTTGTCTGCTTGTTTTTTCTTTAGGAGGCACCAGGAACCAAACCTGGGATCTCCCATGTGGGAGGTGGGCACTCAACTGTTTGAGCCACATCCGTTCCCTGCTCGTTTGTTTTTTTTTTTTTTTGCTTGCTGTCTGCTCATTGTTTGCTTGTTGTCTTGCTCGTTGTTTTGCTTGTTGTTTTTGCTTGTCTGCTTGTTGTTTTTTATTTTTGCTCATTGGCTGCTCATTGTTTTTGCTTGATGTCTGCTCATTGTTTGTTGTCTTCTTTAGGAGGCATGGGGAACCAAACCTGGGACCTCCCATTTGGGAGGCAGGTGCTCAACTCCTTGAGCCACACCTGCTCTCCTGTTTCTTTTTTTTTTTTTTAAGATTTATTTTATTTATTCCACCCTCCCCCTTGTTTGCACTTATTGTCTGCTCTCTGTGTCCATTTGCTGTGTGCTCTCTGTGTCTGCTCATCTTCTCTTTAGGAGGCACCAGGAACTGAACCTGGGACCTCCCTTGTGGGAGAGAGGTGCTCAATTGCTTGAGCCACCTCAGCTCTCTGCTTTGTTGTGTCTCATTGTTTTTCCTCTTTGTGTCTCCTTGTTGCATCATCTTGTTGCATCAGCTTGCCATGCCTGCCCATTGTGCCAGCTCACTGTCTTGCTGATCTTCTCCAGGAGGCACCGATATCCAAACCTGGGACCTCACATGTGGTAGGCAGGAGCTCAATCACTTGAGCCACATCTGCTTCCCTCCCTTGCTTTTTTAATAAATTCTTTACTCCCTTGCCTACTCTATGGCATGTCCTTAAATTCTTTTACGTGACATAAGCCAAGAATCTAGAAGCCCAGAATCCAGAGCCTTCCTCCAACAGGATGAAGTACTATTTTCCTACCAGCTAATTCACTTCAGATGGGCCGAGCATTTTAACTCCAGGGTCCACTGACAAGGATTTTGATACTCAAGATAGTCTTGGTTGATGAGGAAATGAGAAGAAATTTCTTCGGGAAGATGTCTTGTAAAATTCTGTCACATTCTTGGCCTTTTCCCTTGGGAATGATTTTCTTCTGGCCCTCTGGGGCTGAGTCCTTTGCTTACAATGAGTGTAGTTTCTGGCCCTGCATTTAACTGATCATACAGTTTGAGGATGCCACAGATTCCTCATGAGTTTTTTAGTACCGAGTGAATACATAGGTGCTAAGGGGACTCAGTAAGGGGACTTACTGAGAAAACTCGATGTGTAGGCCCACGGCCGTGGATTTTCAGCTGGGTCTCTAGGTAGGGCGTTGACTCCCAGTGAGAAAAACAGGCCAGCACCAAGCCATGTGTGAGGAGGTCTGGGGGTGCCCAGTGGGACTGGGGGGCAAGGTGGGCAGGAGAAGAGAAAGCAAGGGCTGGAGAAGCGAGATGAGTCAAAAGGAACGCAGTTCAGGCTCTGGAGTAGGAAGGGAAGGAACTAGAAGACAGTGAAGATTGAGGCTGGCAGTCCCCAGCCCACTCCCCCACCCCTGCTCAGCAGCTTTGACGCTCTCATCCACCGCACCTGGACGCGGCCTCAGAATCAGTCAGAACACAGCGTTCCAGGCACACGCGGTCGCTCACGCAGAGGGTGGGTGGGAAGAGGCAGGGCAGCCAGCCGGGGAGGTGGCAGCTGTGTGCCAGCGAGGTCTGGGGCTGGGGCGGGAAAGAGGGTAGAAGAAGGACAGACTCCACCCCAGCAATGGAGGACGAGCTTACTGAATGACACGGAGGCTTGGTTTCTCCACAGGGAGAACATTTCTCAAGGAAAAGCTAAAGCACGACTATTTGGACATGGCCAAGGAGTTGGAGGAGAGCAGAGGGTGGAGGCCTGGAGGGGAGGAGCAGGTCTGGCAGGGTGGGGGGAACAGTGAGTATTCGGGTCTCTGGCAGGTGGCCTGAAGGTGGTGCTGGGGGATGGAGTTCCAGGGTCGTCACAAGGGGTGGGGGGACCTGAAAGGCAGGGGTGAGCAAAAAGGAGCAGGCACAGGAGGGGGCCGCGTGGTCTCAGAGTTCAGTGCAGGCTCACGGGGGGGTGAGGGGAGGGCTCGACAGCATGACTTGGGAGGGGGCTGCCCTTGCTCTAGGCCACCTGCTGGGGGCCCACCGTTTCTCACGAGGTACAGCATTTGCCAGGGCCTGAATCTGTCAGGGCTGAAACCTGTCGTTCTTACATCAGCGATGATCTCAGCATCGCCAGCCCCATCGGCGGCAGCCTCAGGTGCTTCCCTCTGACCCACAGGTAACAGACTTTCCAGAAGCTGTGGGCATGAGGACAAAGGCCCCATTGGCCGTTGTAAGTTGCTGATAAATAGTTGTCCCAGAAGCACCTCGGGGCCTTTTGGGAGTCCAGGCCTACAGAATTTGAAGTCGTCATTATGAAGTCGATGGCATTAGGGCAAATTGTCAACAACTCTCCACTCTGGATAAACCACGTAGCGAATAACCTTTTAGTAATATCTACAGCTCTAATGAAACACATGTAAAAGGACACGATCAAGTTGGCAGGATCTCTAAAAGAAGAGACCCTCGGCTCAGGGCCCCTCCGCCCCCTCCCCTCCCAGCCACTCGGCCTTCCTCTGGCTCCGTCACTGGCTGCACCATTCCAAATCTGGGCCCGGAAGCCTTTGAATCCAATTGTAAGCAGAAGGTAAAAATCTCAGTTGTTCCTCATACTGGAATCTGACCCGCTCCTCTGTTTGTTCCTATTTGAATTGGAGATTAGAAGCTTATCTGGCCTGCTCATAATCCTTTTAATTTCCTTTTGAAAATTAAAAACAAAGCAAAACAAAACTTTGTACATTTATGATTTAAGGCATCTACGTTTTTTTCTGGCATCTTCAAAGAAGCTTATCCCATATCAGTGTCTGGTGAACTCAACTAGAGCTGCAGAATGGGTCTGGATTCCACTCGAGCACACTGCTGGCTCCATCCATCCCTCTCTCCCGCAGCAGCCCCTCGGCACCAGGACTTTCCATACCACTTCCTGGTCATGGAGCTATGGCATCCTGAGCTTCCCACTCCCAAGTCTCCTAGTAAACATGGCTCCTCCTGATGGGAGAAACGGTGCCCAGATAGCCACTGCCCCCACGGAGAGGAGCCCAGGGTCAGGCCTGGCCGGGTGGTTGGGGGGCTTGTGAGCCTCCGTAACTCAGGCTGATGCCTCCTCCGGGCGGTAGCCGAGATCAAAGGGCTTCCTGGAGCAGGGCCTGGGCGGCTCTGCATTTCTGCAGCCCAGCAAGGAGGGTGTTCACAGAGGCATAGGCAATAAACCTTCCCTCTTCCACAGGAGAGGTCCTGGGAAACCCCGAGGTTTATGGGAGATTTTGGGGGTGCGTGCCCATGCTCATTTTTATCTGAAGAGGGCGGTCCATGGCTTTTGCCAGATGCTCATCAGTATCAAAATGCCACCACTAGAGATCCGCTCTCGGACAGGGGGGAGTTTGGCATTCCAGCCATGTGGCAGCACACACAGGACCTCTGGGAGCAGCCAGCCCTCACTCCACAGGTGAGGAAATGGAGGGCAGAGGGTTAGTGACTGCCTGAGGTCAGTCTTACTCCTCCTCTCTCCTACTTGCCTGCCCTGCTGAAGCTGGCCCATTGCCTTGGCCAGTCTGACCACCCGAGACGCTGGCCTCACCTATGGCCAGGGCTCATCCATCCAGGGGACGTTTGTGGGTGCCTAACAACCCTCGTTCTGTGACTGGAAAAACGGGCTTAGCAAGGTTGGGACATCTGCCCAAAGCCACACAGCCAGTCCTGAGCCCACATGGACGCAGCAGGAGTCCAGTGTGTGTTTGCTGGGGTGGAGGATGCAGAGTTGAAGATGACTGGTTGCTCCAGAAGGGGTCTGGATGACGAGTTGGGAGTTCAGCCCATAGAGGCTGCCTCCAGGATTCAGCCCCTGGAGGTGGGGGCACAGACCCACGCCAGGCAGGGAAGAAGGAGAGGTGTGGGGTCGGGCACCCCGGGTATGTCTGGGCACTGTATGTTTGGTTGGCTTGGAGTTTGGGGTGATGGTGAGACCATATGGAAGCGGGGGGGCTGCAAACTCCAACCATACCTACAGGAAGCACTGCAGGTCCTTAAGATGAGCAGCTGGCCCAGAGCTTGCTGGGAGAAGGGAATTCGGAAGAGAGGCCTGGGCCCGAGTCTCTGCAGCCCCAGGGGGTGGGGGTGGCGGGCTGTGGCCAAGATCAAAGGGCTTCCAGAGCAGGCAGGAGCCTGAATTCCCTGGCAGGGCCTGCAACTCTCACTCTGCTTCAATAGATTCTGGGCCACCCCAGCCCCAGAACAGTGCTGTGCTCCCCACATGCTTACGTGAAGAGGAAGCACCAGACTCAGGGTGCTTGGCAGGGGAGCCCTGGGCAGGGCCTGGAGCTGGCCATTTCTGGCTTGTGGGGCCCTACGGGGAGGAATGGGATCATGCTCCAGCCTGGAGGGAAAATGAAAATCAGCAATCAGCAAGGAGAGACAGCTGACACAGGGCTACCATAAAGCATTACCAACGCTAAACCGACCTTAGCAGATCCTCTGTGCTTTTAAAGGGGGCCCCAGAAACCAGGCGGTGCTACCTCACTTCTGTTGGCCCCTTTAGAACTGTCCATGGCTGCAAGGAAGAGCTTGGATCTTTCCAACGCACAATTGTGTCTCATGTCGTGGATGCTATGGAGCAGGGCATTTTAACAAACTCAGAGCATGAATCTTTTGGTTTTTCTCCAAGAATGAAGCAGGTTTTTTTTAAAAAGTCATCAACAAGAGTTAGGGAAGAACAAGATGAGAGGAAATTATTTTCTTTTCTTTTTTTTTTTTTTTAAAGATTTTATTTATTTATTCATTTATCCCCCCCTTGCTGCTCACGCTCGCTGGGTCAGCTAACCACGCCGTGCGGGCGGGCTTGCCTTCACCAGGAGGCCCCGGGAACCGAACCCGGGCCTCCCATATGGTAAACGGGAGCCCCACTGATTGAGCCACAGCCGCTTCCTTATTTTCTTTTCTTATAAAACCTCCTGGCGATGCCTGCAGAACAACCCCTTTCCATTGCTACATGTGGGCACCAGGGTCAGCAGAGGCGCCTCCACCCAGGGGACATTGCTGGGTGCCTCGTCGTGCCAGGCATGAGAGAGACGGCGGTGTCCTCGGCGAGCTGCCCACAGGGAGGCCCCCTTCCCAGCAGAGTGCTGCCCCTCCAGCACCTCCCCCACCCCCCCACCATAGGCATGGCTTGGTGGGGACACGCGATGGCAAGCCCTTCCCAGAGCTCAGCTGTAGGAAGCTGCTATTTTTGAAGGTCCCAAACAGTCACTATAGGCCATCTTATATGGATGAACTCAAGGCAAGGAGAGAAATGGGCAGAGGGAGAACAGGTGGGTGTGAGAGCCACCATGTCCTAAGCCAGTGCATAGTCATGCAATCTGGTTACAGAGGGTTTAAGGCACCACAGGAGATGCACAGCCCTGCGAGGGCCTGGAGGGTCCTGGGAGCTCCGGCACGTCATTGATCTGGAGGGAACAGCTGCGTGGGGGGAGGGAGGGGCGCAGGGAGATGGGTGGGGGCTCCATAGGGAGGGCTCAGGCTCAAGAGGGAGGTCCAGAGTTAGGGGGGCTCCTGAGGGCGGACAGGGGAGGACTCAGGGCCACGGGCTAGGAGGGGCTCAGGATGGCGGCCAGGATTCTGGCTCCAGTGCTGGGGCGGGGGGGGTGTATTAACACCATTCCCTGAGGTAGGGGGCTCAGAAAGAAGCCAGTGGTGTTAGTCGAGGAAATGCTGGGTTTGGGATGCTGTGGGAACATGTCTAGAGCGTGGGGGCGAATCTGGGAGGAGTTAGGGATTTGGGAGTGGTCAGTGTGTCCCTGGTAACCGGAAGCAGAGAGTGGGGCTGGCAGAACCCAGCATTTCGGGAGGAAGAGGGGCCTGTGGGTGTGGAGGTGGGAGAGCCACAGGGCAAGCGGATGCGACAAGGAAGATGCAGCTGTGGGGTTCAAAGTGTTAGAACTGGAAGGTCACCTGTGACCGCAGGACAGTAACTTCCTGAAGTGGCTGCCAGACCACGCAGGGCTGTGAAGGGAGTGGGGGGTGAGGGTGGGCAGCGGAAGCAGCCAGAGAGGGCCTGAGGGTGAGGAAAGCTGGGGGACATTGGAGTATGCTGAAAGGCTGGGGAGAGATGGCAAGCAGGGGAGGGTGAAGATGGAGCAAAAAGAAGCATGAAATGATGGGCCACAATCTGGACACAATGGAGCAGAGAGCATCTAGAATGCATGGGGGGTTAGGACGGGCTGGATGACATCAGGAGAGAATGGGGGGCAGGCAGCAGGCACCTGATGTGGGGCTGAGGGAGGGTGGGAGAGGCCCACATTTCACAGGGGCGCCTGTGTTGGTTTTTTTTTTTTTTTTTTTTTTTTTTAAGATTTTTATTTATTTACTTTATCCATTTTAAACCCCCTCTTCCCCATTTTGCTGTTTTGTGTCCATTCGCTGGGCAATTCTCTGTGTCTGTTTCCTGCCATCTCTTCTCATCCTCCTCCTCCAGTCTTCACCAGGATTCGATCCTGGAGACCTCCGATGTAGGAGAGAGGTGTTCTGCCACCTGCGCCACCTTAGCTCCTGGCTTCTGGAGCTTTCGGAGCATCTCGTCTTGTCTCTCCCCTGTTACGTCATCATCCTGCTGCATGGCTCCCGGGGCCCGACAGCTCAGCGGCACACACAGAGCCTGGCAGCCCATGCACCTTCTATATATATATTTTTTATTTTACCAGGAGGTCCCAGGGATCGAACCCAGGTCCCTCCATATGGCAGACGGACGCCCAACCATTTGAGCCACATCCACCCCCCTATGTTGGGTTTTATTTTCATCCTATTTTCTTTCTTGATAAACCCAAAAAGCATTTATAAAAAAAAAAAATCTGGCAAATATATAGAGTATATAGAACGACCTGCCCTCCCAGTACCTAGAAAACCACTATTAACATTTGATATCTTTGGGAAAAAATTGATTCAAATATATACTTAAAAAAAATCTCATGGGATCGTTCTAAGTGGCTTACAGGGCTGGAGTTACACTTTTAAAATTGGCTCTTTATGCATTGCTCCCTTGGCAATATATTGAGAGGCTCTGCCCCCATCATTAAGCATTCTTCTAAAACATCATTTTCAATACTATTTTGTGTGGAAGTGTTAATTTATGTAGCCACCTTCTATTGTGGGCGTGTAGATTATTTCTCACTTTATAAATAATCCTGCGGTCAAAACCTCTATACATCTATCTGTGCACATTTCTGATCACTTCTCAGTGTAAAATCCTGGCAGTGGATTCCTGTAATGGCTACTTCCTGGAAGGTGGTGTCCCAGGGAACTTCCTAACCTCAGCATCTGGAGCTCCAGAAAGGGAGTATTTCAAGTCAGGTGGAATTATGTATCTATATACCCTGCTTCTTCTTTGGAATCTTCAGCCCTCCAGATTCCAGCATCATGACCTCAGTTCCAACACAATTGTTGACAGTCCTCATTTCACTGCTTTTGGCTGCCTGTTGTTGAAGCAGTGGAAGCCAGAGATGCAATCCCTGTCTTGTTAGTCGTGGTTCTCAGCATGACAAGACATTTGTGCTTGTTTGGGGGTATATGCGTGAAAGAGAAATGGCAGGTGTGACCTGGAAGGGCCTCCTACATCAAACCTCATCCTGAAAACCTTTGTGCTATTGAGGTTGAAACTGGGCTTTGGTGTCTGAAAGTTCCCAAGAAACAGACAGTAAATGAGGTGGTAATCTCACATTCCTAAATGTTTCCCTATAAATAGGAACAAATTGATGTATGTTACATGAGGAAAAATGTTTTCTTCACATCAAAGAAAGTACTGAAGAAAAACAGACTATAATTTGTATTTGCAGGTTGTAAAGGGGATCAAATAAATAATATGATTGAAATTTGCATAAATAATTCATAGTTTCAGAAGTTCCAAAGCTCACAAAATAGTAAAAAGGAAGCTCTTGCTCAGAATCCTAGGAAATTGCATTGTTCACTAGTCACTGCCTCTTGAATTGTTGAGTCTTTTCTCCATATTTTAATTAGATTTTTGTCTTCTCATCTCCCAACTTAATAGTGTACTTAAGATATTAAATTTAGTCAAAAATGGAAACTTTTATTTCTTTGGGGAGGAGAATTAGAAAAGTGTATACAATGTACTTAATATTGCAATGGAGAAAAATATTTATTGTAAAAAAATACTTTATATTGAACACTGAAGTGAAGAAAACATTAATGTAAAAAAACTTTGTATTGATTAACCAACTAACATCCTTTGATAAGAAGTACTATAGTAAATATAAATTCATTATGTTGTAGGTTAAAAAAAAAATCATAGCAGTGGAATTACTGACTCCAAAAGTACTGCTATCTTGAACTTGTGTAATTCGTATTGTCGGAGTGTCCCAAGAGACTAGGAATCTTGATTACAGTCCTGGCAACGCGGGATGATCAGAGTGTGCTGGTTGTGAGCAGATGTGGAGGCTGCACGTGCAAAGTCCTGAATGGGGGGGGCGGATGTGGCTCAAATGGCTGGGCGTCCGTCTGCCATATGGAGGGACCTGGGTTCGATCCCCGGGACCTCCCGGTAAAATAAAAAATATATATATAGAAGGCGCATGGGCTGCCAGGCTCTGTGTGCCGGTGAGCCGCCAGGCCCCGGGAGCCATGCAGCAAGATGATGACGTAACAGGGGAGAGACAAGACGAGATGCTCCGAAAGCTCCGGAAGCCAGGAGCCGAGGTGGCGCAGGCGGCAGAACACCTGTCTCCTACATGGGAAGTCTCCAGGATCGAATCCTGGTGAAGACTGGAGGAGGAGGATGAGAAGAGATGGCAGGAAACAGACACAGAGAATTGCCCAGCAAATGGACACAAAACAGCAAATGGGGAAGGGGGGGGTTTAAAATAGATAAAGTAAATGAATAAATCTTTAAAAAAAAAAAAAAAAAGTCCTGAATGGGAGGCACCCATCGTGCCCTAACCACCCCGTTTTCCCTACGAGGCAGACTTGTGTTGTGTGCTTCTGAGGGCAGGAGCCACATCTCATTTAATTTTGCATCCCCAGCAATTAGCACACCTTCTGGCATGCAGAAGGGACCAATGTTTGTTGAAATAATCTGATGGAGGGGGCTGGTGATGGGCAACTGCAACATTTGAGCAGTTTTAGAAAACGAGGTGCTCTCAGTCCTTGGCAGGTTTGCAATCGCCAAAGACTTTGATGAACCGGGAGACAGCCGGCCAGGCCCTTGGGCATGGAAAAATAGCCTCTTCTTTCTCTCCAAAAAGCAGACCATGTGGTGGCCCAAGAACTATTTCCACTGTTTAGATATTGCATTTATTAAATTTCCTTTATCCTGATCTCTGATTGAAACATCATTGTTGCCTCTCTGAATTTTTTATAAATATTAAAACAAAAAGTTTTAAATGATTTTAAAATAATATTTTCAAATGATTTGGTGTCCTCTTTCCCATGCTCAGCAAAATGAATTTTATTAGTTCCTGCTACTACTTCCACTCAAAAAGATACTACATTTATAAGTTACATTTCCTAATGGTTGATACCTAGCTGTATATTGGGTCAAAAAACAGACAAAAAGCCCTCAGATATAAACAATAAACAATATTTGGTGGACAATTAGGAAAATTTGAGTATTGGTACATATTATATAATAGTATTAAATTTTGTTAATTTTCTTAGGTGTGATAATTAGTTATGTACAAGGATTTTCTCATCATTAGGAGATGCATGCTGAAAATCTACAACTTTCAAATAGTTTGGCAAAAAATATTTCTGTGTAAATTATATATTATGCATGTATAGAAAGTAAGCAACAAACAAATGTGGCAAAACATTAACAGTGGAAGATGCTCATTGTAATATTCTTTCAACTTTTCTGTAAGTTAAAAAAATACTAATTGTAGGCTTAAGAGAGAAAGAAGCATGGTATTTGTTGGTATGTGAGTAGTTAAAAACCTAGAAATACAAAGCCTGTGACAGTTAGTTTTGAAATCAAATCAAAAGATCTCAGAGCACAGTTCTGTGGCATGTCCCTTCAAATATTAAGTCCCAGGTAGGCAACAGAGCTGGGTGCTGGGGAAGCTGGAACCCCCAGTGTATTAGTCAGGGTTCTCTAGGGAAACAACCAACAGGAGATGTCTGTAAATATTATGAGATGTTATAAAATTGTCTCACGTGACCATGGGGATGATGAGTCCAAATTCTGTAGGGCAGGCTGCAGCCAGGGGCTCCAATGAAGGCCCTCAATGAGTTCCCCAGGAGACCCTGGCTGTCTGAAGTGGAGATGGGAATTCTCTTCTGACTACTGAAATCACTTTTCCTTTTAAGGCCTTCAACTATTGGATGAGAAGTCTCTCATTGCTGACGGCCATCTCCTCAGTTGATTCTAGATGTAATCAGCGGGAGATGCAATCAACTCACTAATGGTTTAAGTGCAGGAAACATCCTCACAGTGTAATTAGCCCAGCTTGACCAAACAACTGGGCCCCATTACCTGGCCAAGCTGATACATGAGCCTAACCAGCAGCCCTGGTATCCCCAGCACAGAGCTCCTCAAAGGCAGGCATTCCTGTGTTTTACTTGTTGCTATATCCTCAGCGCCCGGTTATTACATAATTATTACAGAGTGAAACTGAAAACCACCTAACTGTCCAGCAGAAAGGGAATAACCAAGTAAAATACGGCTCATTCATTTGAAATGTTGGATGGCCAGTGTCTGTTGAAGGAATACATGTAGGTTTTCAGCCTGCTCTCTATACTACCCTTGTTTGCATCTGTTACTCTACAGCCTCCTCTCTAGATGGGAAAAGAGGGGCCTCCCAGACCACGGAGGCGGCTTCTTTTCTCCTGCTCAAGTCAGATGGCCGTGCTTGGGGTGCCCCGAGCCCCCAAGGGAGACCAGAGGCTCTGGGTATCAGCCTCAAGTTTTGTTTATATAAATGGGGTAGGAGCAAGGCTGTGAAGAAAGCACAAGGTTTGGCAGCTGATACCTATAGATGCTTTAAAAATCATCTAAAGTAAGTTGACCCCTTCCTCTGACCTAAAGCATCGTTGCTACAATTAAGGTGTTTATTGAGGCTTTCTTTCATGGTGAAATTCAGTGAAATATATTGGGGAAAAAAATTAATGTAAAAATGGTGCAATTACCTGGGTGGTCTTCCTAAAAGAAATAAAAAACGGGGGATGGGTATCAGAAATCTGCTGCTCTTACAGAACTCTCTGCATTTATTGGGAGGCCCAGGGGTCTAGAGGTGAAGTCCACCAAAGGGGAAGACCACAAAGATGTCAGCTCAGAGGCAAAACTGCACTGACCAGAAAGAAGAACTCGTCCTTATTTCCTGTTGTCCATCTGCTCATACCGACCCGTAAGTTCCCATTCTGAACAGGTCAAAGGTGGGAAAGAGCACTCGAACAGATGGGACGGTCTGCACCTATAGACACCCAGTTTCCCACTGTCTACCTGCATATATCCCAGGGAAAGGGTGTCCCCGAGGGTGTGGTCTGGGGGACACTCAGAGAGCAACAAAGGACTGGTTCCATGATGACAGGTGGCAGAAAAGAAAGCACAGGAGTCCCTTCCAGGGAGAACCCATGATTTCTTCCTGGCCCTTTCCTTTGAAATTACATTGGTCAATACTTGTCTTCTCCTGCTTGAAGGCTGGAAGTGGCCCTGGAGATCTGGTGATCTGACCACTTGACTTTTTGGAAGAAGAAACCAGGTGGTGGTGGTGTGAGAAACCTTTCTTTCCAGAAAACCCCAAAAAGACAATAAAGAGAGAAAATGCCGTTCAGTATGAATACTTTCTTTTTATTTATTTTATTTTTAATACACACATCTCACACTGTAGTTAATTAAAATGAAGCTTAAGAAAAGAAGCTCCCTCCTCCTTTAGCCCGGACTTACACTGGGCACCCGTTCCTGTGGCCGCCGGGGGTGACGGGCCTGCGCAGGGGCTCGTCGGCACCCCGCTGCACGCAGGCTGGCCCCTTCCGCTTCGTCTTGCCCGTGTTGGTCATGATCTGGTGGAAAGAAAAGGAAATGGGGCTCAAGAGAGCAACTGCTTGAGAGCTCAGCTAGAAGCAGAGCTTAGGACATTTCAAGTTTCATCTACAGGGATAAGAAGCAATGCAACTGTGAATATTCTCGCTGTCCTGATTTTGTGATAATCAGGGTAGGCTAAACATTCGCTATATTAGAAACCATGCATGTGTCCCCAAACCTAGTTTTTCTCGCTAGGTCTGGTTTTTAGAATGTTGGTGATAAACCAAGCCTGATCTATTATATGACCATCCTGTATGGGAAAAGACTGTAACTCTGGGTATCTTTGGTCAACCTTAAGAGATATAGCAGGGGGATGGATGTGGCTCAAATGGTTGCGCGTCCGTCTCCCATATGGAGGGAACTGGGTTCGATCCCCGGGACCTCCAGGTAAAAAGAAAAAAAAGAAAAATATAGAAGGCACATAGGCCATCAAGCCCCACGCGTGGGTGCGCTGTCAAGCTCGGTGAGCCACGCAGCAAGATGATGACATAACAGGAGAGCGACACAAGGGAGAGCCAAGACGGGACGCACCAAAAAACCAGGAACTAAGGTGGCGCAGGTGGTAGGATGCCTCTCTCCCACATCAGAAGTTCCAAGGATTGAATCCCAGTGAAGACAGGAGGAGAAGGATGAGAAGAGAGAGCAGGAAACAGACACAGAAAATTGCCCGGTGAATGGACACAGAAACAGCAAAAACGGGGGTGGGAGGTGGGGTAAAAATGGATAAGAGTAAAAAAATAAATAAATCCTTAAAAAAAAAAAGTATAGGGGAATAAGAAACAGACTATAGTTAGTAGTAATACTTTGATGATGCTCTTTCGTAATTTGTTAACAAATGTTTCACAACAAAGCAAAGTATTTGCAGTGGGGTGATGTGAGGGAGCCCTGTATGAAGTTATGCATGTTTGTTTCGTAAGTTCGCAATGTTTACTAAACACTTATTGTTTATGTATGTTCATGTACGAATGATATATTTCAATAAATTGTTTTTAAAATAAAAAAAAAAGAAAAAGAGCTCCCTATTCAAACAAACCAAGAGTTTAAAAAAAAAAAAAAAAGAAGCAATGCAAGTAAATAAGGACCACGGAACATTATTTGCGTAAACAGAAATCGGGGGGGGGGTTTGAATCCATTTAGACTTAGCATTATCAAAAAAAAAAAAAAAAAAAAAAAAAATCAAACCACAGCCAAAGGAAAAGAAAACAACTGAATACCCTAACTTATCACACCTCTGGAGATGGGTGGCTTTTGAAAGTGTAAAGGGAGAAAAGACTGTTGGATTTAGTTTCATAAAAAATGAACATTTCCATATATAATATATTAAAGGTAATCCAAATTAACAGGCAAACAACTGGGAAGAAATATTTGCAGCAAATGTAACAGATAAAAGGTTAAAATTTTCATTATATTAAGTAGCTCTTAACAAACTAATAAGTAAAACAACAAATAGATATTTGGGCAAAGAACTCACACAGCCAAATCACAAAACAAGGTATCACCAGTAATTAAACACACACACACATAACAACTTCACTAGTAATTAGAAATGACAACTTTTCAAAAAAGGTGGCTGTTCTTCAACTACTAAAGAAGCAAGAATTAAAGAAATGATCACAGCCACTGTTGGCAATAGTTTAGAGTATTACTGACATCGAACTTTGCGACAACTCTTCTTTTGGAGAGCTAACTGTCATATTATATCAAGAGTCATAAAAATGGTCAGTTCCTTGGGTGTGTATCCTAGTGAAAGAATCCAAAATATGGAAAATGTTAAATAAGGTTATTATAAAATTATTATAGAGTAAAACTGCAACAAACTAACTGTCGAGTAATAGGGGAATAATTAAGTAAAATGTGCCATACTCTTTTGAAAATTATGTGGCCATTTACATTGATAAAAAGTAGGTTATAATATTGTACATAAATTATGCTTTCAATTATGTTAAAAGTACTTTAAAAGACTGGAAGGAAATGAACATTAAAATGATGACAGTGGGATAATTTTTCTCATTTCTCTTTTTTCCAAATTTTCTGGAAAGGCTATATTATGTTACTAATTAAGAAAAAATGTTTAAAAAATAAATCACTGCAAAACAGGAAAAATCTGAATAAGGCCTGTGGATTTCATCAATGCCCATCTCCCGGTTTGATATAGTTACTGAGATGGCACCATGGGGGGGAACCAGGTGAAGGGTACGTGGGTCTCTCTCTATTACTTTTGCACTGTCCTGTGATTATTTCAAAATAGAAATTAAAACAAAAGCATATATATATATAAAAACACATATATATAAAAACAATTGGAATCGTATCTTTGATTACTTTTTGCAAGAAGTTATTTGGGTCTATCTAGCAGATGAGGTGGAGAGAGGGAAAAATGGGCCAATTTCTTCTGGGACTCAATGGGCCTCACTCACCTGCTCTGGAGACAGTGACCAGCTAAGGGAGGGCCCTGATGGGGGAGGGTGAACAGGAAAAAGGCAAAAGGAGAGAAAAGGTGGGAGGCTCTCCTGGCAGTTGGAAAATGTGCTAACTAAAAATTTCTTCACTTAAGCAGCTCTGAAAATTCTAATACACTAACTGAGCTAGTTTTCTAGTAATCTAATTTCAGATTACTCTTTGCACTTAGTTCCCTGAAGGATATTAATCGAACCTTCTTGGTTTTGCTCACAGGAACAAGATACCGTCTCAAAGCAAACCCAGACAGAATGATGTGAATCTGTAACTTTTTTCAGAGACAAAAAGCTTGATATCCTTGAGTGGCTGGCTGAGAAAGGAGCCATGAAGGCCTTGCTAAGCTGTGGTTTATCAGCCGCTGAAACCAAGGACAAGTTGAATGTTCTTGGGACAACGCAGGACTGACAAAATGCATGTACCCTCCTTAAAAGACCCCTGGAAGATCTAACGTTGTCACTTTTTTCTTTTCTTCTCCCCTATCCCTCTTCTTTTGCTTATAAATACCCTATCTTTGGGAAGATTCCCCCAGTTCCTTGCTTGCCCACTTGCAATAAATCACCTTCTCACTGACAGACGTGTTTTCACTCTGTGGCACTGGGTCGGGTGGGCCCTTCTACTGGAATTAGCCATGCTTATGACCTCCCGGGAGAAGCAGGACATAAGTTTTCCAAAGACCAAACTGCAGTTCCAACCCTCTTCATCCCTGGTAAGATGTGCCAACAAAGGATCCTGCGACTCTAATTGCTTCGTCCTGCCATCGCCTCCTACCCTGACTTGCCCTCTGCCCAGCACCTGCGGTCAAGTTTACATGACCGCTCTCATAACCAGAGCAGGACTTAAAGTTTGATTTTCAAAAAGGTACCTAAGGGCCACTCACACCTTCTCTTTTTTCCTCTCCATTTTGCCAGTCAGCCCGCCTGGGACCCTTCCACAGCAGAGTGTTAAGAAGGCTAAGTCTTACGTTACTGGGAAAGGGGAAATAGTTATTATGTGGGCTCTTTCAAGTCTGCTATTAGCCTCTCCTTCTCCTCCTCACCCCTGCATCCTGAGCTCACCCTTCCCGGTGCCTTCCCAGAGAAGGGAGAACATACCACTCATAACAGAGAGTGTATTCAGACTTCTGAAAACCCTGCCAGCCCTACCATCTCCCTAGAACCTCACAGTGTAAGTCCGGGGAATAACTGAAGGTGGGTGGAATTTTTCCTCTCCCACAGATGAGGAAACAGTCTGGCCTGTGGGCCAGAATTTTCTGGTGTGTGCACAGAATGCCCAAGGAGGGGCCTTGGCGAAGAGGCTCTGTGTGGGACACACCTGGCTCACAGAGTAGCTGCTTTCCAGTCTGTGCCTGAGGGCCCGTGTTTCCCCACTCATCTGACAGTCTGCTTGCAGGGCGGTCCTCAGAGCAGCTCCTGAGGTCTCCAGGCCCTTGGTGGTGGTGGTGGTGGGGTTCCTTTGCAAAGGAGCCATTCTAGGCTGGAAGGAACTTTTTTTTTTTTTTTTAATAGTAAACTTTATTTGTAGAGAAGTTTTAAATTACAGGGAGTCCCATATAACACCCCCCCACACACCCCACAGACATAGTGTCCCCTATTATTACCATCTTACGTTAGTGTGGCTGGAAGGGTTTCTAGCCTGACAACCTGCTGAAGCAGAGCTGTTTATACTGAGTTCCTCAGAAATGTTTCAGGGGTCGTGGGGAGGAGAGGAGAAAATGGGTTCTTGGCTCCTATCTCCAAAAATCCAGAGAAACTCAGCTCATTTGTTACAGATAATAGATGGAGATTTTGTTGGAAAGAAGGTTCAGCTACTAAAAAATGCAGCATGATTTAGCTGAATGCAGTTTATTCAGTAGTAAAAGTTGGGCAACACACATCAATCTAGGTAAAAATATGTTTCCCATTTACTAGTTTTGAGTATTGGGAATCACTTAAAGAAATTATGACACATTACAAGACAGTATGAATTTTTGTAAGAAAATACAAGTACACAATATCTATTTTTTAAAAAAGAATATTTTTATTTATTTATCCCTGCCCCTCCCCATCTGCTCTCTGTGTCCATTTACTGTGTGCTCTCTTTGTCTGCTAGTCTTCTCTTTAGCAGGCACTGGGAACCGAACCTGGGACCTCCCATGTGGAAGAGAGATGCTCAATCACCTGAGCCACCTCAGCTCCCTGGTTTGTTGTGTCTCTCAATGTCTTTCCTCTTTGTGTCTCTTTTTGTTGCATCATCTTGTTGCATCAGCTCGCCGTACCAGCTTTCCTTCTCCAGAAGGTACTGCAAACCGAACCTGGGACCTCCCACATGGTAGGCAGAAGCCCAATCACTTGAGCCACATCCACTTCCCCACAATCTCTCTCTCTCTTTTTTTTAGATTTATTTTTATTTATTTATTTATCCCCCCCTTGCTGCTTGTGCTCATTGTGTCCATTTGCTGTGCATTTTTCTGTGTCTGCTTGTCTCCCTTTGTTGTGTCATGTTGCACCAGCTCGCTCACCGCGCCGTGCGGGCGGGCTTGCCTTCACCAGGAGGCCCCAGGAATTGAACCCGGGGCCTTCCATATGGTAAACGGGAGCCCAACCAATTGAGCCACGGCCGTTTCCTTACACAATATCTCTTTATACATACAGAAAATAATCTGGAAGTGGAAGCAGACTACTGCTCGCTGCCTACCCAATATCAATTCTCTTCTCTTGACCCACAGAATTCTAGTTTTGCTGGCACAGCAACGTGTCTATGTAGAAAGACTCGTCTTCCCAGATTCCCCTGCAGCTAGGAAAGGCCAGATGGAACTGTGGGGAAAGCATTGCAGAGGGGGGTGGATTTAGCGGGCCTGCATGATTGTTTGGCTTTCTTTCTTTTTATCGAGGATTTGAACAGGAGCTGCCTCTGGCATCTTTGACCAAGAGGCAACAAACAGGTAAATGAAAGGCTGGGGCACCAAGGTAGAATTCTATAGAGCTAATAAAACAAGCTTCAAGGCCCAGGAGAGGTCCCAGCTGTGTATTTACATGGACATATGTTTTTGTAAAATTTGCAAAAGTAAGATATTTTAACTGCAATCACTTAATACTGTTGTTTCTTCCTATTCTGACTTCCCTTCCTGTCTCCTGGAGCTAGAATACCCAAAGGCACTTTGGGATTTAGCTAGGGGGAAGCTAAGTTGGTGTTATATTTGATTTGGGTTCAGTGGGATCTATCTGTGGTTTACAGTCACTTCTGGGAATAGTCAAAGGGCTGCTAGCTGTCCTAAAAGAAAGGCTTCCATGAATTCTCTGTGCTGCCAAAGTATTTATGAATAATCAGTGTGCAAGAAAACTTGAATGTCCCCAAATCTTACAGTGTCTATGTGAACAAAACGATGAAAGTTTTTCCAAATTTAACAATCCTAAAAATTTTACACAGTATTACCAAAAAATTGAATGTGGAGGTAATAGAAATTTTTCTTATCTATCAGTAGTGAAAAAAACAAATTTGATCCAATGTGTTAGTAGGGGTGCTTAACCTTTTTGTTCCACGGACCGCTTTGCCAGTCAGGTGAAAACCACGGACCTCTTACTAAGTCCACACTGTACTGTGTACTATTTAATAAATACATCACACCTGTACCAACACGTCCCCACAAGAATAATGGTTTTTTGAATTTCAGTTCAAGCTCATGGACCCCTGGTTAAGAACCTCTGTGTTAGAGGAAAGACTGACATATTTTCTCTCTCGAAAACATCCCAACCTCGTCATGTATGTGCAGGCAATCCAAATAAAAAGTGGACAAAAAAACTAGGGCTGAGGTGTGCCTGTCAAGCAGCTAGCTAATACAACCAATACATTACTTTTTTCTGGATTTTGTGATGTTTGTGGTATCTGTCCATTTTTTTTTTCAAATTTGAATTTTACTGTGATTTATTATCTCATTTGAAAAAAGCATTCACTTTTGTACCTGACTTTGTATACCTTTATTCTAAAGAGGGCCCCCAAAACTCCAGAAGCTGGAGGTCTTACCCAAACCTGGATCAGGCAGGCAAGAGTTGGGGAGGGAGGGAGAGCCCAGGGGCCCAGGGCGCTGCTGGGCATGACCCAGGACTGATGAGGTAGGAAGCGCCACTACTGGCAGGTGAGCACAGGCCTAACTGATAAAGGCAAGACAGAGAGGAAAGCGTTAATTAGCAGAGCTCATCTTGGGCTGGGCAGAATTAGGGTGGTTATTTGGGAGGTGATGACTTTTGAGTAACAAGTATACATTTCTTTAGTAATTAGAAAAAATAATAAAAGGAACTGAAAAAGGATTTGGAATATTTTGGGGTTTGGAAATTTTTTTTGCTGCTGCTTGTTGCACAGGAATATGGACATTTAGTCAACTTCAACTAACGCCTGCTGCCGCCAGCTATGCAGAGGCTGGCTCCTTCACTATCACAGGCAGGACAGGAGTAAATGACTGAAAAGTGATTAGAAAAAGCCCCAAAGTACAAATTTGGAAAAAGAATCAAAAAGCAACAATTGGAACCGAGGCCCTTCTGTCTCTGGTTTGTTTTTTTGCCACCAGCAGGGATGAGCAGGAGAGAGGAGCCACAGGCCTCTGCTTCTGTCCCTCTTGGACAACCCCCTGCCCCGTCACTCTCCTGGCTCCAAAGGCGAAAGCCCCAGCCTGACCCCCTAGGAGGGGCTTGGCCCTGCACCCAACTCTGACTGACCACTCAGAATTCCATTGGTGCCAGCCCCAGCCTCCAACTGCCAGGGCCGCTGTCCCGACACTGGGCTTCAGAATCCCTGAGGGGGGTCATAAAATGTCCATCCCTGGGGCTCACCCCTGGAGGCTGGGCAGGAACCTGCACTTTTACAAGCCCCTGAAGGGATTCTTAGGAAAACTAAATACACTTTGGTCCTCATTTTACTGAGGGGAAAAAAAAGAGGCGTGGAAAGGGAGCAGTTCTTATTTACCATTGCATTCCCCCCACCAGAACTGAGTCTATGTCTGAAAATTAGACCATAAGTTAATTATGAATACTTCATCGGTGGGAATTGTTTAAGCTTTCACATGCAGAATTCAATTCACCAGAAAATCAATGGCTCTTCTAGAAAGAGGTGGAGCTTAGAGGTAAAGAGCAAGCAGGCTCACACAACACTAGAGAAAGTGACTGGATCCTTCTAAGCCTCAGTTTCCCCAATTATAAAATGTGAATACTAGCAGAACGTACCATAGAATTTGTTGGGAGGACTAAATTAAACGGAATCAGATAAGTGAAGCCGTGCAGGGCCAGGTTGGGGTCTGTGCTGAATTAATTTAAGAAGTGCCTATTACTGCAGTCAGTTCAACCTTCAAAAATAAAAACAAAAAACTGGGATTATAGGATTCTGTCATAATTAACAATGGTGATGAAGATATTTAAATTGGGACATTCTTTTTAGGAAGAAATAAATGATTATTCTGCACAGTATGGAGGATATAAAAAAAAAAATCACAAATACCCAAGGGAGGAGGAATAGGTGGCACCTCGTCAGCCTTGGACTGATGTTTATCAGCTGAAAAAGAAATGGGGGGAGCCAATGAGGCTCAGTGGTTGAGCGCTGGCTTCCCACATACAAGGCCCCAGGTTCAATCCCTCCTCTTAAAAAAAAAAAAAAAAAAGAAATGGGGTGTCCTGCTTTGCACCAGAATATGAGTAAGCAATAAATTTATGTGACAACCGCCACTTTCCTTCAAGCTGAGGAAAAATGACTTCTCTTGCCACAGCGTTTGGAGTCCATGGTTTTTGGGCATTTCAGGCAGTCGGGTGTGTGGCATAGAAGGAGCCATGCATTCAGAATTGGGGAGGGCAGGGACAGCGGTATGGCCTTGCGGGGCCAGGGAAGGGACGGCTGTAACACGCTCTTCAGGCAGCTGCGGGGCGCAGAGGGGGAGCTCCTGGGTCACAGCTGTGGGGCACACAGCTGTGGGGCACAGCTTCCTTCTGACCCGGAACCTGGGTGGGCAGCCTGGCTGCACCTCCACCCTCACCCCCCAGCTAGCGGCGTGGTTTCTTACACTGCTGGGGTGCCTGCTAACCAACGCCTGGGTTATGATTAAAAGGAGGTCTGGGTGGGGCCTCGAGTCTACACTTTCCCGCATATTTGGTGGCCTGGGACTTGGAGGAAGCTGGGGCCAGAAGCCTCCCAGCTCTGAAGCCCCAGGGCAGTGGCCTGCCCAGCCCCTGGCCTGGCCACTCCTCTCATAACAACACCCTGCCTGACCGCTTTTGTGACTTCTTTCCTTAAATTCACGTCTTAAGCCTCCTGGGCATTCTGCTGCGTATAAGGCAAAGGCAGAGGCTTCATAAAAACTTTCTGGGTACAGTTCTGAGAATGTTTCACAAAGTCAACAACTTTAGACTCATCTTGAAAAATCGACACTGTCGCTAGGGGCTAGCACATCAGAGTGGGGGACACATTCCCTGTTGAAACGTCTCTGTCTTTGGCAGGTACCCTCATCTGTTGTGAGGGGTTATAAAGGTGAGAACTTAAATTCCCTGCAGTAACCACTAGATGAAAACATGTGGCAAGAAAGACCCCTCTCATTTGAAATCACAGGCCCAGCCATGGGTCAGCAGGCTGTCAATTTTCAATCACAAGATTGGGTGACTGAGGGCAGCTTAGGGCGATGAAGGCAGCAGAAGTGGGAATGTCCTATCACCTCCGTGACTGCTGCTCCCAACACTAAGATTTCTAGTAAAGCTTCAAGAAGTTTATGTTCTGAGAGCCTGGTGTCCGGCCTTCGTGTCTCTCTAAGGATTACTCCTATCTCATTCTTACCAGCACATCCCCACTGAAAGGCAACTGATGTCATTGGAATAAGGAAGCACGCAGGGAGCTTCTTTTTGCTGGATTGAAGATATATCTGCCTAGTAAAAGGACAGTCCCTGTGCACTTTGGGGATTTAGGACTGAATGCCAGGCTGAGGACACTGCTTCCGGATGCCTCTAAGTCAGGGTTTCTGATTACTTGCAGGGCTTGTTCCTCTGCTCTTCACCAATTTGCTCACTTAAACTAGCATTCCAGCATGTTCCGTGCCTATTCGTTTTTTTAAAGTCTTAACAAACGAATAGGCATGGAGAGGAGCAGATGTAGCTCAGTGGTTGAGTGCCTGTTTCCCATGTACGAGGTCCTGGGTTCAATCCCCAGTACATCCTAAAAAAAAAAGTCGTGAGCAGGAGAGCTCTCCTGTGTGTGACATCAGGCAAAACACTGTCCTTGCCTGTGTGTCTGTGCCATGGGACAATCTTACAGTGCAGGGAGGCTGGGCCAGGGCCCCATGACAGATGTCATCTGTGCGCTGAAGAGGCTGTGCCCATCTGTCTCCTCACAGTTTTCCTCACTGCCGCACAAGAGGGTCTTGCAGACCCTTTAAAAGTGCACATGGGGGGCAGATGTGGCTCAAATGGTTGAGCACCTGCTTCCCACATGGGAGGATCCAGGTTCAGTTCCCGGTGCCTCCTAAAAATAAACAAACAAGAAGCAAGCAAACAAAAAAAATCAACTCAGGGGAGCTGATGTGGCTCAGTGGTTGTATGCCGGCTACCCACATATGAGGTTCCAGGCTCATTCCCTGGCCCCGGCACCATTAAAAAAAACGTGCACGCCCTTTCAGTCAGAGGACAGCACCTTCCCTCAGAGCCAGCATTTCCCATGGGAAAAGAGAGGCAGCTCATGCCTTCCACCGGTAATTTGGAACCCTGGATCTCCTCACCTCTGCCCTTTCCCTAGCAAACCACCCCCCCACCCCCACCCCCGCAGGCTTACTGTAAACAGCTCCCATGGTCACATCTGACCTTGACACATTCTAAGGACAGCACCGGGCACCACCCAGCAGACCTTGTCCCTGACAATGTGTGTGTGTCTGCAGTTCCCTGCCACCAGCCTCCTTCAGTCACCTCCCTTCTTTCACTCTGGACCACCTACAGTCACTCACGAAGCAGCCTGAGTGAAAACGCAAGCTCGAATGGTAAAACATAAGGCAAATGAGAAACTCCCCTGCTCAGCCCTCCATGGTCTTGCAGCTCACACACAGCAAAATCCCACATGTGCCATGGCCTAAAACGACCCCACAAGTGTACCTCTGGCACCCTTCAGTCCTGCCATTCCACTGCACGTGTCCCACATCAGCCCAGGGCCCTGGAGGGTCCTTGAACTGTGAGGAAGAGACAAGGGTCAGGGGCCAGGGAGACTGCTGCCAGGGTGAGGCATGAGGGCCTGGGCTGGGAAGTAGTGTGGAAGGCAGACCTTCCCGCACCCACACGCTCCTGTAAAGAGCCATTTTTCTCCTTTCCGTGCCACTGTCTCGGCCAGCCGATCACCGTGGAGGCACCCTGCACACACTGTGCAGGCTCCTGGCATGTGCCTTTAGGTCTGTTTCTCCTGGTCACTTTTCTGTACACCAGATCTGCTGGTGACATGTAGCTGGGGCCAAAGGGCACGTCAGGGCCACCGAGAGCAGACTGGCTAACGCAGACGTCTCATAAACACCATATTGTAACGAACAAGACCAAGCCCTTATGTGTTATTGAAAACGAGAAATACACCCTGGGGTCTATGTATCCTTCCCACTCCAGGGCCCCACTCCTCCATGGGCACTTACTCCCAAGTACTCTGTGGTCAGCAGCTTCTCTCCAGAAAGTTCTCCGAGCTGGGGCTGGATCAGTTCGTCTTTGTCCAGATCGGCTTCCAGAGTGTCATGGTCCTCCTGTTTCAAAGGAGATGTGAGGTAAGAAACTTGGGCCCTCTGCTGGAAGTGCCCAGAGAGGTGTCCCCAAACTTTCATTCCCTGGTGCAACCGTGAAATGAGAGGCCTCAGCCCAAGCACTGCAACTCACAGTTTACATTCCAAGGGGTCTCCGGGGTCTGTCCTCTGCTCATAACCTCTCTAGGAGGCTGCAAGGGAAAACCAACCCTCCTTAGGGAGCCTCATGAACATTTCCGTGGCCACAGACGTAAAGGGGGGCAATAAGACTCTTAAGAGGTCTCCTAGTCAGAGTTCTCAGAATTTCTCTCTCCACGAGGTCAAGGCACCACATGAATAGCCAAACCAGTCTACAAATCAAGACTAAGCACCTTCATATGCACAAGTCTTCCTGGGGATACAGAATTGTGCACTATAGGTTTGCTCTTCTCAAGTAGTTTTTGGTTAATAAGTAAGAAGATTCAGCAAGAAAAGAAGAGGTGATGAGCTCCTGGGAAGATGGAGTAGATGTAGCTTTCCCTACTCCTCCCAGTAAATACAATAAAAATCCTGGGCACTACATATAAAACAAACATAAGAAGGCCTGAAAGGTGGAGAGAAGGCAGCCAGCTGGGGACTGGGAATTCAAGGAACCACATGGTGGTGAGTTCCCTGGTGTTCTTTTTGTCTCCTATACCTCAGACTTGGAGCTGAAGAAGCCACCACCCAGAAATGCCAATGAGCACAGACAAAAATGTCCCCCAACAAGTCTGTTCTCTCCAATCAAAGGACCAGGAAAGGCAGAGCCTAGCAAGACAGAAAACTTTTAGAAAATAACCAAAGGGGAGCCAATGTGGCTCAGTGGTTGAGTGTAGGCTTCCCACGTACGAGGTTCTGGGTAAAAATCCCTGGCCCCGGCAGCCAAGCAAGGGCCGAGTGGGGAGCCTAGACTTCCACAGGCTGTAACAAGGCCCCGCCCACAGCCCTGGCTGGGAGGAAGCGGGGTGTCAGAGAAGGCCAAGTAGGGAATGGGGACTTTCATTCCTGCTGCCTGGTAACAAGGACCCCCACCCAGCAGTGACAGGAGAGACCATGTGGGGAGCCTGGATTTCCTCCCCCCACCTGGCAGTAACACGGCTGCCCTCCCTCTCCCCTGCTGGGGTGGTGTTAGAGGAGGCCTAGAAAAGAGTCCAGACTTCCACCACCACCCACCATGACCCCGTGGTGTCATGGAGGCCAAGCGGGGAGCAACAATGAGGCAATCCTATTCTTCCTGAGCAGGGGGTGTCAGTGGAGGCCTAGCGGGAGGCCAGAACTCCACCGTGCCCTACAGTCAGGAGGAACTTCCCCCACTGGGCATCGATGGAGGCTGAATGGGGAACCTGGACTTCAACTTACGCCGGGCAATAATAAGGTGGTGGCCTCCCTTCCACTGCTAAAGCAATGTCAGAAATCAGAAAA
Source organism: Tolypeutes matacus (assembly GCA_026826555.1). Taxonomy (NCBI): domain Eukaryota; kingdom Metazoa; phylum Chordata; class Mammalia; order Cingulata; family Chlamyphoridae; genus Tolypeutes; species Tolypeutes matacus. The sequence goes on from JAKSZT010053929.1 coordinate 6,242,548, forward strand.
CAAAAGGTTTAAATAAGACCCAGCACCTCATAACATAATTCCCCAAACATCCAGGTTCCCATCAAAATCATTCAGCTCTAAGAAGAAATGAAGTTGTGAAGTGTACGACAACATGGATGAACCTGGAGGATATGTTGAGTGCGGCAAGCCGGGCACAGAAGGACAAATACTGTATGATTTTGTTATTATGAACTAACTATAATGAGCAAACTCATGGAGTTAATAGCTAGACTATAAGTCACCAGAAAATAGAATGTGGTTGGAGAATGGAAAGCTGTGGTTTAATCTGTACAGAATTGTTAAAAAGTTGTAAATGTTAGACTGAAGGAGGAGGATGAGAAAAGATGGCAGGAAGACAGATACAGAGAATTGCCCAGCGAATGGACACAAAACAGAAAATGGGGAAGGGGGGGTTTAAAATGGATAAAGTGAAATAAATAAATCTTTAAAAAAAAAAAAGTTGTAAATGTTTGGAAATGAATAGAAATGGTGAAAGCACATCATAGGATTTGTAATTAGTAGTGCTAACATATGGGTATGATAGTGGTTTATTTATTTATTTTTTTTTTGAGTAATGAAAATGCGTTAATATTGATTGAAGTGATTGTGGCAATTTAATATTTTTTATGAATTCCAAAGAGGTTATGTTTGTAAACTGGTCTGTTCCTCTGGGCATGATACCCTTTGATTGATTTAAATTCAAAGACTATGTTTTTTGACAAAATCAAGGTTAGGGCTCTGATTTGACCACATCATTAGGGCATGTAGGGTTGAGTCAATGCCCCTTGGTGGGCTACATAAATGGACACTCAATCAAGAAGACAGGAGAAGATACCCAGAAGAGGGAAGCGGCTGTGGCTCAATTGGTTGGGCTCCTGTTTACCATGTGGGAGGCCCCAGGTTCAATTCCCAGGGCCTCCTTGGTGAAGGCAAGCCCGCCTTTGCAGCACGGTGAGCTGGGTGTGCTGAACTGGTACAGAAAGATGATGCAGCAAAGACAAGCAGACACAGAGAAACGCACAGCAAATGGACACAGCGAGCATAAGCAGCAAGGGGGGGATAAATAAAAATAAACCTTAAAAAAAAAAAAAGATACACAGAAGAGAGAGAGCGCTCCATAAACATGGCAGAGGAGAAGAACTTTGACCCTGGGGCCCCTGAGAGTTGAGCAATTTGCCTGATAGTTTGCAGCTGAAGAGACCAGAGCCCTGCGCAGCTGAGAAGGTCTGTAAAGAAACGAGTCCTCCAGCCTACAGCTGAGATTGGAAGGAACTGGGACCACAGAGCCCTAGGAGGAGAGAGGAAGCCTAAACCCTTACAGATATCACCTGCCATCTTGCTTCAACACGTGGCAAATGACTTAGGGTGAGAAAGCAACTTTGAGTTGGACTCTAGGGCCTTGTAAGTATACACTTTTACCCAAAATAAATACCTTTTATATTTGCTAACAGATTTCTGGTACTTTCCATCAGCATCCCTTTGGCTGACTAATACAGTGATGAATGTACAACTCTGTGATTATACCAAATGCCATTTATTGTACACTTTAAATTGTATGGTTTACAAAAAAAAAAAAGTGGGGTGGGTTGGGGGAAAGATGCACCAAGTATAAGATATGGACTGTAGTTAGTAGTGATACTTTGACAATGATCTTTCAGGATATGTTACAAATGTTTAATAGCAATGCAGGGTGTTGGTGGTGGGGTGAAGTATGGGAGCCCTGTATGATGCTATGCTATGCATATTTGATTTGTAAGTTCACAAGTTTTACTATACATTTATTGTTTATATATGTTCATGTATGAATGATATACTTCAATAAAATTTTAAATTAATCAATCTGAACAAGAGAACAATAGACTGAAAAAAAAAAAAGAACAGAGCCTCAGGGATCTGTGGAACAAAAGATCTTACATTTATGTCCTCTGAGTCCTGGAAGAAGAGGAGAAAAAGGGCAGGGCTGAAAAAGTACTTGAAGAAATAATGGCTAAAATTCCCCAAATATGGCAAAAGACATAAATCTACAGCTTTAAGAAGCTGAATGAGTTTCAACAGTATAAACCCAAAGAAATCAACATGAAGACATATCATAGTCAAACTTCTGAAAACTAAAGAAAAAAATCTTGAAAGCAGCGACAGAGAAACAACACTTTGCCTAAAGGGGAAAAACAACTCAAGTGATAGTGGATTTCTCATCAGAATTGGAGGCAAAAAGGAAGTGGCACAATATTTTTCAAGTGCTGATTGAAATAAAACTCAACCAGAATCCCATATTGAGAGAAAATATCCTTCAGAAATGAGGAGAAATCATGCATTTTCAGTAATAAAAGGAAAATTAAGAGAATTTGTCACCAACAGACGTACCCTCTACACAGAAAGGAAACCTTCTCTAAAAGAAGGAAACCTGGAACGTGAGGATTAGTATAATGAAAAACTTGGCTGGTCTTTGCCTCCAGTTCCTAGGGAGAGAAACGGGATCTGCAGAACTTCCTGTGACAGGAGTGTCTTTTGTTCTTTACAGTGAGCCCAGGGCCATATTTGATAGTTCATATGCTAATGAGACAAGAGGGAGGTGCCAATAACACCTGCAGTTTTAGGGTGGGGATTGGACAAAGCAGAAAGATCAACCAGGTGAACCACGGCATATAAATTCACCTCTGTGACCTCTGGGATGGGAGGGGAGCTGCAGATTAAGTTCAACCACGTGGGCATTGGGTCTATCAATCATGCCTATGTAGTGAGACCCCAAATAAACTCAGGGTGCTTGAAGCCACAAAGAGCTTCTATGTGAGAAAACACATTGCTACTGTTCCAGGAGGGTGGTGCATTCTCACTCCACATGGAGAGGCTATGGAAGCTTGCATTTGAGACCCTCACAGGGCAGTAGATGTGGCTCAAGCAGTTGAGCATCTGCCTCCCACAAGGGAGGTCCCAGGTTCGGTTCCTGGTGCCTCCTAAAGAAAAAACAGACAGACAACAAACATAAACAATGAGCTAAAACAATGAGCAAACAGACAAGGGAGCCATCTTGGTGGGGGTAGGGTGGGATAAAAAAAAAGAGACCTCCCAGACCTCACTCCTCTTTTATTTTTTTCTTATTTGTATCCTTTTACTATTAAAGGTATAATCATAAGTATAGCACTTTCAATGAGTTTTGTGAGTTGTTCTAGTGAATTATCAAATCAGAGGGAGTGGTGGGAACCCCTGGATTTGTAGCTAGTTGGTTAGAAATGCGGGTGGCCTGGCCCTCAAACTTACAACTGGTGCCTGAAGGACAATCTTGTAGAGGATTAACCTTAACGTGTGGAGTCCGACCTAAACCCAAGTAGGTAGAACTGAACTGACTGAGTGACTTGGCAATCTTTGCAGAAGCTGATAGAAGCTTTTGATAAGCTCTATAATCAGGACGGAAGAAAGAACACTGTAAGCAAAAATATGGGTAAGTAGAATAAGTTTTCCTTCTCTTCCTAGTTGTCTAAATTACGCTTTAAGGTGGAAGCAAAAATCATAACATTGTTCAATGTGGTTGTAAATGTATGTAGAAGAAATATCTAAGACAATTATTTTATAAATGGGAAGGGTAAAGGGAGATAAGGTTTCTACATTTGGTATGAACAGGTAAATAAAAACAAATGTCATTCATTTTTGTAAATATACACACACATATACATATATATAGTAATACCTAGGGTAACCACTGCAAAAGCTATACAAAGAGACTCAGAAACGTTACAGGTAAATCGCAATGGAATTCTTAAAAATGCCCAAGTAACCCAGAGGAATGCAGGAAAAAAGAAAACAGAGATATGAAAAACAGAACAAACAAAAAATAAGTAAAATGGTAGATTTAAGCCCTAACATAATAATAATTACATTAAATGGAAATGGTCTTGACATACTCACTAAAAGACAAGAGATTGGCATAGTGGATCAAAACATAACCTAAATATGTGCTGCCAATAAGAAACTCACTTCAAATACAGTAATACAGGCAGGTTGAAAGAAGGAGTAGCTATATTAACATCAGATAAAGTAGACTTCAGAGCAAAGAAAATAACCAGAAACAGAGGAGGCCATTAACTAATGATAAAAGGGTCAATCCACCAAGAAGACATAACAATCCTAAATGTGTAGGCACCAAAAAATAACGCTACAAAATATGTGATGCAAAAACTGATAGAACTGAGAGGAAAACAGACAAATCCACAATTATAGTTAGAGACCTCAACACCCTTCTCTCAATAATTAACAGAACCACTAGACAGAAAATCATCCAAGATGTAGGAAAACTCATCACTACCACTAACAGGATCTAATCCATGTTTATAGAATATTCCATCTCACAACAGCAGAATACACATTCTTTTTAAGTACCCACAGAATACAGACCACATCCTGGACCATAATAGAAACCTCAAGAAATTTAAAGGAATGGAAATCATTCAGAGTGTGTTCACCCACACAATGAAATCAAACTAGAAATGAGTGACAAGAAAAATAAAGGGAAAATCTCTAAACATCTGGAAATTAAACAACACATTTCTAAATAATCCATGCATCAAAAAGTAAGTCTTTAGGAAAATTGAAAAATATAGTGAACCGAATGAAAATTAAAATGAAAACACCACATATCAAAATTTGTGGCGTTGCTAAAGTATGCAAAACCTCAAGATATGTTCCTCAAAACCCCAAGAACATTTGGACACCATAAAATAAACCACAAGATAAAGAACTCAGTTAATGATCTAACCTGAAAAAGGACAACTGGAGCACCCCACTACCCCACTATTCACCAAGTATGAAATATATAATTTGAATAGCCCTGTAACTATTAAAGAAAATGAATTCATAATTTTAAAATGTAATTAGAAAAAAAAAAAAAAAGAAATATCCAGGCACAGAGTGTTTCACTGGAGAATTATGCCAAACTTTTAGGGAAGAAATAACACCAATTTTATACAATCTCTTCTGAAAAATTAAAGGAGAAAGAACACTTCCTATTTACTTTATGAAGTTAGGATTACCCTATTACCAAAACCAGACAAGAGGTACTTTCCCTCCCCTCCAAAAATACAAATATCCCTCATGAATATGGATGAAAAATCCTTAAAATATGAACAAAAAGAATACAGAAATACATTAAAATAATTATATATAACATGATCAAAAGGGATTTATTCCAGGGATTAAAGCTAGTTCAATATTTGAAAATTAATCAATAATCCACAATATTAACAAACTAAAGAAGAAGTCACACAATCATATCAACCAATAAAGAAAAAGAATTTGACAAAATTCAACACCCATTCATGACAAAAACTCTCAGGGAAATAGGAATAGAGGGGTATTTTCTTAACTTGATAAAGAGCATCTACAAAAATCTACAGCTAACATTATATTTATTAATTTTTTAAAAAGATTAATCAAATTATTTATCCCCACTCCCTCATTGACTGCATTTGCTGCGTCTGTTGGTTGTGTGCTCATCTTCCCTCTAGGAGGCACCGGGAACCAACCCCAGGACCTCCTGTGTGGGATGGAGGCACCTAATCGCCTGAGCCACCTCCACTCCCTGCTTTGCTGTGTCTCTCATCATGCTTTCTCCCTTGTGTATCTTGTTATGTCATCTCATTGTGCCAGCTTGCCGTGCCTGTCTTCTTTAGGATGCACTGGGAACTGAACCTGGGACCACCCATGTCGTAGGTGGGAGGTCAATCACTTGAGCCACACTGGCTTCCCTAACATTATATTTAATGGTTAAAGATGGAATGCTTCATTGCTAATGTTGGGAACAGGGCAAAGATGTCTGCTGTCACCATTCTTATGCAACATAGTGTTGGAAGTTCTAGCCAGTGCAATAAGGCAAGAAAAGGAAATAAAAGGCATACAGATAAGACAGGAAGAAATAAAACTGACCATATTTGGAGATGACGTGATTTTCTCTGTAAAATATCTCAAGGATTCTACAAAAAGCTCCTAGAACTAATATGTGAGCCCAGCAAGGTTGTAAGATACAAGATAAACATTAAAAAGAGCAAGATCTATATACTGACTTTGGGTTTGACTTGCTCTACTTTTTTCTCTTTCCTCTATAAACATATGGACAGGGAAATTAAAAATACATACCACTTATAATCACTCACAAAAAATGAAATAATTAGCTAATCTAAAACATGTACAGGACTTGTATGCTGAAAACTATAAAATACTCATGAAAGAAATAAAAGAAAATCACTTCAAAGAAGAAATCACAAAGGAAACTAGGAAATATCTTGACACAAATGAAAACGAGAAAACAACATACCAAAACTTATGGGATCCAGTAAAAGTAGTTGTATTAGTCAGGGTTCTCTCGGGAAACAGAATCGACAGGAGATATCTGTCGATAATATGAGATTTTATAAGAGTCTCTCACGTGACTGTGGGGATGCACAAGTCCAGGTTCTGCAGGCAGGCTGCAAGCCAGGGGCTTTAATGAAAGTCTGATGAAAGGTCCTTGATGAGTTTCTGGGAGAAGTTGGCTGTCCAAAGATGAGCTGGGAAATTCTCAGGCAAATGGCTCATCTCTATCCCGGGGCCTTCTCTCCTTCCTCACGACCAAGCTCTCTTATTTCCTGGGGCTCCAGCTCAAGACTCCAACATCAAAACTACTCTAACACTGTCCTTTGCCGTGTCTTTTATCTTGGAGGCCCCACGCACCAAGGGGTGGGGCCCAACGCCCTATTGATGTTGCCCAGTCAACGCCCTAATCATAACTTAATCATGCCCAGATTAACAGACCAGTTTACAAGCATAATCCAATATATATTTTTGGAATTCATAACTACATCAAACTTTCAAATGGCTACACTCCACCATCTGAATTCCAAAAATACAATATTCAAAAAAACTTTAAATCAGTAACAATGCAAGTACAAAATCATATCATAATCATTTTAAAGAAATACAGTTCATCTTGAGGCAAAGTCATGTCTGCTGTAGACCTCTGTACAAAACCATTTAACTGCTTCTAATACACAAATGGAAAGACAAAGGCTAAACATTTTCATTATCATAAGGAGAAACTGGGATGTTAAACATAAGTCATGGATCCTCTACAGTTCAGTAAACTTGCAGGGCATCCTGCATTCGATTTCAAAGTCTGAGTCATTTTTAAGAGGATGGTTTCTTCTCCTTGGGGCCACTTGGGGACCCACCCTTTCCACAGGCTTGCCCTATCGCCATTTTCTTGGTTCCACCCTCATGAAGCATCTGGGTGTCAAGCACACTTCAGACTTCACCCTCCAAGAGTGTTGGGGTGATTGCCATACCTTACCCAATCTTTGGGTTAGAGTCTTAGCCCCCCTAGTACAGTGAGGTGAAGACAACATTCCTCCAACCTTTGGCATATAGGTTCAACCCTCTCAGAGCAATGAGTTGACCACCTGGCCTTCCCTAACCTTTGACATACAGGTTCAACCCTCTCACAGCAATGGGTTGACCACCTGGCCTTCTCTAATCCATGGGGGACAGGAGCACCCCCCTCAGACTATGGGGTGCTGACCTTAACTGCCCTAATCTTTGAGGAATGTGCTCCAACCTCCCTGTACCCTGGGGCAGCAAAAATCTTCCTGAACATCGGGTGGGAACACCTACCCTCTTCAACTGCTGGGGCAAACTCACCCTCTCTGCACACATGGGTGGGGCTCCTCTCTTGGCCCAAGGAGATGTCTTAAGTCCAGATCTCTGCTTCCATGGTTTCCTTCTTAAAGCTGTTTCTCCTTCACTCTCTCCTTTCCATGTCCCTTTTTGTCCAAGCTGACAGTGGTTTTGTTCATACAGCTCTCTCAAAAACTGTTTTCTTTGCGCCCAAAAGTTCAGTCCTTAGTGTATTTCGCTCATCTAGTATTTTGCTATAAGCTGCAAGGAGAAGCCAAACCACATTCTCTGAGTTTACCTTGGAAAGTTCTTCAGCTAAATTCTCAGGTTCGCCATTTTCAAGTTCTGCCTTCCATAAAACATCAGAAGTCAATCTTGCTACGTTCTCTGCAACTTTAAAACATGGATCGCCTTTCCTCCAGTTTCCAATCATAGTTTCATCATTTACTTCTAAGGCATCATAAAAAGTCTCTTTAGCATCCATATTACTATCAACAGTCTCTTCAAAGTGATCTAGGCCTTTTCCATCAAGCATTTCACAATTCCTCAAAAAAATATCCCTTACCCATTTATAAAACTGTTCCAACATTTTGGTAATTGCAAAAGCACTTCCCCACTCTTCGGTACCAAATTCTGTATTAGTCAGCCAACGGGGTGCTGATGCAAAATACCAGAAATGGGTTGGTTTTTATAAAGGGTATTTATTTAGGGTAGAAGTCCACAGTTACCAGGCCATAAAGCATAAGTTTCTTCCCTCACCAAAGTCCACTGCCACGTATTGGAGCAAGATAGCTGCCAACGTTTGCCAGGGTTCAGGCTTCTTGGATTCCTCTCTTCCCGGGGCTGCGTTTCTCTCCGGGCTCAGCTCCTCTGTTTCCGCCACAAGGTCAGCCGTAGAATATGAGGCTCTCTAGGCTTTGCTTCTCTCCACAAGGCCAGCTGTAGACTATTAGGAGAATGGCTCATCTCTATCCCAGGGCCTTCTCTCCTTCCTCATGACCAAGCTCTCTTACTTCACGGGGCTCCAGCTCAAGACTCCAACATCAAAACTACTCCAACACTGTCCTTTGCCGTGTCTTTTATCTTGGAGACCCCACGCATCAAGGGGTGGGGCCCAATGCCCTATTGATGTTGCCCAGTCAACACCCTAATCATAACTTAATCATGCCCAGATTAACAGACCAGTTTACAAGCATAATCCAATATATATTTTTGGAATTCATAACTACATCAAACTTCCAAATGGCTACAGTAGCGTTCATAGGGAAATTTATAGCTCAAATCAGTAACCTAACCTCACACCTAGAGAAAAAGAGAGCAAGTCAAACCCAAAGTCAGCAGAAGGAAGGAAATAATAAATATTACAACAGAGATAACTGAAATAGAGAAAAGAAAACAGAGAGAGAGTCAATGAAACCAAGGTTGGTTCTTTGAAAAGATCAATAAAATTGACAAACCTTTAGCTACACTGTATTGGTTTGAAGTTCTTTTATGATTCCCCAAAAGAAAAGATTATGTTTTTGACGTAATCCATTCTTGTGGATGTGAGACCCTTTTGATTGGACTGTGGCAGTGAGGCATGACTCAGGTTGCGTCTCCACCCTTTTGCTGGGTCTCATATAAACGGAGACACACAGAGAGAGGAAGCTGCCATATTTGAGCTGGTCATGGGAGAGAAAGAACTCTAGGTTTGCCCACAGCTGAGCCTAAGGAAAGAAACCCCAAGAGGCTCAAGGAGCTGAGGCCCAGGGAGAGATAAATGATCAGCCACAGCTGAGTTCAAGGAGAAAGTAGAGAGAGAACGGCAGACTCCCATTCTTGCCTGATCACCACATGGCAGGATGCTAGGATTGCCAATAGCTGACTTTGGTGAGAAAGGCATCTCTGATGGTGCCTTGATTTGTACATTTCACAGCTTTGGAACTGAAAGCTTTTACCCTAATAAATTTCTCATTATAAAAGCCAATCCATTTCTAGTACTTTGCGCATTGGCAGCTCTGTGGTAAACTAAGACATGCACTGACAAAAAAGAAAAGAAAAGAAAAGAAAAGAAAAGAAAAGAAAAGAAAAGAAAAGATGCAAATAACAAAAATCAGAAATGTAAGGGGGGGACATTACTACCAACCTTACAGAAACAAAAAGGATTATAAGACGATACTATGTACACCAAGAAATTAGACAACCGAGATGAAATGGATAAATTCCTAGGAACACAGACTAACTAAACTGACACAAGAAGAAATATTAATAGAAGATCCCAACAGACTAATAACAAGTAAAGAAATTTTGAATCAGTCATCAAAAATCTCCCAACAAAGAAAAGTCCAGGGCCAGAAGGCTTCACTGGTGAGTTTTACCTAACATTCAAAGAAGAATTCATATGAATCCTTCTCAAACTCTTCCAAAAAATTGAAGAGGAGGAATTTATTCTATGAGGGCAGCATCAATCTAATCTAAAGTCAGATAGAGCTATTTAAAAGAAAGCTATAGACCAATAATACTCATGAATACAGATGCAAAAATCCTCAACAAAATACCAGCAAGTCGCATCTATCAGCACATTAAAAAAATTATACACTCTGATCAAGTGGGATTTAACCCAGGTATGCAAGGGTGTTTAACATAAGAAAATCAATTAATGTTATACACTACATTACTAGAACAAAGAAAAAAACCCACATGATCATTTCAATTGATGCAAAAAAGGCACATGACAAAATTTAGGACCCCTTCCTCAAACAGAAAACTAGGGGTAGAAGGAAACATCCTAAATATGATAAAGGGCATATATGAAAAGCCCACAGCTAACATCATATGCAATGGTGAAAGACTGACAGCTTTCCCCTAATATCAGGAACAAGACAAAGATGCCCACTGGAACCACTGCTATTCAGCATTGTACCAGAAGGTCTAGCCAGAGCAATCAGACAAGAAAAAGAAATAAAAGGCACTCAAAATGGAAAAGAAGAAGTAAAAATCTCCCTATTTGCAGATGACATGATATTATATATATAAAAATCCAGAAAGCTACTAGAGCTAAATAATGAATACAGGAAGTAGTGGGATATAAGATCAATACACAAAAATCAGTAGTGTTTTTCACACACCAGCAGTGACCAATCTGAAAAGGAAAGCAAGAAAACAATTCCATTTACAACAGCAACACAATGAATAAAAATCTATGAATAAATAAGGTTTGTAAAGGACTTGTATGCAGTAAACTACAAATCATTACTGAAAGAAATTAAATAAATGGAATTATTAAAATAAAAACAATTAAAATCAAAATTAAATAATGGAAGCATATTTCAAGCTTATGGATTGGAAGACTAATATAGTTGAGATGCCAATACTACTTAAAGCGAATTACAGATTTATCACAATCCCAATCAAAATTCAAACAATCTGCTTCACAGAAATGGAAAAGCTAATCATCAATTCATATGGAAGGACAAGGGACCCTGAATAGCTAAAGCCATTTTTTTTTTTTTTTTTTGGTTTTTTTCTTTTTTCTTCTTATTTTCTTTTTTTAGCCAAAGCCATTTTGAAAAAGAACAAAGTTGGAGAACTAACACTTCCTGATTTCAAAACTTATTACAAAGCTATAATAATCAAAAACAGTGTGGTACTGGCACAAAGACAGATATACAGACCAATGGAACAGATCTGAGAGCACAAAAACAAACCCACACATCTATGGCCAACTGATTTTTGTTTTTTTTTACATGATATATTTGTATTTTATTTTATTTTTATTAGAATAGTTGTAGGTTTAAAGAAAAATCATGCAGAAAGTACAAAGGCTTCATATCCCAGGCCCCCCAGTTTTCCCTACTATTAATATTTTGCATTAGTGTGGTACTTTTGTTACAACTGATGAACATTATATTATTAACTACAGCCCATAGTTTACATTAAGGTTTACTCTTTGTGTTGCATAGTTCAATTAGGGTAATGAATATATAACCTAAAATTAATCATTTTAGCTACTTTCAAGGACACAATTTACTGGTGTTAAACGCATTCACAATGTTGTGCTACTATCACCACCATCCAATTATCAAAACTATTCCATCACCCCAAACAGAAACTGTACCATGGCCATTTAATTTTTGACAAAGGAGCCAAGCCAATGGTGAAAGAAGTCTCTTCAACAAATGGTGCTGGGAGAACCAAATATCCACAGGCAAAAGAGAGTGGACTGCTATTTCATATCTTATGCAAATATTAACTCAAAATGGATCAACAACCAAGGTAAAACTATAAAGCTCTTAGGAGAAAACAAAGATAAATATCTTCAAGACCTTGTATTAGGCAAAGGATTCTTACACTACACTAAAAGCATAAGTAAAAAAAAGGAAAAAATAGATAAATTGTATTTCATCTAAATAAAAAATTTTGTTTCTCTAATTCATGATAAAAAAGAGGAAAGACAACCAATACAATGGGAGAAAACATTTGAAACCATATGTAGCCATTGGGCAGTTTGATGTAATTATGAATTCCAAAAATATAATTGAATCATGCTTGTAAACTGATCTGTTAATCTGGGCATGATTAAGTTATGATTAGGGCAGTGACTGGGCCACATCAGTAGGGCATTGAACCCCACCCCTTGGTGGGTGGGGGAATCAAATATAAAAGGCAAGGCAAAGGACAGAGGGAGTTTGAGAAGCCGTTTTGATGTTGGAGTTTTGATGTTGGAGAGAAGGCCCCAGGAGAAGAGAAGTGATCATTCTCCTGATAGTCTATAGCTGACCTTGTGGAGGAACCAGAGGAGCTAAGCCCAGAGAGAAACGCAGCCCCGGGAAGAGAGGAACCCAAGAAGCCTGAACCCCTGGCAAACGTCGGCAGCTGTCTTGCACCAACACGTGGCAATTGACTTTGGTGAGAGAAGAAACTTAATGCTTTATGGCCTGGTATCTGTGGACTTCTACCCCAAATAAATACCCTTTATAAAGACCAACCCATTTTTGGTATTTCACATTAGCACCCCTTTGGCTGACTAATACACCATATATCTGATAAGGGTTTAATATCCAGAATCTATAAAGAACTCCTACAACTCAACAACAAAAGACAAACAACCCAATTTAAAAATGGGCAAAGGACTTGAACAGACATTTCTCCAAAGAAGATATACAAATAAGCACATGAAAAGATGCTCATATCACTAGCCATTAGGGAAATGAAGATGAAAACCACAATGAGATACCACCTCACATCCACTAAAATGGCTATTAATAAAAAATGGTAGATAAGTGCTGGCAAGAATGTGGAGAAACAGGAATCCTTGTATACCGCTGACGGAAATACAAAATGATGCAGCCACTGTGGAAAACAGTTTGTTAGTTCCTCAAAAAGTTAAGTATGGAATTAGCATATTACTTGGTGATTTCCACTCTAGGTATACCCCCCAAAATACTATTTTCAATACCCAAAAGATCTGAAAGCAGGGACTCGGACAGATATTTGCACACCAATGTTCATGGCAGCATTATTCACAATAGCCAAAGGTGGAATCAACCCAAGTGTCCATCAGCAAAGGAAAGGGTGAAAAAAGTGGCATATACATATCACGGAATATTACTCAGCTTTGAAAAAGAATGAAGTTTTGATACATGTGACATAATGGATGAACCTTGAAGACATCATGTGGAATGAAATAAGACAGACACAAAAGGACTGATGGTATATTCCACTTATATGAATAGCTAGAATATGCACATTCATTGAAACAGAAAATAGAGTATAGTTTACCAGGGGTGGGGTGGGGAAGGATTGGGGAGTTAAATGCATAATGAGTGCAAGGTTTCTGGTTGTGGTGATGGGAAAATTCTAGAAATGGATGATGGTGAGGGTAGTGCAACATTGTGAATGTGATTAATCTCACGGAATGGTATGTCTGGGAGTGGTTGAGATGGGAAGATTTATGTTGAATATATTTTCCACAATTAAAAAAAAAGAGCAAGTAAAGAGTCAATGACAATTAAATGCAATACATGATCTTGGACTGGATCTAATAATGGAGGAGAGATGGGTCAAAATCACATTTTTGTGACATACTAAGAAACTGGAATCTAGACTGTAAGCTTCATACCAATATTAAATATTTTAAATTTAATAACTGTACTTAAGGTAGTTATATAAGTGAATATCCTTGTTCCCAGAAAACATACATGGAAGTATTATGTGTCCAACGAGCATGATGTATACAACTTAGTCTCAAATGTTTAGAAAACAGATTGGTGAATAGACAGACAGAATAATAAAGCAAATGTGGCAAAATGTTAGAATTGGTGGATCTAGGTATCTGGGGGTAGGCAGTATGTTGGAGTTCTCTGTATGGGTTCTGTATTATTTTTGCAACTGTCTTGTAAGTTTGAAATTATTAAAAAATAAAAATTTTAAAAATATAAAAAGATCTAAATAAATGGAGAGACATAACATTTTCATGGATTGGAAGACTCAACATGGTAAAGATGTCAATTCTTCCCACACTGATACACAGGCTTCATATACTTTCTATAAAAATTCTAGAAGACATTTTTGTAGACATATACAAGATTAATCTAAATTTTATGTGGAAAGGCAAATGAACTAGAATAGCTAAAGCAATTTTTAAAAAGAAGAATACGATGGGAGGAATCAGTTTACCTGACTTCAAGACTTACCATGTAGTTACAATAATCAAGACTGTGTGGTATTTGCAGAGGGATAAACACATAGATCAAGAGAACAGAACAGAAAACCCAGAAATAGATCCGCACAAATATGCCCACATAATTTTTGACAATGGTGCAGAAACAATTCACTGGGGGCAAGATAGCCTTTTCAATCACTAATGCTGGAGCAACTGGACACCCAGAGTCAAAGAAAATGAACTTCAACTTGATTCTCACATCTTATACAAAAATTAACTCAAAATGGACCATGGACTTAAATGTAAAATGCTAATCTATATTTTTAAAAATGAAAAAACAGGAGAAAAACCTTGGGATCCATGGCAAGGCAAAGTTCTTAGGCTTGACACCAAAAGCACAATCCATAAAAGGAAAAATCAATAAATTGGACTTCATCAAAATTTAAAACTTTTGCTCTGTTTAGAGGACAAAAAGACTGGGAGAAAATATTTGCAAACCTATATCCAATAAAAGACTAGGATCTAGAATATAAAAAGAATTCTAAAAATTCAATAGTAAAAAACCAAACCGTCCAATTAGAAAATGGGCAAAAGGCATGAAAAGACATTTCACTAAAGAGGATATAGAGATAGATGGCAAATAAGCACATGAAAAAATGTTCAACATCATTAGCCATTAGGGAAATGCAAATTAAAACCAAAATGAGATTTCACTTCGCACTTATCAGAATGGCTAAAATAAAAAAAAACTAGTGACACTACCAAATGTGGAGAAAATGGATCACTCATACACTGTGGGAGGGCATGTAAAATGGCACAGTCACTCTGGGACAAAGTTTAGCAGTTTCTTAACTAACTAAATACACAACTACATATGACCCAGCAATTACACTCTTGAGCATTTGTCTCAGAGAAACGAAAACTTATGTTCATACAAAATTCTGTACATGAACGTTTATAGCAGCTTTATCTGTTAATAGCCTCAAACTAGAACAACCCAATGTCCTTCAACAGGAGAATGAATGAATAAATTGGGGTACATCCATACCATGGAATAATACTCAGCAATAAAAAGGAGTAAGTATTAATAAACTTGAATGAATCTCCAGAGAATTATGCTGAATGGAGAAAGCCAATCCACAAGAGTTACTTATATGATTCCATTTATATTACATTCATTTTTTTTAGGAGGATTGAACCTGGGACCTCATACTTGCCAAGCAGGCTCTCAACCACTGAGCTACACCTGCAGGCTTATATAACATTCTTGAAATGACAAAATTATAGAAATGGAGAACAGATTAGTGGTTGCCAGAGGAGATGGGGGTAGGAAGGAAGCAGGTATGGCTATAATAAAAGGGTGTTATGAGGGATCCTTGCTGTGGTGGTTTAGAGCTGTTGCCCTGGAATGCCAGTCTTCAGGAAGAAGGCATCACCTTGAAGACACCTTGATTTGGAATTTTTGTGGCCTCAAAACCGTAAGCTAATAAATTCCCATTGTTTAAGCTGACCCATTGAAAGGTATTTTGCTTTGGGAGCCAAGGAAACTGAAACATGTGCAGTGAAGGAAACATTCTGTATTTTGACTGTATCAATGTCGATATCCTGGGTTGTGAGAGTGTCCAATAGTTTTGCTAGATATTACCATTGGACAGAACTGGGTAAAGGGTACATGGCATTTTTTTTGTATTATTTTCTTCCAGTTGCATGTGAATCTACAATGATCTCAAAATAAAAAGTATAATAAAAATGAATTAAAATAATAGTATATTATTATACTATTACATAGCACAAGACTGTGTGTTTTATTTTATTTATTTATTTATTTTTTTAAAAGATTTTATTTATTTATTCATTTATCCCCCCCCCCCTTGCTGCTTGTGCTTGCTGGGTCAGCTAACCACGCCGTGCAGGCAGGCTTGCCTTCACCAGGAGGCCCCGGGAACCGAACCCGGGGCCTCCCATATGGTAAACGGGAGCCCTACAGATTGAGCCACAGCCGCTTCCCAAGACTGTGTGTTTTAGTTTGCCAAAAGGGTGCCGATGAAAGCACCAGAAATGGTTGGCTTTTATAAAGGGCATTTATTTGGGGTAAAAGCTTACAGTTCCAAGGCCATGAAAACTCCAAATCAGGCCATTATAAGAGGAGCTTCTCACCAAATCAAAGGGTATCACACCCACAGGAATAAACTAACTCAAAAATACAATCTTTCTCCTTTTGGGATTCATAAAATAATTTCAAATTGCCACTTTCCACCCTCTGAATCCCAAAAAGACATGTCTTTCCATATGTAAAATACATTCATTACACCACAATATTCCAAAAACCTTAAATCATTTCAGTAGCAATGCTAAGTACAAATACACACATAAATCAGTTACAGGCATGCAATTTGTCTTGGGGCAGAGTCCCTTCTGGCTATACACCTGTGAAATGCACAGCTCTGAAAACCTGCAGGGCATAGTCCATTAGATTTCAAAGTCTGACAATCATCCTTAAAACAATGGTTTCTTCTTCTCTTTGGGGCCTCATGGAAGCCCACCCCATCTACAGGCTTGCTCAACAGCCATACTTGCAGTTCTACTCTTTTCAATCATCTGGGTGGCGCCTGAGCTCCAGACCTCACTCTCCAAGAACACTGGGTGACAGCCACACTTTCCCCAACCTCTAGGGGACAGTTTTAATTCCCTTAGTACAGTGAGGTGGCGGCAACATTCTCCCTAATCTCTGACATACAGGCGCAACCCCCTTAGAACAGTGGGGTGGCAACCGGACTCTCCCTAATTGGTGGAGAATAGGCCCAACCCCCTCAGAGCAGCTGGGTGGTGACCTAACTCTCCCCAACCTATGGGGGACAGGTCCAACCCCCTCAGAGCAGTGGGGTGGCAACCTAACTCTCCCCAATCACCAGTAAATGTGCTCTACCCTCTCCGCAGTACGCAGTGGCCAAACTCTTCCCAAACAACAGGCTGGAACATTCACCCTCTTCAAATGCTGGGGCAAACTCACCCTTTCTGCACTCATGGGTAGGGTCCCTCTCTTGGCCTGAGGAGATGTCTCAAGTCTGGACTTCAGCTTCCACAGTTTTCCTCTTTAAGCCATTTTCCCTTCAATCTCTCCCCTCCCTGTCCCTTTTAGTCCAGGGTGACAGTGGTTTCATTCATAAAGAGATTGCAAAAAGTTTGTTGGTTTAGCATGCAGGAAACAGGGGTCCAAGCCATCAGAGAGTATAAGACTCTCCACAAGTCCTTCCTGGATAACTGTACTTCCAGTCCTGATTTTCAAGTTCCAAGTTTAAATAAGTCCTCACATGGTACAGTATCCTCTGGGGGTTTGTTATCCAGAAGCTTGGAATTTATCAAATCATCAGTCTCTGGTTTCTTTGTGTCTAGCAGTTTAGTTCTCACCTTATCTCTTTCCTCTCACATTTTGCTTATATATAAGCTACAAGGAGAAGCCAGGCTGCATTAAGCGCTAAAGTGATCTTATCAAGTAATTTAATCATAGGACCCTCAACTGAATTTAATGTAATCAAAGGTATCACATCCACAGGAATAAACTAGTTCAAAAACATAATCTTTCTCTTTCGGGGATTCACAAAATAATTTCAAACTGCTACACTGTGTATAATCAAGTGTCAACTTAGCAACTTCCATGGCCATGGGGCAACAGCCCTACTAAGGCTTTGGAAATTAGATTGTCCTCTGCAGGTCATATAAGATCAATGGGAAACAGACCAGATCTTCACCTGACTAAAGAAAGAAGGTGTCCATAAGGAGGGAGTGGACTGCTCTGGAAGGGAGAGAAGAGGAAGAAGGTTCCAAGGGCTAGTCTAGTTTCAGGGTGGAGGGGGTAACCTGGGCCATCACCACTTGGTGACAATGGTCCCTCAGATCTTCTTTGCCCACCCCACAACCTAATGACCATCATTTGGCTCCTCTAAACTTGCTAACAAGAGAAAGCTCCATGCTGCAAACATGAGTGTCCTCATTTCAAGGTAATTTCCAACCATTCTGGATGCCCAAGTCAACTGTGAATTTGATTTCCCTGAGTCAGTTTCCAAGGGATATGAAGGCTCAAATTCCTGGGCCCCTGAGGCTGAGAACAGGGCTCCAGAAGCAGGTGGCTCATATATCCAGACTTTCTCTGCACATAGTAACCACCACCTGCCATCTCTAGACAGTGTCAAGAGAAAAGGGAATTTGACTGTCTTGAGAAAAGGGGATTTGACTTCTTCCAGGTGGTCCCCAAACGCAGACAGAACCAGCAGAGAAGCAGTTTCCAGACCAATACAAAAAGTAGAACCCACTTTACATTTCCATAGCCTTTTACATCTTAACTCTCACAATGAGTCAGTGGTAGTTCCTTTTATTATACCTGTTTTCCTTTTGTGGAAACTAAGGCCCAGAGATGGGACAAGTCCACAGTGAGTGAGAGCCTCACCTTTCAGTTTGGAGAAGCCTGGACATTAAGCTTGGGGCAACCTCTTACTGCCTTGAAGGACTCAGCCACGTGGGCCCTGCAGGAAGCCAGTTCCTGAGGAGACGCAGGCTGGACTGAACTGGGTCTCCTGAGGACCCAGGTCCCTGCCGTCCAACTGGGTCCCTACGACCAGGTGCTTGGTTAGACTGAGCTCTCCTGGGCAGAGGGAGGGAAAGGCAGGAGGGCAGCAATAGTGATCCACACTCCAAAGTCTTGTCCCTTTCTCTCTTCCTCTCTTCCTGCCCCTCTCATCCCACCTGGAACACCAGGTTCATGGTCACTGCTGTGATCTAACCCCTAGTCCCGATGTGTTCTCCCTAGCGAGGGTGGCTTCCTTTTCCACCGCTGCTTCACCTGAGTCGCACCACTGCCAGTGCTAGCATATATGCCATCCTGAAATTTCACTCGACGTTCCTTAAGGGTAATGTTATCTGTGAGACCTTGGCTCTGAGGTCAACACTGGGCCAACCTACAAGATTGAAACTGCTGTGTTGGGGGACAGATGTGGCTCAAAGGGTTGGGCATCTGTCTCCCATATGGAGGGACCTGGGTTCGATCCTTGGGACCTCCTGGTAAAAAAATAAATAAAATAATTAAAAAAAAAAAAAAAAAAGAAACTGCTGTGTTGGCTCAGAGTTTAGTTTACTAACATACCAACATCTTAGTAGTCAAATAATATGTGTACATTTATGATTGTTTTGGGACAAGGCCTGCCTACTTAAGAAAGGCCCCAAGCCACAGGCGCTGCCGTCTGAGCAATGGCAAGGAGGGTAGTGGGCTAGTATTTCATCTGCAGCTCTTTCTCCAGGGAACACAGCCCCGGAGGCACCAGCTGGAAATGGCACATGAATCACAGTTTCACGGAGATATTGCCCATACACCACTTCCCTGCCAGGATGGAATATGAAACGTTAAAAACAGAACAAACATCCACATTCCATCTCAAAGAGAAGCAACTGGTCAATGGCTAACCTCAGTCAATACTAGTGAAAGTATTACTTTACCCTTGACAACACATGTAGAATACATTCATTTGCAAAGTCAACCAATACATGCATAACTAGCAAATAACACATTCTCAACCACAAGTTAAAGCTTGATTTTTCAACTTGTTCAGAAACAATAAGAGATTCACTAAAAAAATTCTGTTTTAAGAAAAAAAAAAAAAAACTTAAAATTCAAATCTAAAACAAAATTTTTTGAAAAAGGTGATGGCTTGTTTCTTAACTGTTTCTTTTTTTTAATAATAAAAAAAAGTTGTTTTTTTTTAAATTAAAAGTACTTTGAAATTAAATTCACTGAAAATTAAGGCTCTTCCTAACTTTCAAAACACAGGACAGTCTTCTGTATTTGGTTCCTAATGTATACAGCACATTAATAAAAGTTAAGTTAAATTCCAGTTTAATAATGTCAGCCTGGGGCCAGAGATGAGACCCCAAGGCACCATGGCTGAGTTACTCACAACACAGAAAATTTGCTTCTTCTGCCTCAGTTTCTCTACTGGCAACATACCGTTGGTTCTCTGAATGATATTATGCTAATGTAAAGTGTACAAATGTAAGAAAACTGATGGAAAATCATTCTTAGTTTTGGTTAAGAAAGATTTATATTGCAGTTTGTTTTAGTTTGCTAAGGCTGCCAATGCAAAGAGCAGAAATGGGTTGGTTTCTATAATGGGAATTTATTAGGGTAAAAATCTTACAGTTCCAAGTCTGTGAAAGTGTCCAAATCAAGGCATCATCAGAGATGCTGTCTCACCAAGTTGCAGCTGTAGGTGATCAGGCATATGGCGACTTCATCTAAAGATGCTTTCTCTTGGAGCTCAGCTGTGGGTGATGAAGCATATGGCTCATCTCTTCCCTCTCCTCGTTGTTTCAACCCCAGCCTCGCTCTCAACCTCTCAGGGTTCCTTTGTCTTTCTGAACCTGCAGGAGATACTGGAGCCTTCTCTCACATGGCAGGGTAAAATGGCGGCTCTCTTTCTCTGTGTGTCTCTGAATATTTCTCCCATTTAAAAAAGACTCCAGCCAGAGGGCTGAGACCCAGCCTGGGTCACACCTCACCGAAGTACTCCAATCAAAGGTCCCCAACTGAATCCAATCCAATCAAAGGGTTCCACATCCACGGGAAAGGATTAGCTCCAAAGACATGACCTTTTCTGGGATTCATAAAAGCTTCAAACTGTCACACAGTTCTAATTTGGAAAGACATGATTCCTCAGTTTCTCTATTACAGGGGATAACATCTTCTGCCTCCTTTAAATAATGGCCTTCTGATTTAGGAGATTTCTTAAATTCTCTCATTTCCAAAAGCCAAAGCACGAGTAGATATAAACAAGGCACTGTCATAGTTTTTAATAGGAGCATGAATATCAGTGAAAAGGAAATAGAGGCATCATTAGGACTCTGGAAACATAGCAAGCAAGAGTAAAACGGGTTGTACTGGTTGAGCTGGCGAGTGCTGCTTATAAAGAGGAGCAAGAGCTTAATTCAATACTATTCAATTGTTCCCAGCAACGCTTAGGAAACTATAAGCAGGCCGAGGTTTCGGGAAGGCCAAGGAAACCACTAGACGCGGTGGGAAATGTAAGCAGAGAGCCTACCAGAAATGATGCTTGCTGATAGCGAGGCACTTTCTCCACTTTCTCACTCAGTGCCAGGTGGCTTCAGAGAACTCTGAGCATGTGTAAGAAGCTTTTGAAATGGGCAAACCTAGAGGTAGCAGCAAGGAAGTCCTCAAGGATAATTTAGCTCAAGTGTTCTGTCTGGGAGAGGGGCAGTTCCCTTCCATTAGTACCCGCCCCCCTCCCAACTTAATGGGAAGACTTTTCCTCGCCTCACTCAAATAGTGTCAGCAGCTGAGTAGGGTAATGCTTGAGGGACAACCTCACCGTGGGAGAACAGCGCGCCCACCGTGTTCTTACCTTTTTTGAGCTGCTCGTGAACGCCCAATGAAATAACATATTTTCAAATCTACTTTGTGAAGTAAGGGGATGACGGAAATGCTTCAAGAATAAATGCCTCGTTAGGGTGGGTCTTAAATACCTTTGTTAGAAAGAATTTTACTAAAATTACTGGTCTTTATGTACTTTAGCAGGATGCATCAGATTACTAAAGTCTACAGCTCAGTGATAACTGATTACTGCAAGAAATTAAGAATGCCTCATAAAAAAGGCACTTGAGCTGAGATGAATTTAGATGTTCTAATAACGAAGCTTCCCCATAGCGGCTTGGTGATCTTATGACACTACAAGATTCTTAACTGGAAGCTTTAGATACATAATACTCTAGACAAACCAGATTCTAAGCAATTGGCCTGAACAAAAAACTAAGATTGACCACTAAATGCATTTGAAAACTCAGATTCTTGCAGATATAATGCAGAGAGCAGAATACATTCAAGTGGTTTTACATATGACAAGTAAAAGTATCAAGTAGGTTTTCCACTTGAAATAATTATAAGGCTTCTAGCAGTTTAAATTTGAGACACCTTGTCAGAACACTGAATTGTAAGCCTCGTTCTTTGTAAAAATAAGGGCAAAGCACTCCACATGGAAGAGCAAAGGGCAGAGCGAGGTGAGCAGGCTGGGCAGCGGAATGAATGCTTGGCCTCGAGTGCAATGGACCCTTTGCATTTTTGTAGTTTCGTTCCTAAGTGGCCCCCCAGGGGTCTGGATGGAAGCAGATTCTGGCTCCTTGACGCTGAGTAGTTGCTCCTTGAACTTCAACGGCCCCCTTTACAAAACGCAGCCCAGGGTAATGACAGTTAGTTTAACAGGCAGACTGGTTCATTAACTAACCGTGTGATAGCAATCCAAGAAACATAATATCCTTTACGTCCCTAAATCTTCTCATCCATTGCTTTAGCTGCTCAATTTGTTTGCTTTAATAACAGCAGTTGTTCTATGAAATGCAGGGCTTATCAAAATTATTAAATATACAGAATCAGAGGCGACTTGGAGGCTCAACAGGACCAGAAGTGGAAGAGAAAAGCAAGCTTTTGTGAGATAAAGGGAGGGAAATTGCAAATTACAGCAGTGTCCCTGACACCATCGTGTGAAGCCAAGGGGAACAACAAACGTGGGGACCAGGGTCAGGGTGGGTGCCCCATGTCCCAGGAGCAAGTGTGGGGGTGGGGACAGCCAACAAGAAACCACCACCCTGGGCCTGGAAACACGTCCCTGACCCGAGAAAGGTGTTCCCTACATGTCAACAAGAATGTCATAAAGGAAAAACCATCATTCAATAAACTCTATGTTCTGCAGTAATGGTTGGGTAGACTCCAACGCCCTCATGGAATGAGATGAAAGAGATGTGAAAAGTAAGAACTTGGCCGTGTTTCACAGGGCAGGGATGGTGAGCAGGTAGGCAGAATCTAAATTTGGCTTTCTAGGGAAAAGCCCACAGGCCAGCAGACACCAGCATTCTGCACTGGCACAGCCAGGCACACACCTTTCGCCCACCAACTGGGCTTACGTCTCTTGCCCCTGCTCTCCACCTCCACCTACAGTCAGCTCTGGCTCGGCCCTGGCCCCCACTGGCCTCGGCTCTAGCTCGGGCCAGGGACCACATGAGCAGCCCTACTTCTGGGCTTTGCAGGAAGCCAGGCTCCCTCCAGATCATGACAGCAATGCTATCTACAGCACTATGCGGTGGACCCATGCTAAGCACTTTGCATGGATTATTTCATCTGATCCTCCCAAACACCCAACTGAACAAGTACTGATATTCTCATCTTATAGATGGGAGTACTGAGGCTTCGAGAAGTTCACCAACTCACCCAAGACCACACAGCTGACAAGTGGTGGGGCAGGACTCAAACCCAGACTGCCTCATTCTGTAACCACTTTCTTGATATTTAGATTCAGCCACTCACTGATTCAAAAATCAGGGAGTGTGAACTACTCTCATTTCTTAGAATCTCGGGGAGGGGATACAAAGAGGCTTCTGTGTTTGGCCCCTTCCTGTTCCCTGATGCCTTTGATGGGGAACGAGGACACCAAGAGCATGCTAATCAAATGCACACGTGACACGATACAAGGATATGATCCAAAAGGCCCTGGCAATCTATAATAATAAGCCAACCCCAGACTGGAAGAGATCCATCAGGCATAAACACAGCATCCCAGCTTTGGGTGTCCTCTCCCCGCCTCCTGCTTCTCTGGATTAGATGAATTCTGCATTGTCTGGAAGAAGGACCAATAAGTGGATACTTTATGTCTGGAAAGGAAGGAGAGGAAATGCATCTTTGCATATGCCCACGAGGTGCCACAATTAAACTCACTGAACTCACAATTCTGCAGTGATTATTTATCCCAATTTTTATAGATGAAAAAACAAAACTAAAAATGGTAAAAGAAAATATGAAAGTAGACTGGAGTCTTAGTGAGTGGAGCTATGAATATCATATTAGTGACTGAAAATTTAATCAGGTGATGAGGAGCACAGAAATGTCTCCAGGAAGGGATCAGGTGAAAGCGGAAATTGGTTCAGCCGCTTTGGAGAGCCATGTGGCAATATCTAGTAAAGATGAGCCCTCCCAACCTAGCAGTTGGCAATTCAGCATCTCAGTGTATACTTTAGAGAAACTCACACACGTGTACAAGGAAACTTGGATTTGGCTGCACTGTGCAAAAAATGGGAACAATTTACTATCCTTCAGAAGGGAACAGATTAAAAAACGGAGGCTTATTCTTACAATCAAATGCCATACTACAGTTAGATAGGTGAACTAGGGCAAATCAATCTCTAAAATATAATGTGGAATGAAAAAAAGCAACAGAGCTTTTATGCTGTATTAAGGCCATTTTTGTAAAATTAAAAACTCTAAAACTAGAGTGTATATTGTTTATGAAAATATACAGATGTTGTCAAGCACAGAATCACATGTGGATTCTTACACCAACTTCAGGGCAGTGGTTAATTCTGGTGCGGGAGTGAGGGAGGAAGGGCTGGAGCCACTACTGTCGGTTATATGTTCTTTAATTTTTGAAAAGTGTAAAATGTTCTCTAATTTAAAAAAAATTATATGATCATATCCCTACGCAGTCCACACCCTGCTTTCAGAAGATGGTCTGGCGGCCACGTGCAGGACAGCTGGGCAGCTGGTACAGACAGGAGACAAGGCTTAAGCCAGTCGGGAGTGGAAAAGGAAATGAAGGGGAAGATGAAAGTGACTTTCAGAATGAAGAACCACAGGATCTGCTAGCTGTCTGGAAGATGATGACAGAGTGCAAGGGAGAGAGAGGTCTCACAAACCACTTATTGGATTAGGGGGTAACCAGGCATCTGACTAACCTCACAGGTTTTGTTGCTGCCTACAGCTGACTCAGACCAACTTACTGAATATATATCCCATATTTTGTTGGACTGTGCTAGGCACAACTCTTGTTCGTGGTAGTTAGAAATTGTCCCACTGAGAGAAACTGAGGCTTGTCCATGGCATAGTCCTCTGAACCTAAGATGGGTGATGTTTGCCTAAGCCCAAAGGCCTCTGCAGTTTGGAATTTCACGAGGCCCACAAGGCCATCTGGTGCCAGTGGCCTTAAGGCTTGGTTCAAGTCCCAGGGAGGGCCAAGCCCAGTCGATGACCTACTAAATTCAGCTGGCAGTTTTATTTCTCATTGTAAAGCAGTAAATTGGCCCTCTGAGTGACCACTTAAAAATGCAAGAGGAGTGACTGTCATTCGTCAATCAACACCTTCCAACGCCTTCCTGCTCTTCTCAGAATAAAATCTAAAGTCCTCCCAAGGCCCTAAGTGATCTGACCTTACCCACCTCCTCTGACCCCATATCCTATTCTCTCCTCACTTGCTGTTCCCAGAATACTCTGAGTACGCTTCCATCTCAGGCCTCGACCTTCCCTGTTCCCTCTGTCTACTCTGGGGCTTGCTCCCTCTCACTTTTCCTGCTTTATCTCTTCTTTGAAGCACCTATCACCATTTGATATACTCTATCTCTACTAGCTTATTTGTTTAAGGTCTGTTTTCTCCCACTAGAAAGTCTCTTTTGTTTCCTGCTACATCCCCAGAGCCCAGAATAGTGCCTGATGGCTTCTGGTGACAGTGGCCCGAGGAGGTTAGGCAATTCCTCTCTACAGATCAAGTGTGAAATGAGACAAATTTATTTAAAACAATAATTTCAGGACATTGGAAAATGATTTGAGAAGTGTTTGCGCAAGGAAAACTGCTACTATATCTGATAAGAATGGCACATTTATGGCCCTGTTGCCAGGGAGTGTTCCCATCCATTTCCGGCAGTAAAAAACCACAGTTTTACTAGCTGAAGGTGTGGACTTGGTAGAGGACAAGTGGATGAACAGCTAGAAATTGAAGGGGGAGGTCTGGAAGCAAGCGAGCCTTTCAAAGGCTGAAACAATACAAATCCCTGACTGACTACTGACCTACAGATGCATGCAGAAGACCCAGAGAAAATGAAGAGTTTGAGAAACTTGCAAATTTTTTTTTTGTGTTTAAATGCATCCTTCAACCTACAAAACAGCTCAGGTGGCAAAAAGTGGAAACCTCACTAGCTTGAGGTATGAGAACATAACCTCTGCCCAAATCACTGGCTGAGAGTCCAACTATACAGGAAAGGCCCTAGGATTGGGGGGGAGGGGAGCACAGACACAGGGACTGCAGCCCCATAACAGAGAATCATCTGGACCAAAATGTCAATAGTGTTGAGATTGAGAAACTCTGGGTTGAGCAAAGAGTTCTTAGATAAAACAAAAGAATAAACCATAAAAGAAAAGAAAAAAAAAAAGATAGACTAGACTTCATCAAAACAAAGAACTTTTGCACTTCAAAAGACACCATTATGAAAGTGAGAAGGTAAGCTACCAACGGAAAGAAAATATTTGCAAATGATATGTCTGAAAAAGGACTTGTATCCAGAACATGTAAAGAATTCTTACAATTCAATAATAAAGAAGACAGCCCAATTTTTAAAAATAGGCAAAATATTTGAATTAGATATTTCACCAAAAAGATATACACATGGCTAGTAAGCACATGAAAAGATGCTCAACATCATTAGTTATTGGAGAAATGCAAATCACAATTACAGTGAGATACCACTGCATACCCTGTGGCATGGCCATAATAAAAATGACAGATAATAACAAGTGTTGGTGAGGATGTGGAGAAATTGTAAGCGAATGTAAAATGGTGCAGTTGCTTTGGAAAAGTTTGCTTCTTAAACAATTTAAACATAAATTTGCCATAAAACCCAACAATTCCATTCCTAGGCAACAAAACAAGAGAAATGAAAATGTATTTTTCATGTCCACACAAAGGCTTGTACACAACTGTTCATAGAAACATTAAGTATAATAGACAAAAAAGTGGAAACAATCCAAATGTCTATTGATCAGTGAATGGATAAATGCAGTGTATATATCCATACAATGGAATGCTACTTAGCAAAAAAAAAAAAAAAAAAAAAAAGAACTACTGATGCTATAACTTGGTTTAAACCACAAAAACATTATGCTAAGTGAAAGAAGCCAGACACAAAAGACTATAAACATACATTTTATGAAATGAACAGAAAAGGCAAATCTATATAGAGAAAGCAAATTAGTGGCTGCCTAGAGTGGGGTAAGAACAAAGGATTGACTAAAATTGGATTGTGGTGATAGTAGCACAGCTCTGTAAATCTACTAAAAAAATCTTTGAGTTGTAAACTGAAAACAGATAAATTTTATGGTATGAAAATTATACCTCAATAAAATGGTTAAAAACGTGACTGCACTAAACACTCTAATAAAAAGGCCACGAGTAACATACTGGATCAAACAGCATATTCCAGATGTATGCTGTCTACAAGAGAAGCACCTGAAATTCAAAGACACAAACAGGTTGTAATGAAAAGGATGGGAAGAAATCTCCCAGGCAAAGAGCAGCACAGCAAGCTGGAAGGGCTCTGCTGACCTCAGACAAAGCGTGCTAGGAACACTCCCAGAGACAGAGAGGATAGTCACCTTGATAAAAGGGGCAATGGTGGGATGGAAAATTACAAACGTATATGCTTAAAACAAAACATTGCAAAATACATGAAGCAAAAGCTGACAGAAGTGAAGGGAAAAAGAGGCAAATCCACCACTACTGATGGAGATTTCAATACTCCCCCTCCCAGTAATTGGTACAAGTGGGCAGAAAATATGTAAGGAGCTAGAATGGCCTGCCATATGGTAGGTGATCGATAAATATTTGGTAAATAGAGGAATTCTAGCCAAGTCAGTTTTTGTAAGCTTCCCAGAGCTTGGTCTACTTGGGTCAACTGGGAGGAAACCAAAAAGCTCCCGCTGACTGGGTGCACATGGCCAAGGACCTCCACAGGTCATTTGATTCACTCCTCACATCACTAAGTTGGGTTGTTAGAAAAAAGTAACCGTTCCTGAAATTGAAAACCAGAGACAGACCCGGGTAAGGCTAGAGTAGGGTGAGATTCAGAATTAACTAGCCAGGTAGTTTTTCCCATTTTGTAAGGTTTAGCATGGTAAGAAATGTCAATTCAGACTGCTAAAATTCCATTGGAAAGCACTTTTCTTAGCCTTTTATAAATTAATAAATTTACTTTTTGAAGAGAAACCACAAAAGGCTCTTCTGTTCTCTACATGAAGGCTCTCAGAATGGTGTGTTCCGAGAGGAAGCTCACTGTGGTAGATTGTTCAAGACCATAAACTGTCCACCCCCTTCCCCCAGCCCCTCTCTCCCATCCTCGGGTCTGGGCTGGCTTTGTGACTTTTAGCCTGGCAGAAGGGAGGTCCTGAGAGTTCTGGAGGCTCGGCCTCAGGAGGCCTGGCAGCTTTGGCCTGCGCTGTCCTGAACTCGGAGGCACAGGGCTGTCGGCCACCACCAGGCACGTGTGGGGGCCTTCCTGGATCCGTCAGCCTAGTGATCCTCCAGCTCATGCATCTGGGTCCAGGGGAAACAGGCAGAACTGCCCACCCCCAGCCAACCCATAAAATTGGGAGGAAAATATATATATATATATATATTTTTTTTTTTTAGGCCACTAAGTTGTTTTTTTTTTTAAGATTTATTTATTTACTTTATCCATTTTAAATCCCCCCTTCCCCATTTGCTGTTTTTGTGTCCATTTGCCGGGCAATTCTCTGTGTCTGTTTCCTGCCATCTCTTCTCATGCTCCTCCTCCAGTCTTCACCAGGATTCGATCCTGGAGACCTCCGATGTAGGAGAGAGGTGTTCTGCCACCTGTGCCACCTCGGTTCCTGGTTTCCGGACCTTTCAGAGCATCTCGTCTTGTCTCTCCCCTGCGTCTCTCTCCTGTTATGTCATCATCTTGCTGCATGGCGCCCGGGGAGCCTGGCGACTCACCGGCACACAGAGCCTGGCAGCCCATGCGCCTTCTATGTATATATTTTTTATTTTACCGGGAGGTCCTGGGGATCGAACCCAGGTCCATCCATATGGCAGACGGACGCCCAACCATTTAAGCCACATCCGCCCCCATAGGCCACTAAGTTTTGAGGTAGTTTGTAGCAGTTAGCAAAGGCTCACTGGTAACGCTTACAAACCTAATGTTACCAATGAGTCAGGCACAGAGTACCTGATAGTGTAAGCTTCCAGTTACATAAATTTCAAAAACAGAGAACACGAGGGGGGCTTCTGTGGTGGTTTGAGAGCCGGGGGATAGGTGCACAGGTTCGTGCACTTTGTGACATTCCTCTGGAGGGATGCTCTGCAGAAGGAAATTTCACCAGAACTCCAGCACCGCATTCTATCTTAAGTCTTTACTCAGTCAGCAACTATTAAACAACCAGTGTGTGCCAGGTGTTTGCTATGTACTGAGGATATTCTGGTGAACAAACCCAAGACACACTTACGGGTCACTGGGAAAGAATAAAAGGCAGTGTGAAGAAACAGCAGCTGAGAAAAAAAAAAAAGAATCATGAAAGAAAATATCTGCTGCTCAGTGCTCTGCATGACAACTTCTCAGCGCTGTCTCTCCCCACATAGCAACACTTCCTTCTACTTTCCTTCTGGTATTTTCTTTTGTAAGTACTTTTCCCTTGAAACGTTTGACTTACTTTCTATTTGACTGCCTTAAAAGCAGCTATCTGCCTGCTTCCCCCAGGAGATGGAAAGTAGGAATCATTGACTAAGACATCATGCTTAACACTGCTTAATGGACATTTGTCAATTTTATAGTTCTTGTTACATTCTACAAAATTTATTGTGGTGCATGGCTCATTTTGCTCCCTAGCAACAGACAATTACTTCTGGTTCTATTATTCCCTATATTTCTATTTCTCTGTTTTATATACCAGGCATATTCAATATTTTATATAATATCTGTGGCAGAGTGTTCAGGTTCCAAACGACTCAATCTGAGTGAAACAGACACTGAGCCTGTACACCCTGATCACAGAGGACAGGCAGCTGGAATTCTGAAGGGGGAAAGGACAGCAGGTCGCACATTGTTTTTTTCTTCTGTCATTTTCCCGGATATCAACAGGAAGTGTTTCATCTCTGAATGCCAAATGACAGTGATTTGACTGAATAGGTAAAACACATTTATTTATTGAACAAAAATTCTAAAACAAAACATGCAACAAACAAAAACGCAAAATGCACTTAAGTGGTAAGGTTTTACCGAATAGGTCAAAATTAGAAATATACACGCCTCACTACAGAAAATGGACTATTATTGCAAGAATATGCGATAACAGGAAAAAGCCACCTACTGCTTTGATAGAATCTTTTTAAAAATTAGATAAGAGGAAAAAAAAGTTTTCTGTAGGGCACTGGTGACCTTTTCTGGAAAACGGTTTACAAAGGCCTAAGGCTCCGGAGGTGTCCAGGAGCCTGCACCTTGTTTTGAGCATCTGATGTCTATTACCATAGAAACCACAGTGGAAAGGAGGACATCAGCCATGATTCAGCCTGTCGGGTGGTTCGCCTCAGCCATGGTCTGACAGCGCGTTACAGAAATAAATTAATTTAGAAGCTGAAAAGGTACCAGAAAAAAAGCAAAAGCCTCAAAACAGGGGTTTCTTTATTAACTTGGTTAAATAATGGAAAGGCCCTGCAAGACAGACATAGAACAGCTGCTTCTTTGCCAATTAGGGAAACAGGAGTTAAGAGCGGTGCCCTGCACCGTGCCAAGCAGGCGGACCAGGAAACCCATCGGCAGCGACTCGTGGAGAGCAGCTTGCTGTTGGCTTCAGGTGAGTCAACAATCTCCAGGTTATATAGGAGGGTGACCAAAGAGAGAAGAGCCACGGCCCCAACACTCGACAAGGCCTCTGCCTGCAGAGGCGATGCCCAGTCAGGAACTGGCTGGCTCTCTGCCTCGTCATTGCCTGTTCCAGCCAGGTGATCTTATGTGCTTGCTGTCTAAAATCAAGTTCCACCCTGCACATTTCCTGCCCCCCACCGCCAGGCCTGTGTTCCCCATTTTTGTTGTAGGCCTCACCATCCTCCCAGCTACCTAGGGCCCAACTCCCCAGCCTGCAGCTCCTAACACCAGGCCTGTCAGGTACCACCTCTTCTGGTTCTCTCTCCAGGACTCTCCCTGCCATCCCGAGTTCAGGTGTCACTCCCAGCTGGCAGAGGAGGGGTCAGGACCCAGGATTTCATGCCAGCCTGCGATTAAATCTCAGTTCCACCAACTACTGGCCCCACAAAAAGATATGCTCAAGTCCTAACCCCCGTGAGTGTGACCCTATTTGGAAATAGGATCTATGAAGATTTGATTAGTTAAGATGTGGCCAAACGGGAATAGGGTAGGCTCTGGCATCTCTATAAGACAGACAAACATGGGGAGAAGGCACGTGGTGATGGACACGTGCATCGACAGGCCAAGAATACCAGAAAACCACCAGCACCTAGGAAGAGGCAAGGGAGGCATTTCCCCTACAGACTTTGGAGGGAGCACGGCCCTGCTGACACCTCACTTTTGAACCTGTAGCCTACAGAACTGTGAGACAATTAGTTTTTGTTGTTTAAAGCCATCCAGTTGGTGGGACTTTATTAAGGCAGCCTGAGGAAACTAAGACACCAGGTGACCTGCAAGTTTCTGACCTGCTCTAAACTTTTTCTTATCCATAAAATGGGGCTAATAATAGTACCCACTTAGCAGAATTGTGAGGACAACATGGAAGAATGCTTGGCCGATGCCTGCACACAGTAAACACTTGGGAAATACAATGTCCCCAGCACTGAGCCAAGTGCTTTGACGTTGATTATCCCTTAGAATGTCACGACAAACATGGAAGTTGTAAGAGCCACCAATTCAGTTCTACTGCATGAGCCTCACCTTTCTTTGGATACTAATGTTTATATTTAAGGGTTACGTGTTGGTAAAATGCATCTGGAGATTCTGATTAAAGTGTGTATCATATTAAGTTCTACTTTGAAAATTAATGATGTGAAATTATTTTTTTGATGGAACAAGACCCAATTTTCTTTGGTAATGGAAAGTGGTGGCACTAGCCCAAAACTGTGGATTAATGCCACTAAATTATACACTTAAAAATGGTCAAAATAGCACATTTAAATATGTAACTACAATAAAATTAAAGGGAAAAAAAACTCATGGTTTTCTGTTTTCTACCTTGATGTTTTAGGAAGCACAGTTTAGAAGAAAGGTTAGCCTTCCTGTGTTGTCACCCACACGGTGCTCGTTGGCTAGGGGCTTC
This sequence comes from Tolypeutes matacus, assembly GCA_026826555.1. Classification (NCBI taxonomy): domain Eukaryota; kingdom Metazoa; phylum Chordata; class Mammalia; order Cingulata; family Chlamyphoridae; genus Tolypeutes; species Tolypeutes matacus. Next base: position 6,274,980 of record JAKSZT010053929.1, read on the forward strand.
TGCAGCTAGCTGGGGGCCAAGAGCAGATCTTATACCCCTTCCTGTACCCAATGAACTTCCTTTCCTCAAGAGAATGTGTGCATATGCCACAGGGCAGGGTGGAGTGGGACAAAAGAGAAAGATTTGAACTCCTACTCCTGTCTGCCTGGGACACCCTTCCTCCAAGATATTCACACGGCTTACTCGCTCACCTCCTTCTCTTCAAATGTCACCTCCTGCTTTAGTTTCCTGGCTGCCAAAGCAAATACAATGCAATAGCTTGGCTTAAACAAGGAGAATTTATTGGCTCATGGTTTTGAGGGCAGAAGTTGTTCAAATCAAGGCATCACCAAGGTGATGCTTTCTTTCCAAAGACTAACGTTCTAGGGCTGGCTGCCAGTGATCCCTGGCCATGGGCTCCTCTGTCACATGGCAATACAAATGGCAGCCTGTCCTGGTCACTCCCTTCTCTTCTGGGTTCCAGTGACCTTCGGCTTCTTGCCTCCCATGGCTTTCTCTCTGTCTGTCTGAATTTCATTCTGCTTATAAAGGACTCCAGTAAGAGGATTAAGACCTACACCTTAACTGAAGTAAAAGCATGGGTTCATAGCCACAGGAATGGATGAAGTTAAATAAAATGTTTTTCTGGGGTATACAGCTCCAAACCATCATACCTCCACAGTGAGGCTTTTCTTGACCAACTGATTTAAAACTGCAACCCAGTTCCCCACTACACATTCCCAACTCCCTAACCTGTTTTACGTTTATTCTTCACACATAGCCTGTCCCTAAGATGGCCCCCAGGGACTCCTGCCTCCTGGTGTTCAAAAATTTGTGCAGTCCCTCCCACACTGTAGCAAGGATGGTCTGTGAGACCAATAGAATGAAGCAGAAGTGATGGTGTGTTACTCCTAGATTAGGTTATAAAGACACTGTGGCTTCCATCTTGTTCACTTTCTCTCTCCAATCACTCCCTCTGGGAGAAGCCAACTGCCATGCTGTGAGCAGACCTACAGAGAAGGCCACGTAGCAAGGAACTGAGGCCTTGAGCCAACAGCAGCAGGAGCGAGTCGTCTTGGAAGCGGATCCTCTAGCCCCATCAAGCTTTCAGGTGGCGGCAGCCTGACTGGCAGCTTGCTGCAAGCTCATGGGCAAGCCAGAGTCAGAGCCACCCACTAAGCTGCTCTCAGATCTTCACTCTCAGACACCATGTGAGAGAGTAAATGTTTGTGGATTTAAGTCATTCAGTTTTGGGGTAATTTGTTATGCAGCAACAGATAAATATAAGACTGTGTAAGTTCTGTATTTTTATTGTCTTCCTTGCTCTCTTTCCTCCACAAAAATGAAAGTGGCACGGGGGCAGGGATTTTTGTCTGTTCTGCTTCACTGACCTGTCTCAGGTACCTAGAACAGTGCCTGGAGGATAGTAAGTGCTCAATACATATTAGTGGAATGAATGAACACATGAGTAAAAAGCAAAGAAAAATGAAAAGTTACTATATAAAGGCTGAAATTAATGTAGTAGAAAACAAAAAAAAAAGAATAGAAGAAAGATTAAATATACCCAATAGTTGATTGTTTGAAACGATCAGTAAATAGAAGTATCCTTTTGCACCTCTTTAGGGAAAAGGAAGGAGGTAAAAAAAAAATAATAATAATAAGGTTAGAAATAAGAAATGAGACAAACCACAGGTATGAGAAGCTTAAAGGATTATAAGAATACCACATATAACTCTATGGCTTAAAAAAAGAGAAAAGAAAAAAGGAAGAAAAACTAGAGGAAATGGATGATTTCCTAGCAAAATATTTAATAGTCCAATTGATCCAGTTAATGGAAAGCTTAAATCCACCAATTACCGTAGATGAGACTGGAAAGACCCACTACTGAGAAAGACATCAAGGTTAGATGCTTCATTGTGATGTTCTAACTCCATCTTAAAACAACAACAACACACACACACACAACTAATTCTGACCCCTAGGAAAAAAAGAAAACGCCCTTATTTTATGAAGTCAGGATAAATTTTAAGACCAATACTCATAAAAATTTTAATACCAATACAAAACCAAAAATGTAGATCAATGGTTCCCAAAGTGTGGTGTGAGGAACCCTGAGGGTTTCCAAGACCCTTATGGGGGCACGGGAGGGTCCGTGGAGTCTAAATTATTTTGATAATAATATATTGTTATTATATATTACATGTAATATATATATATATATTTGTTATAATTTATAAAACAGAAAATAATTAAACATTAAAATTATTTTAATAATAATATTTGCCTTTTCTGCTCTCATTCTCTTACAAGTATACTGAAGAGTTTCCTAGAAGTTGTATGATGTGATAATCACCATTCTGATGGCAAATAGAATGTATGCTTGGGTTTTCTTCTGTTTTTCAGAAATTTCTAAGGCAATCGTTTTAGGGAATAAATACGTACATTTTCAGAGTTTAACTCAGTTTGTTCTCAGTACTTCTGCTGCCCTCTTACTAGCCATCTTTGGTTATATCTGTTATAGTTGCTGTAACCTCATTATTGCCCAGTAAATTGTTATTTTGAAATCCTCAAGTTTTCCTTGCTCTTTGTGGAAATAAAACTAGAAGTAAGTACACTTAGTGTTTTATTTTGCAATAGCATTTTTACAATTTTTCAGAAACTTTCCCATTTAAAAAAAATTTCTTTGTTATTATTTAAAATTTTAATACTAATGGGAAGCAGCTGTGGCTCAAGCAATTGAGCTCCCATTTACCATTTGGAGGACCAGGTTCGATCCCCAGGACCTCCTGGTTAAAAAAAGAAAAGAAAAGAAAAGAAAAGAAAAGAAAAGAAAAGAAAAGAAAAGAAAAGAAAAGAAAAGAAAAGAAAAGAAAAGAAAAGAAAAGAAAA
>JAKSZT010053929.1:6277857-6295854 GCA_026826555.1 Tolypeutes matacus
AAGAAAAGAAAAGAAAAGAAAAGAAAAGAAAAGAAAAGAAAAGAAAAAAGGCGTACCAGACCTGAACGGTGCGGAGAGGTGCCAGCCTCCGTGCGGCAAAGTGATGCACCAAAAACATGACACAACCAGATAGAAAAAAAAAATTTTAATAACATTGTAAAATAAAAGAAAATGCTCTTATAATATCTTTTTCTTATATTTTTAAGAATGGATCATTGGTCTATAAAAAAGATATTAGAGGCCTCATTTTCTCAACCCACAGCAGTACTGTCTATATGGAAAGATGCTAAAAAGGATGAAACTGACTGATGGAGAGTTCTCTGACCCATGGAAGGGAGGAATTGTATTCTAAAGAAGCTGAGTGAAACTGCAAATGAAAACCAAAGATATGGGAAGTGGATGTGGCTCAAGCAATTGAGCTCCTGCCTATCAAATGGGAGGTCCCAGGTTTGGTTCCCAGTGCCTCCTGGAGAAGACGAGCAAGACAGCAAGCTGGCACGACTGGCAGGCGCAGCAAGCTGATGCAACAAGATGACACAACAAAGAGACACAAAGAGGAAAGGCAATGGGAGACACGACAAAGCAGGGAGCTGAGGTGGCTCAAGCAATTAAGTGCCTCTCTCCCACATGGGAGGTCCCAGATTTGGTTCAAGGTGCCTCCTAAAGAGAAGATGAGCAGATAAGAGAGCATACAACAAATGGACACAGAGAGCAGACAGCAAGCACAAACAACGAGGGGGAGGGAATAAATAAATCTTAAAAACAAAAAACAAACAAAAAATCCCCAAAGATAAGACAAGAGCTACCCTACCTTTTCCTCACTTTTATAGATGTCAGTAATTCACCTTATCATGTCTTCTGCAACAGAAAGTTTGAATAGTGTTCTGTCAGTTAATTTGACCTCAAATTGGTAATTCTGAGACAATCATTCAGAGTCTAAAGAAAAAGGATTTGGGATGTTTTAAACATAAATGTGATGAGGTTTTTAAAAGTCAAAAATTGAAAATTTGTTTAACTTTTCAAACTAGAAATTAAAAAGCCATTGAAGTTGGGTGATGGGTATACTAGAAGTCTCTGTACTATCTTTTCTGTAAATCTAAAATTATTCTTTCTCCCTGACAAGATTTAAAAAAAAAAAAGAACAAAGCCACTGAAGAGGCTTCCAGGGTAGGTGATCATATTATTTGGCTGGAGAAACACACAAAAGCCTGGGGCAGCTGACATTGCTGAATGCCTGCTGGAAGGAGAGTTAATGAAAGAAATCATAGCAGTGCTCCTTTCTAATGATACAATAGCTGGTCAAATTAGAGTTTTAGCTGCAAACATGAATACTGAGTTAATAACGTGACTGCAGAACATGCCTGGACTTGCTATTTTACTTCTATTTGTCCAGTTTCAGCAGTAACTAATCATCAAAGATCATTTATAAGAATGCTTAACAATGAAACATAAGTGGTGCTGGCTGAAATATTCAAAGTGTGAACAACTTTATTGACTTTCTTGGTTTATCCTCAAACAACTATAATGACATTTGCACTGATGGTGCAAATCCCTGGTATCTTAGCACAAATCAAAGCAGTCACTGTATTCTTTTCTTTACTGCTACCAGATAGAGTGATAAGACAGCAGATGGGTGGGGGGGGGGGGCGAGGGGAAGATAGAGAGATGGATAGATAGCCAGACAGATAGAAAGAGCTTCATTTAAGAAGGTCTTTGATGAAGCATCAGAAATTACTAGTTTTTATTAAGTGCAGATCCTTGAGGCCTGTCTTTTTAAGATTCTGTGAGAGAAAAAGTACGTACAAATAAAGCACTTCTGCTATATACCAAATTATGATGGCTGTCTTGGAGGAAAACACCTGTGAGAGTATTTGAGTTGCAAGCTAAACTAGCCACTTTTTACAAAGAACACTATTTTTATTTGAAAGGATGACTGAGAGACATATTGTTACTCAGACCCAGATAGTTGGCAGACACTTTCTCAAATATTAATGAAGTGAGCCTGTCACTTCAAGGAAGACAACAGATAGTAGTGTTGTCAATAATAAAATTTGAGGTTTTAAGAGTGAGAATTTTGAAAAACTTTGAAAATTTGCCATTGTGAGCTTGATAGCATCCCAATACCTAAAGACTTTGATGAGTCCAGTGGTGATTGTGTGTGTGTGTGTGTGTGTGTGTGTTATACTATATAATGAAATGTGTTAACATTTGGAAAAACAGCAAATTTAGTAAGCCAATATTTTCCAAATGACCTGTGTATAATAATACCAAAGCATGCATGGGTAAAAGAGCTTTTGAAAATGAAAAATAGTGAGAATTGTGAAGTAAGAACAAACATTGTCAAAGTCAACTTTTTCAGAACTTGGGAATTAACCAAAAGCTTGCGATAATCTGAGGAACATTTATTCAAGACAATTGGCTAGTTTTCAGTAAGAGGAGGAAATACTGTAGCATTTTAAACTGGCCTTATTCCTAGCCCTCTCTCGTCAGCTCCAAAGTAGCCTTGGAAACCAACGGCCCCACAATCACAGTGAAAACCAGCAGAATTAAAGTCACTGGAAGGAACAGAACAGGTTTGGGGTTCTCCATAACATCAATCCTAGAGAACTGTCATTTGACTTGTTGAATGATTCCCTGGAAACCCTCACTAACAGACCTGGCTTTATTTGACCTGAGAGCTTGCTCAGAGTCAACAGCCTTTTCCTGGAGGGCATTTGTTAACAACACACTCAAACAACTAATGAGTCAAAGAAGAAATCACAAAGGAAATTAGGAAACACTTTGAGATGAATGAAAGTGAAAATATAACATACTAAAATTTATGGGATACAGCAAAAGCAGTGCTCAGAGGGAAATTTATAGCTGTAAAAATGCCTACATTTAAAAAGAAAAAAATAGCTCAAATCAATAACCTAACTTCACTAAGGGAACTAGAAAAAGGAGAGCAAACTAAACCCAAAGCTAGCAGAAGGAAGGAAATAACAAAGATTAGAATAGAGGTAAACAAAATAGAGAATAGAAAAACAAAAGAGAAATGAACAAAACCAAAGTTGGTTCTTTAAAAAGATCAACAAAATTGCCAAACTTTTAGCTAAACTGAACAAGAAAAAAAGAGACAAGACTCAAATTACTAAAATAAGGAACGAATGGTGGGTCATCATTACCAAGCTTACAGAAATAAAAAGGATTATAAGGGAATACTAAGAATAACTACATGCCGACAAATTAGATTAACTTAGATGAACTAGACAAATTCCTAGAAAGACACAAATTATTGAAACTGACTCAAGAAGAAATAGAAAATCTGAATAGATAGACCTATAATAAGAGATCAAATTAGTAATCAAAAAACTTCCCACAAAGAAAAGCCTAGGTCCAGATGACTTCACTGGTGAGTTCTACCAAACATTTAAAGAAGAATTAATACCACTCCTTCACAAACTCTTCCAAAAAACAGAAGAAGAGGGAACACTTCCCAATTCATATTAATAGGCTAGTATTATTACCCTGGCTTATACCAAAACCAGGCAAAGGCATCATAGGAGAAATCAAAATATGGACTGATATCCCTCTCTTATGCATACAGACACAAAAGTCCCCAACAAATACTAGCAAGCCAAACACAGCATCATATGAAAAGGATTATACATCATGATGAAGTGGGATTTATCCCAAGAGTGCAAAGGTAGTTCAATATATGAAAATCAATTAGTATAATACACATTAACAGAATGAAAGAAAAAACCCACACAATCTTCTCAATTGATGCAGAAAAAACATTCAACAAAACCCAACAGGCCCTGACTGATCGCAGGCGCCAGGTAAGCGGGCACGTGGGCCTTCGCCTCTGTGTGGCTGGGTGCTGCAACCCAAGGGCCGGCTGCGGGAGGGAGCAGAGGGTGCAGTTTACGGAGGGGTGGGCAAAGTCATCTCTACTGCCTGCGCCCGCCAGCTCTGCCTGCTGGGTTATTTTTAACCAGCGCTTTTCTGCCCACAGTTCCAGGAAGATGGCGGACTAGTAAGACATGGGAATCTCTTCTCCAGAAAAATAGCTAGAGGACAGGCTTGAAACAGCCCCAAAAAAGATCATCTAGGGTTTAGGATAGCAGGTGAAGGCTACACACCACCCAGAGGAGAGAGGGAAAAAAGAGGGAAATCACGACAGAACCACGAGTTAGAACAAGCAGCGTCTGCTGCTGCCGGCACCTTCGCCCACACTCTTTAGAATTCTCGGGCCTCTGGGCCTGCGACTACAGACAAAGGGGGCTCCAGGGATCTACCACCCCAGGAAAGGGGAGAGAGAGGGACACAGCCTAAGGCTGACTCAGGTTCTGACCTGTAAATTTGGGCTGCGGAGCGCCACGGACCCTTCCACATGGTGGTTTGCCCTGGGAGCCTACGAATGACGGGAGAAATCCAACCCGACCCTCGCAACCTCCCTCTCTTCTAGCCTGAACTAATTGTTGAGGACTCCAGAGGAGAGGGGAGAGAGAGCCTGGGGCTGACTGGGCTTTTGACTAGCAGGTTTGGTCTGCTGTGTCCTAGAGCCCTTCCAGGCTGGGTGGGGCTGTGCAACTGTTTGCCTTAGAACCTGCAAGGGGCTAAAGATATACAAACCTCCCAATCTCCTCCTTTACTAACAGGGACTGATTATTTAGGATTTAGAGGGGAGTAGAAATATTTCCTAGCTGGGAAAGGGAAGGGGCTGCCAAAGAAGACTGGAGACCTGTCTCAGAAAGTTTGAATTACAAGGCTCTTAGCTCCCAGACAGGAAGCTCTATCAAGCTGATCGGTCTGTGTCACAACAAATATACTCAGGCATTGAATTGAGAGCTGCCAAAAAGGGCCATCTCCTGGCAGACCAAGGAAGTGCACATAAGAAAATTAATAAGTAGGAGAGGCTTTTCCTGGCTTCTATAGTCTCCCTGCCCAAGGCCCTAGGAAGCGACTCTACAACCAATTACTGGGCCCAGTGCCCAGTTCTGAGCAAACAGCAGGACAATCCTAACAATCTAGGTCGAGCCAAAAATCAAAGAGCTGTGGTAAGTCACAGCCTCCTGCCACTAAAACCCCATAAAAGAAAAAGAGATAAGCATCTAAGTAAAATACAAACTAACCAGATGCCTAAGCACCAGCAAAAAATTACGATCCATACTAAGAAAATAGAAGACATGGCCCAAGAAAAGGAATACAGCAAAGTCCCAGAAGAGATGCAGAATTTGAGAGAACTAATCAGTGAGATGAGCAAAAATTTCCAAAATCAAATTAATGAGATGAAAGAGAATATAGTTAAAGAGATAAATGACATCAAGAAGTCATTGAGCAAACACAAAGAAGAATTTGAAATCCTGAACAGAAAAGTAACGGAGTTCATGGGAATGAAAGACACAATAGGTGAAGTCAAAAATACATTTGCGGCATACAACAGCAGATTCGAAATGATAGAACAAAGAGTAAGTGATACAGAAGACACAGCAGCTAAAATTGAAGAGAGAAAAGAATAGAGAGAGAAAAGAATGGAAAAAATTGAGCAGGGGCTCAGAGAGTTGAATGACAACACAAAACGCAACAACATACATGTCATGGGAGTCCCAGAAGGGGAAGAGAAGGGAAAAGGGGCAGAAAAGAGTATTTGAGGAAATAATAGCTGAAAATTTCCCATCTCTCACAAAAGAAATGAACTTACATGTCCAAGAAGCACACCGTACCCCAATAAGAATAAATCCAAATAGACCTATGCCAAGACACATACTACTCAGAATGTCAAATGTCAAAGATAAAGAGAAAATTCTCAGAGCAGCAAGGGAGAAGCAAATATTACGTACAAGGGACATCAGTAAGACTTAGTGCAGATTTCTCTTCAGAAACCATGGAGGTGAGAAGACAGTGGCATGATACAATTAGGAAACTGAAAGAGAAAAACTGCCAGCCGAGAATTCTTTATCCAGCAAAACTGTCCTTCAAATATGAAGGTGAGTATAAAATATTCACAAACAGAAACTAAGAGAGTTTGCAAAGAAGAATCCACCTTTGCAGGAAATATTAAAGGAAGCCTTAAAACCTAAAAGAAAAAAACAGGAGAGAGGCTTGGAGAAGAATATAGAAGAAAGAATAGCAGAAAGGATAACCAAAAGAGTAAAAAGAGAGACAAAAACAAGATGACATATGAAAACCAAAGAATAAAATGGAGGAAGTAAATAGTGCACTTACAGTAATATCATTGAATATGAATGGATTAAACTCCCCAATCAAAAGACACAGGCTGATAGAATGGATAAAAAAACATGAGCCATCCATATGCTGCTTACAAGAAACTCACCTCAGACCCAGGGATACAAACCGGCTGAAAGTGAAAGGTTGGAAAAAGATACTCCACATGAATAGTAACCAGAAAAGAGCAGGGGTAGCTATACTAATATCAGACAAAACAGACTTTAAATGCAAAAAATTTAAAGAGATACAGAAGGCCATTACATATTAATAAAAGGGACTATCCACCAGGAAAATATAACAGTCATAAATATCTATGGACCTAACCAGGGTGCCCCAAAATATATGAGACAAACTCTGGCAAAATTGAAGGGAGAAACAGATATTTCTGGAATAATCTTTGGAGACTTCAACACCCCACTAACATCATTAGATAGAACTAGACAGAAGATCAAGAAGGAAACAGAGAACTTGAACAATATGATAAACAAATTAGACCTAACAGACATATACAGAACACTGCATCCAAACTCAGCGGGTTATACATTCTTTTCAAGTGCCCATGGATCTTTCTCCAGGATAGACCACATGTTAGGTCACAATTCAGCTCTCAATAAATATAACAAGATTGAAATTATACAAAGCACCTTCTCAGATCATAATGGAATGAAAGTAGAAATAAGTAACAGACAGGAAAAAAGTAAATTTGCAAATGTGTGGAGACTGAACAACACACTCCTAAATATTCAGTAGGTCAAAGAAGAAATTGCAAGTGAAATCAGTAAATATATTGAGACAAATGAAAATGAGAACACAACGTATCAAAACTTATGGGATACAGCAAAGGCAGTAGTGAGAGGGAAATTTATAGCCCTAAATGCCTATATTAAAAAACAAGAAAGAGCTAAACTCAAAGATTTAACTGAACAAATTGAGAAACTAGAAAAAGAACAGCAAACCAATCCCAAAGCAAGCAGAGGGAAGGAAATAATAAAGATTAGAGCAGAAATAAATGAAAATGAGAACAGAAAAACAATAGAGAAAATCAACAAAACCAAAAGCTTGTTCTTTGAGAAGAACAATAAAATTGACAAACCCCTCGCTAGACTAACAAAGAAAAAAAGAGAGAAGATGCAAATAAATACAAACAGAAATGAAAGGGGGGAAGTTACAAATGACCTCACAGAAATAAAAACTATCATAAGAGGATATTATGAGAAACTATATGCCAACAAACTAGACAACCTAGACGAAATGGACAAATTTCTAGAAACGCATAACCAACCTACACTGACACAACAAGAAATACAAGAACTTAACAAACCAATCACAATTAAGGAGATTGAATCCATCATCAAAAATCTCCCAGCAAAGAAAAGTCCAGGACTAGATGGCTTCACAGGTGAATTCTACCAAGCATTTCTAAAAGAATTAATACCAATTCTGTTTAAACTCTTCCAAAAAATTGAAGAGGACGGAAAATTACCCAACACATTTTATGAAGCCAACATCACCCTAATACCAAGGCCAGATAAAGATTCCACAAGAAAAGAAAATTACAGACTAATCTCTCTCATGAATATAGATGCAAAAATTCTCAACAAAATACTTGCAAATCGAATCCAACAGCATATCAAAAGACTTACACATCATGACCAAGTGGGATTTATTCCTGGTATGCAAGGCTGGTTCAACATAAGAAAATCAATCAATGTAATACACCACATTAACAAATTGAGGGAAAAAAACCACATGATCATCTCAATAGATGCAGAAAAGGCATTCAACAAAACCCAGCATCCTTTTTTGATAAAAACACTTCAAAAGTTAGGAATAGAAGGAAAATTTCTCAATATGATAAAAGGCATATATGAAAAACCCACAGCCAACATCATTTTCAGTGGGGAAAGGTTGAAAGCTTTCCCTCTAAGCTCAGGAACAAGACAAGGATGCTCAATGTCACCATTGTTATTCAACATTGTACTAGAAGTTCTAGCTAGTGCAATTAGACAAGAAAAAAAAAAATTAAAGGCATCCATATAGGAAAAGAGGAAGTAAAACTCTCACTGTTTGTGAATGACATGATCCTGTATTTAGAATATCCTGGAGTATCCAAGACAAAGCTACTTGAACTAATAAATGAGTTCAGCAAAGTGGCAGGATACAAGATCAACATGCAAAAATCAGTAATGTTTTTGTACACTAGTACTGAACAACCTGAGGAGGAAATCGGGGGGAAAATTCCATTTTCAATTGCAACAAAAGGACTCAAATACCTAGGAGTTAATTTAACCAAGGAAGTACAGGACCTATATGGAGAAAACTACAAAACAATGCTAAAAGAAATTTAAAAAGACCTAAACAAAGGAAGGACATTCCGTGTTCATGGATTGGAAGAATAAATATCGTGGAGATGTCAATCTTACCCAATCTGATCTATAGATTCAATGCAATACCAATCAAAATCCCAAAAGTTTACTTTACAGAATTAGAGAAGGCAATTACCAAATTCACCTGGAAGGGTAAGTGTACCTGAATAGCCAAAAGCATTCTAAAAAAGAAGAGCAACATGGGAGGAATTTCACTGCCTGACCTTGAAACATATTACAACGCTACAGTGGTCAAAATAGCATGGTACTGGCATAAAGATAGATACATTGATCACTGGAACAGAATTGAGAATCCAGAAATATACCCTCATCTATACAGTCAACTGGTTTTTGACAAATCTACCAAGCCCACGCTAATGGGAAAAAACAGTCTCTTCAACAAATGGTGTTGGGAGAACTGGATATCTATAACCAAAAGAATGGAAGAGGACCCCTATCTCACCCCCTATACAAGAATCAACTCAAAATGGATCAAAGATCTAAATATAAAAGCCAGGACCATAAAACTACTAGAAGAAAATGTAGGGAAACATCTTCAAGACCTTGTAGTAGGTGGTGGTTTCTTGGACCTTACACCCAAAGCATGTGCAACAAAAGAAAAAGTAGTTAAATGGGACCTCTCATAATTAAACACTTTTGCACCTCACAGGACTTTGTCAGAAGGGTGAAAAGGCAGCCGACTCAATGGGAAAAAATATTTGGAAATCACATATCTGATAAGGCTTTAATATCCAGGATATATAAAGAGATGTTACAACTCAACAATAAAAAGACAAACGACCCAATTAAAAAATGGGCCAAAGACTTGAATAGACATTTCTCCAAAGAAGAAATACAAATGGCAAAAAAACACATGAAGAAATGCTCAACATCACTCACGATTAGGGAAATGCAAATCAAAACTACAATGAGATATCATTTCACACCTATCAGAATGGCCACTATTAAAAAGACAGAGAACTATAAGTGAGGATGTGGAGAGATGGGAACATTTGTTCACTGTTGGTGGGAATGTAGAATGGTACAGCCACTATGGAAGACTGTTTGGCAGTTCCTAAAGAAGTTGAATATAGACTTGCCACGTGACCCTGCAATACCACTACTGGGTATAGACCCAGAAGAACTGAGAACAGACATCTGCACACCGATGTTCATAGCCACATTATTCACCATTGCCAAAAGCTGGAAACAACTCAGGTGGTCCATGAACAGATGAATGGATAAACAAACTGTGGTCTATTCACACGATGGAATATTATGCAGCTGCAAGAAGAAATGAAGTCGTAAAGCATATGGCAACATGGATGAACCTGGAGGACATTATGTTGAGTGAAGCAAGCCAGACACAAAAGGACAAATATTGTATGAATGCGTTACTATGAACCAAATATATTGTGTAACATTTTGTTTGATTAAAAAAAAAATTTAGCGGGGCACGGATGTGGCTCAAATGGTTGGGTGTCCGTCTCCCATATGGAGGGACCCGGGTTCGATCCCTGGGACTTCCCGGTAAAAAAAAAAAAAAAAAAAACCTTAGGGAAGCAGCTGTGGCTCAATCAGTAGGGCTCCCGTTTACCATATGGGAGGCCACGGGTTCGGTTCCCGGGGCCTCCAGGTGAGGGCAGGCCCGCCCGCACAGCGTGGTTAGCTGACCCAGCGAGCACAAGCAGCAAGGGGGGGATAAATGAATAAATAAAATCTTAAAAAAAAAAAAAAAAAAAAAAAAAATTTATTTGTATCCATTACATTTAATTGAGAAATATAAAAAAAAAAAACAAAAAAAAAACAAAAAAAAATATATTTTTGCTATTAAAAAAACAAACCAAAAACAACAAACAAAAAAACCCAACACTATATCATGAAAACACTCAACCAACTAGGAATAGAAGTAAACTTCCTCAACCTGAGAATAAGCAACTATGAACAACCCAGAGACAACATTATACTAAATGGTGAAAGACTGAAAAGTTGCCCCCTAAGATCAGGAACAAGACAAGGATTCCCGTTCTCACCATTTCTATTCAACATTGAACTAAAGCAGTCTTGCCAGGAAAATTAGGCAAGAAAAAGAAATAAAAGGCTTCCAAATTGTAAAGGAAGAAGTAAAACTATCTGTATTGACAGATGATATGATCTTGTATGTAGAAAATCCTAAGGAATATACAAAAACAAAACAAAACAAAAACACCTAGCAGATCTAATATATGAGTTTGGCAAACTTGCAGAATACAAGATTGGCACACAAAAACAACTGTTATTTCTATATACTTGCAATGAAAAACCAGAAAAGCATAAAATAAAATTAACTAGATTTTAATTAACAGAATAAAAAGGACTTGTTAATACGGGTTCTGATTGATTCCACATTGCAACTAACCTATCACTTGACTAGGGTTGAAGAAGTATCAAAGACCAGCTCTAACTATCTGAAAAGTCTGTTAAAATACTCCAACCCTATCTGACCACTTAAATGTGTGAGGCTAAATTTGCTTTATATCCTCCCACCAAAACAACACATTGCAACAGATGAAACACAGAGGCAGATTTGAAAATCCAATTGTCTTCTTCTAATCCAGACTTTAAAAAGATTTCCAAAAATCTATTTTTTTAAAATGAGTTTTTTATTCTTTCTAATTTCAATCCAATGGTTTGTTAGTTGGTTGATTTTTTTTTTTAGGAGGTACCAGGGATTGAACCCTGGACCTTGTACGTGGGAGGCAGGCGCCCAACTACCGAGCTATATCTGTTCCCCACAATGTTACTCTTAATGATTTTTTAAAATAATTATTTTTCATCAAAATAGCTTATTTGTATTAAAAGTTTATTACTGTCACTTTAAAAGTAATTAATAAATAACAACAACTATTTTAACATCTTACCAGTTTTAAGTCCTAATTTGGTAAATATTGATAGCTACAATACACATAAAGAAAAGCTCTTTGGGGTCAATAATTTTTGAAGGTAAAAGGTTCTTAGATGAGAAAATTGAAACAGTTCCTTCAAACCTTACATAAAAATTACATATTTTTATTTTATCTATAAAATATTTAATAATTAATATTTAAATGAAAAAAAAAATCTTAGAAAAAAACTTTTAAGAGATTACATGTATAATTTAGGGGAAATCTTCATCAGGGCAGAAAATCCAGAAGCTATAAAAGAAAAGCCAATTTATTTATCTTTTTAAAACCAAATATCCTATAAGCACAAAAAATGCTCAAACTTACTAGCTGTCAGGGAAATGCAAATTAAAATAACAATGAGATAGCACTTTATCACCATTAGATTGGCAAAAAATAAAAAGGGCAATAACATTTATTGCTGGTGATGATGGAGGGAAACCAAAATCATTACAGCTTCTTTGAAAAGCAATCTGGAGAAATCCATCACAATTAAAAACACAAACACTTTGACCCAGCAATTAGGTGGAATCCAATGCATATAAATCAAAGCACCAGTAAGTAAAGATATATTTACAAAGATGTTTCCTGCAGCATGGTTTGAAGTAGCAAAAATCTGGAAAATTGTATATCCATGGCATTAAAAAGAATCAATTTACTATACTGGCTGACTTGGAAGGCTTTCCAAAAAGTATTAACAAGAGAGAAAAGCAACATAATGTGTGTGTGTGTGTATATGTGCGTGTATAGATCTGTCATATGTAATTCCATTTTGTCAAATACTGACAAAAGCATATATGAATATATGTATATACATGTATGTGTACTCTGTGTATCTTATAAAATTCTATGACAATGAAGAAAAGTATGAAAATTTATACACATAGCAGTTGTTAACATGGGTTCTGGGTGGGGGTAGATGTGGGTAAGGGGAGAGGCAAAGCATAAGGGTTATGCCTATGTATGGCTCTCCTGTTTTCCTAACCACAGCCTCCTCTGCATCAGTCTAGCCTGTTACTTTTCACCCTGGGCTGGACAAAGTTTTGCTTGAGACAGCCACCTTCCTGTATTCTCTGATTTTCTGCAGCACTTTTTGTTTCTATCCTGTTTAGGAACCTATAATTGCATACTATTTTCTATTATTTGCTGACTGTTGTGTGTTTATATATGGCTCACGGGAGACAACAGAAGAGCATGGACTGGGAGTCAGATTGCCTGGGTGAGAACCTAACTCCATCACTTACTTTTTAGATGTGACAACTTGGCAAGTGACCTATGTTCTCAGTCTCCTTATTTATAAAATAGGAAATATAAGAGCACTTATCGCAAATCTCTGTGAAGATTAGATGCCTGAACACATGCAAGGCACACAGGATGGCGCCTGGCGCATGGTGATGCTACCCAGGTGTGAGCTGCTGTTAGCATGGTCATTATTGCACTCATCTAGATTTTAAACTCTGAGGGGGACTGAAACCACACACACTCTTTTAGATTTCTTTTGCAACCCTTCCCCATTATTTCCTAGAATAATGCTATTTTAAGGCACTCAGTTTTTGAATAAACAAATGACTCCTATATTTGAGATATTTGTACAGAATCAAATTGTTGAACATGTGATAGTCACTTACAAGGCAAGCAGCAAATAAATGTCCATGGCTGACCTTACCTGGCACTTATACCTGTTTTGTCTTAAAATTGGTCTTCTAGAATAGCACAGGAAGGCCTTTCGTCTCACTTACAAAGCCACGTGTGAGCTGGACACAGGGAACATTGCCTTAATATGTGAAAGGACATGCAAGGCCATTGGGGTGACAGCATTGACTCGGGGCTCCTGAGCCTTCGGATTTACCACTGGCCTCTTGTGAAACATACCACAAATGTTTAATATAAAAATAAATGGTCTTAGTATATTTTTCCCCAAGCACTGGCTGAGATGCATGTGGAGGCTTAAACAGCAGCCCCTGCCTGTCCACTCTGCTGTGCATGCCGCCCGAGCCTAGCTAATGATAGTTTTCTTTGGAGGTTTAAGTGAGCCTGAGCCTGAGCCTGTAAGAGCAATTTTGAAAACAACGAAACGCCTGTCCTTCAAATGCCCACCTCTCTCCTCCTGCTCCAAATGTGCACCTTTTCCTTCTCCCCTGAATCCCTCCCGTCAGCATTTTTACATGCTCTCTTTTTACATCTCTCCCATCTTCAACTGACAAAACCAAAACACCCCTTAAGCCACCATTCTACCTCTCTTTTCTTGCTCATAGCCATTTTTGTGAGAAGAGTCGAACCTACTTATGAGCTTCAATTTCTCACATTCCACTTGCTCCTCAACCCACTCCAGTTTGGCCTTTGCCCCAACAGTCAACAAAAACCCTCAGCATTTGACCTCCACATGGCTGCGTCCGGCCAATCCTTCTCCCTTCTCAGCTCCCTGCTGAAGCCTGCAGGCCCTGCGGCTCTGGGCCTCTCCTCCGCTTCCCCACACTTCCTTGTCTCTAGTCCCTCCTTGTGGTGTCAGGGAAGAGGCGCATCTTCCACACCTCTTGGCTATGCAAATACCTAAGTGCACGTATAATTCATAGGGACGGGTGTCTGTATGCTTCTTTTTGCCTGAAATAAAATCCTACTGTTGACACTACTTTGCAACTTCCTTTTTCCATTTGACATTCTATCCTAGTCAGGGGATATGTTTCTAACTCTATCCTTAAAACTTTTGATTCTGATCTATAAATGAATGTATACATTTCTACACATAAACACGTAACCAAATGAGTTTTAAGACATCAAAACAAGTAGTTAACATTTTTAGAAATTAGAGAGGAGAACTGGGTTTTGCATCTGGGGATTCTCCTGGGAGTGTGCAGGGGGACAGGACCAGTGGGTGAAGTGCTCGATGAAGGCCAAGCAAACCCAGTTTACTCTGGATTCCAGCCCTGCCCCAGCACAGCCGTTTAGCTGCAGAGCTACCAATCAGCTAACTTCAAAGAGTGGTTTCATTATATGTGTTTTGGGTCTAAATATTAAAATTTAAAAATAATATTTTACATTGCTAAGCAAGATGAAGAATGACTCTAACACTGAGAAAATAAGTCTGCTGTCTCCTTGACACGTGACATTCATAGTCCAACATCGGTACTTCTGCTCAACTGAGTTCTGGACATATCCTTTAGTCTAAGTGCCTGTACTCCCCTCCACCCCCAATTTTAAAAGAAAATGATGAAAGTATTGCCTACCCTCTGTGGAAGTTCAGTCAGGTACACAGTCACTGTGCCCCCAGGGCAGCCCTCGATAATATCTGCAATGCACTGTGAGGCTCTTTAGGGAGGCAAAGCTCTGGATTTGCTGACCTGAGTTCATTACAAAGAGTCAAGTCTGGGTCCCAAATGACAGCTCCTTTCCTTATAGTTCCCCTACAGAATTTCTCTAGGATTCTTCTGAAAAGTCCAGCTTGCAACAATATCCTCAAAGTTTAAAGCCTCTTAAAAATTTGTGCAGAGTACTGAAAAGACAAGAAAATTAAAGGAAGACCTCTATATTCGTTCATTTCCACTGGGAAATTTCCACATGTGGAATTCCTTAATCAGAACAACGGAACCAAGGGAATTTTCCCTTACAATATAGAAACAAAGGGATGACATAGGAAGGGAAAAAATGGATCTAGGGAGGTACTTTTGGACACAATGATAAAAAACAAATTAAAGTATTAACTAAGATATAATTTAACACAGGTGAAGAGTCAGCATCTTATTACTGTCAAGAGAAGATTGGCTGAGTTCATGAGCAAGGGTCGATTTGCCAGGGGTTGGCAAATGGCCCACAGGCCAAATCTGGTCTGCTGCCTGTTTTGGTATGGCCTGTGAGCTAAGAGTGATGTTTACATTTTCAAATGGTTGGAAAAATTATTAAAAGAAGAATATTTAGCGACACATGAAAATTATATGAAACTCACTTTTTAGTACCCATAAGTAAAGTTTTGTTGGAACACAGCCATAAGCGTTCATTTAATGACATATCGTCTTGTCTGCGGCAGCTTTGTGCTGGAACTGCTGAGTAGAAACAGAGATCACAAGGCCCGCAAAGCCAAAAGTATTTATTTGCCCCTGAAAAAGACTGCTGACTTCTGTTTTAACCCAAATTCTACCGCCATCAACTTTCTTTGTGATTTTGGCTGGGCTCCTACGTTCTCTGGATCTACCTTAGGACATGAAGGGGTCTGAATGAGATGATGTGTCAAGAACCAAAACTCAGGTCAAACACTGCTCTGTTCTGACAAGGCAGGAGGCAGCAAGGTCACCTAGTGGTGCCACCTGGCGCCCATGAAGAAAATGGCAGCCAAGGGGGCTGTCTGAGGAGGCGTAGCCACTTCACAGACCTCCGGGAGTGGCGGCTCCTAATGAACTATCTCCCCAACTGATGACACCCAACAAATGAAAGCCTGGCTGTCACATTTTTTAACTGATAGACCACAGTACCAAATAAAAATACATCTTCCAGCCTTCACTTCTGGAGTAACCGCTCCCCCAAAACAGAAAGAATGCAAACCCCATAATACCACAGAGAGCCAGAGAGGACAACGTGTATGTTCTCTGTAGGAATCTGAAGGAAAAGCAATGAAAAACTTTGCCATCTGAAAATCTGTGTTCCATGTGTTACCAAGCAAGTAGATTTTTCACAGCTGAGAAAATCCAAGTCAAAAGAACACAAGTATCAGAGGAAAGTGTTTGGTTCTGGCAGCTGTGACCCAAGTCCAGGACTCTTCACCCTGGAGATTCTTACCATGAGCCTCTGTACCCAACAATCGCATCCATGAGGACAAGAGGGGTGGCTCACTGAGGGGTCATGCCCCTTCAAAGCAAGACACTCATGCTGAAGAATTATCTTTCAACTTCCCACAAAATCCAAATGACGTAGCAGGCTGCATCTTTGTGTTGGTGAGTTGTGAACCCACTCTGGGTGTGGGAGCCCTCAAACATGGCCACCAACAAGTCCTCCCAACCCTGTACCCTTTGCTGATCCTTCCATCACAAGGAAGAATGCAGCAGGAACTAGAACCTCCATTTCTGGACTAACTTTTCAAGGCTAGGAAGAGACTCAGAATAGTTTGGTGGGAGTTTTCTATGCAGTGTCACAAGGGCCTCCAAATTACCTCATCATCTTCATCTTCATCATCATCAGATTCAAGGACACCATCTGGTAGCTCCTCTAAAATGAAACAAAATCAATGGATAACTATGAAAACAGTGGGAGCCTTGGTCATCAAAATCCTTTAGTGACTGCAGACACAAATAAATACCCTAATGAGAATTAAACTACATGAAAGCAATCATATTCTTTTTTTACATATAAATTTTTTTTAATTAAACAATATATTACACAATATATTTGGTTCATAGTAATGCATTCATACAGTATTTGTCCTTTTGTGTCTGGCTTGCTTCACTCAACATAATGTCCTCCAGGTTCATCCATGTTGCCATATGCTTTATGACTTCATTTCTTCTTACAGCTGCATAATATTCCATCGTGTGAATAGACCACAGTTTGTTTATCCATTCCTCTGTTGATGGACACCTGGGTTGTTTCCAGCTTTTGGCAATGGTGAATAATGTGGCTATGAACATTGGTGTGCAGATGTCTGTTCATGTCACTGCTCTCAGTTCTTCTGGGTCTATACCCAGTAGTGGTATTGCAGGGTCACGTGGCAAGTCTATATTCAACTTCTTTAGGAACTGCCAAACAGTCTTCCATAGTGGCTGTACCATTCTACATTCCCACCAACAGTGAACAAATGTTCCCATCTCTCCACATTCTCACTTGTAGTTCTCTGTCTTTTTAATAGTGGCCATTCTGATAGGTGTGAAATGATATCTCATTTTAGTTTTGATTTGCATTTCCCTAATCGTGAGTGATGTTGAGCATTTCTTCATGTGTTTTTTTGCCATTTGTATTTCTTCTTTGGAGAAATGTCTATTCAAGTCTTTGGCCCATTTTTTAATTGGGTCGTTTGTCTTTTTATTGTTGAGTTGTAACATCTCTTTATATATCCTGGATATTAAATCAGATATGTGATTTCCAAATATTTGTTCCTATTGAGTCGGCTGCCTTTTCACCCTTCTGACAAAGTCCTGTGAGGTGCAAAAGTGTTTAATTATGAGGAGGTCCCATTTCTCTACTTTTTCTTTTGTTGCACGTGCTTTGGGTGTAAGGTCCAAGAAACCACCACCTACTACAAGGTCTTGAAGATGTTTCCCTACATTTTCTTCTAGTAGTTTTATGGTCCTGGCTTTTATATTTAGATCTTTGATCCATTTTGAGTTGATTCTCGTATAGGGGGTGAGATAGGGGTCCTCTTCCATTCTTTTGGTTATAGATATCCAGTTCTCCCAACACCATTTGTTGAAGAGACTGTTTTTTCCCATTAGCGTGGGCTTGGTAGATTTGTCAAAAACCAGTTGACTGTATAGATGAGGGTATATTTCTGGATTCTCAATTCTGTTCCACTGATC
>JAKSZT010053929.1:6300854-6357272 GCA_026826555.1 Tolypeutes matacus
TGTAATTTTCTTTTCTTGTGGAATCTTTATCTGGCTTTGGTATTAGGGTGATGGTGGCTTCATAAAATGTGTTGGTAATTTTCCCTCCTCTTCAATTTTTTGCAAGAGTTTAAACAGGATTGGTGTTAATTCTTTTAGAAATGCTTGGTAGAATTCACCTGTGAAGCCATCTGGTCCTGGACTTTTCTTTGCTGGGAGATTTTTGATGACGGATTCAATCTCCTTAATTGTGATTGGTTTGTTAAGTTCTTGTATTTCTTGTTGTGTCAGTATAGGTTGGTTATACGTTTCTAGAAATTTGTCCATTTCATCTAGGTTGTCTAGTTTGTTAGCATATAGTTTCTCATAATATCCTCTTATGATTCTTTTTATTTCTATGAGGTCATTTGTAATTTCCTCCCTTTCATTTCTGATTGTATTTATTTGCATCTTCTCTCTTTTTTTCTTTGTTAGTCTAGCGAGGGGTTTGTCAATTTTATTGATCTTCTCAAAGAACCAGCTTTTGGTTTTGTTGATTTCTCTATTGTTTTTCTGTTCTCATTTTCATTTATTTCTGCTCTAATCTTTATTATTTCTTTCCTTCTTTTTGCTTTGGGATTGGTTTGCTGTTTTTTTTCTAGTTTCTCAAGTTGTTCAGTTAAATCTTTGAGTTTAGCTCTTTCTTGTATTTTAATATAAGCATTTAGAGCTATAAATTTCCCTCTCAAGTCTCCCTTTGCTGTATCCCATAAGTTTTGATACGTTGTGTTCTCATTTTCATCTGTCTCAATATATTTACTGATTTCACTTGCAATTTCTTCTCTGACCCACGGAATACTTAGGAGTGTGTTGTTCAGTCTCCACACATTTGCAAATTTACTTTTTTCCTTTCTGGTATTGATTTCTAGTTTCATTCCATTATGATCTGAGAAGGTCCTTTGTATAATTTCAATCTTTTTATATTTATTGAGAGCTGAATTGTGACCTAACATGTGGTCTATCCTGGAGAAAGATCCGTGGGCACTTGAGAAGAATGTATAACCCGCTGAGTTTGGATGCAGTATTCTGTATATATCTGTTAGGTCTAATTTGTTTATCATATTGTTCAAGTTCTCTGTTTCCTTGTTGATCTTCTGTCTAGTTGTTCTATCTAATGATGTGAGAGGGGTGTTGAAGTCTCCGACGATTATTGTAGAAATGTCTATTTCTCCCTTCAGTTTTGCCAGAGTTTGTCTCATATATTTTGGGGCACCCTGGTTAGGTGCGTAGATATTTATGACTGTTATATCTTCCTGGAGGATCGTCCCTTTTATTAATATATAATGGCCTTCCGCATCTCTTATAACTTTTTTGCATTTGAAGTCTGTTTTGTCTGATATTAGTATAGCTACCCCTGCTCTTTTCTGGTTACTATTCGCGTGGAGTATCATTTTCCAACCTTTTACTTTCAGCCGGCTTGTATCCTTGGGTCTGAGGTGAGTTTCTTTTAAGCAGCATAGGGATGGCTCATGTTTATTTATCTATTCTGTCAGCCTGTATCTTTTGATTGGGGAATTTAATCCATTCACATTCAAAGATATTACTGAAAATGCACTATTTATTTCCTCCATTTTATTCTTTGGTTTTCATATGTCATCTTATTTTTGTCTTTTTACTCTTTTGGTTATCCTTTCTCCTTTTCTTTCTTCTATACTCTCCTCCAAGCCTCTCTCTCCTGTCTTTTTCTTTCAGGTTCTAAGGCTTCCTTTAATATTTCCTGCAAAGGTGGATTCTTTTTTGCAAACTCTCTTAGTTTCTGTTTGTTTGTGAATACTTTATATTCACCTTCATATTTGAAGGACAGTTTTGCTGGATAAAGAATTCTCGGCTGGCAGTTTTTCTCTTTCAGTTTCCTAATTGTATCATACTACTGTCTTCTCGCCTCCAGGGCTTCTGAAGAGAAATCTGCACTAAGTCTTACTGGACGTCCTTTGTACGTGATCGTTTGCTTCTCTCTTGCTGCTCTGAGAATTTTCTCTTTATCCTTTACATTTGACATTCTGAATAATATGTGTCTTGGCGTAGGTCTATTTGGATTTATTCTCATTGGGGTACGGTGTGCTTCTTGGACATGCAAGTTCATTTCTTTCGTGAGAGTTGGGAAATTTTCAGCTATTATTTCCTCAAATACTCTTTTCTGCCCCTTTTCCTTTCTCTTCCCCTTCTGGAACTCCCATGACATGTATGTTGTTGCGTTTTGTGTTGTCATTCAACTCTCTGAGCCCCTGCTCAATTTTTTCCATTCTTTTCTCTCTCTGTTCTTTTCTCTCTTCAATTTTAGCTGCTCTGTCTTCGGTATCACTTACTCTTTCTTCTAATATTTCGAGTCTGCTGTTGTATGCTTCAAATGTATTTTTGACTTCACCTATTGTGTCTTTCATTCCCATGAACTCCGTTACTTTTCTGTTCAGGATTTCAAATTCTTATTTGCGTTTGCTCAATGACTTCTTGATGTCATTTATCTCTTTAACTATATTCTCTTTCATCTCATTAATTTGATTTTGGAAATTTTGCTCATCTCACTGATTAGTTCTCTCAAATTCTGCATCTCTTCTGGGACACTGCTGTATTCCCTTTCTTGGGCCATGTCTTCTATTTTCTTAGTATGGATCGTAATTTTTTGCTGGTGCTTAGGCATCTGGTTAGTTTGTATTTACTTAGATGCTTATCTCTTTTTCTTTTATGGGGTTTTAGGGGCAGGAGGCTGTGAGTTACCACAGCTCTTTGATTTTTGGCTCAACCTTGATTGTTAGGATTGTTCTGCTAGTTGCTCAAAACTCGGCAGTGGACCCCGTAATTGGTTGTAGAGTCATTTCCTAGGGCCTTGGGCACGGAGGCTATAGAGGTCAGGAAAAGCCTCTCTTACTTATTAATTTTCTTATGTGCACTTCCTTGGTCTGCCAGGAGATGGCACTTGTTGGCAGCTCTCAATTCAATGCCTGGTCGGAGAGTATTTGTTGTGACACAGACCAGATCAATGTGATAGAGCTTCCTGTCTGGGGGCTAAGAGCCCTGTGATTCAAACTTTCTGAGACAGTTCTCCAGACTTCTCTTGTAGCGCCCCCTTTTCCCAGCTAGGAAATATTTCCACTCCCTTCTGAGTCCTCATCAATGAGTCCCTGTTAGTAGAGGAGGAGATTGGGAGGTCTGTATATCTTTAGCCCCTTGCAGGCTCCAAGGCAAACAATGGCGCAGCCCCACCCGGCCTGGAAGGGCTCTCGGGACAGGGCAGACCAAACCTGGGAGTCAAAAGCAGGGATGGGCCCAGACTCTCTCTCCCCTCTCCTGTGGAGTCCTCAACAATTAGTCCAGGCTAGAAGAGGGGGAGGTTGCAAGGCTCCCAGGGCAAACCGCCGTGTGAAAGGGTCCGTGGGGCTCCGCAGCCCAAATTTACAGGTCAGAACCTGAGTCAGCCTAAGGCTGTGTCCCTCTCTCTCCCCTTTCCGGGAGTGGTAGATCCCTGGAGCCCCCTTTGTCTGTGGTCACAGGCCCAAAGGCCCGAGCATTCTAAAGACTGTGGGGGAGGGTGCCGGCAGCAGCAGAAGCTGCTACTTCCCACTCACGGTTCTGTTGTTGCGATATCCCTCTTCTGAACCTCTCTCCTCTGGGTGGTGTGCAGCCTTTACATGCTGTCCTAAACCCTAGAAGATCTTTTTAGGGGCTGTTTCAGCCTGTCCTCTAGCTATTTTTCTGGAGAAGAGATTCCCGTGTCTTACTACTCCGCCATCTTCCCAGAAGTCTGTAATCATATTCTTACTATCATTTCAGCCACATTTTATAGTCACCCTAAACAACTTTTAAAAAATCTCTCCAATTTTATCAGAATACATTTGTAGCAGAATGTGGAAAATTAAAAGCCAACGTACAATTTGAGTAGAATTTAAGAGAAAGTGAGTAAACTAATATTGCTAGGCCTTTTGCTAAATGCTGCCATATATGTTATTTCACTTAATCCTTTCGAAGATTTTGTTGCCTATTATCTGTTTTATGGATGGCAAATGGAGACACAGAGAGGATAAGCGACTTGCTGACAATCACACTTGCCCATAAGTGGCAGAGGTGACTTCAAAACTGAGTCTACTTCTAAATGCAGTTGTTCCACGGGCGGCAGGCTGGCAGGCGCTGCATTTAAACACTCCTGCAGTTCCTGCCATACCTAAGAGTTGACAAGGGAGGAATAAATGAAGTAGCATAATGGAGTCCTGAGAAAGAATGCGCCTACTTCGGGTTGTTGGGGGTATTTGACAACAGACCAGCACTTTTGCCCGGGCCAGAGGGGGCATCCCATAGATGTTGGCTACTTTCTCCTCCACAAAGCCTTCCCTGATCGCCTGGCTGAGCAGCCGCCTCTCCCTCTCCAGAACATGGCATCTGGTCTAGAACTCTCTGACAGGAGTCGCCACTTTGGGAGGAGCAATGTTTACCCAAGGATGAATGACTACTGACTGGTTTGGGCACCCCGTCCTCTCCCTGAATGGCTGGGATCTGATGTCCCCTCATCCAGTGGACAGACTTCCCCGCTGCTGGCTGCTCACTTCCGCTTGTCAATGTCACCAGGCTGGCCTTTGCCTTCATTTAGGCTCTACCAGGCAGGTGGCACCCTTCCCCAGAGAAGTCCTTCCACACCTGTGGGGTTAGGTTCCTAAAATCTACTTGAATTTTTGTACTTAAAAACCTAATTGGAAGACTTTTGTACCTTAAGACTCGATTGGAAAAACAGAAAACACTTTGAAATTTGGAGTTCTTCTACTTCCCATATTTCCGGTAAATTGCTAGCTAGAGATGGAGGCTTGGTTAGATTCTGTTAAGCAAGAATACTTCACAGGGGGCATGGTATATCTTCTATTTCATCACAAGAACAGGCACAGGACTCTGTGTCTGGTTGACCCACTTCTAAGGATGCTAAGATGAATCCGTGGCTTGGGGTGTTACCAAGGCGGATTTCTTCACTATAAACTTCCCCATCAAATTTTCTCCTAACCATTTTAATAGTGATTGACGATCACTGGCTAGACCCACTACCTCATTCAGTTTCCAAATGATGGTTTTCTAGCACTTTTTTTGTATTTACTAACTGATATTCTTTGATTAAAAAAAGAATTTTCCCAAGTGGGAGATTCTGAAAAACAGCGTAAACAGGAAAGGGAAGATAAATGCTTCCTTTTTTTTCTCTTTTTTATCAATTTTCAGAATAACAGCGTGGTGCCTTAACGCCTCCAAACACGACCAATCAACTTTTCTTAGCATCATTATGAACTCCTCCGCCTTAGTATCTTTAACCCCAGGGCAGCTGCTACTCTTCTTCTGCTCACAGTCTCACTACTGGCCTGAAGGGCCCGTTCTTCAGGCTGACTCTGGGTCCTAGGGGTGTGTCCCCGGGGGTCTTGGACAGGTTCTTTGCCTTCTAGCATGACAGGAAGTCCCCAGCTTATCTTGTTTGTTTCTGACCCCAGCCTTTAAGCAGCTCCGGTTCTTTTGGGTGGGAAATGGTCTTAGTGGCATTCATTGCAAATGGGATGTGAATTCTTCCAGGTCTTTGCAGTGAGAGCTGAGAAAGGTGTACTTTTTCGGAAAGAAAAAGTAAATCATGATTTCATACTAATATTTCCAATTCCAAAAAGGAGTGTAGGACTTTTATATCTTTGATTTTACATTTGTGTCTCTTCTCATTTGACAGTCTTGGTTCCTAAAGACATTAACATAATTGAGTCTGTTTTACTCTATAATGTAGAACAGTTGCAAAATAACAGTATTGACTACCAATAAGATCATTAAGTGACGTTTAAGATTTCTTTGCCATTGTTTTTTTCTCTTGGGGTTTATATACACCAGTATAGCCCAGCTAAAACACCTTTGAAATTATCCTTCTCTGGGTGGTTATACCACTGACTTGACAATTTAGGATCATTTCTCTCTTTTTTTTTTTTAGGGATATTTTTTTAAATTTAATTTAGTTTTTTTAATTATGTAAAATATTTACATGGTGTTAAAGATAAAATCATAAAGCAAGGTAAACTGAGAGAAGTCTGGCTTCCCTCCTTGCCTTTATTCTCCCCCATACCTTACAGATAAAAATTTTTTAGAAAAATGTTTATTCTAGTGACGTTTACAAGCTAAAATCTCCCCTTTTAACCACATTCAATATATAATTCAGTGCTGTTAATTACATTCACAGTGTTGTGCCACCATCACCACCATCTACTACCAAAACATTTCCATCACCCCAAACAGAAACTCTGTACCAACTACCTCCACCCTGGCCCCTGGTAACCCGTATCCTAATATTCTGCTATTTCATATCAGTGAAATCATACTTTTTGTCCTTTTGTATCCAGCTTATTTCACTCCACATGATATCTTCAAGGTTCACGCATCATGTCCCATTTATTGGAGCTTCATTACTTTTTTTTTTTTTTAAAGGTTTATTTATTTACTTTATCCATTTTAAACCCCCCCTCTTTCCCTATTTGCTGTTTTGTGTCCATTCGCTGGGCAATTCTCCGTGTCTGTTTCCTGCCATCTCTTCTCATCCTCCTCCTCCAGTCTTCACCAGGATTCGATCCTGGAGACCCCCGATGTAGGAGAGAGGTATTCTGCCACCTGCGCCACCTTAGCTCCTGGCTTCTGAAGCTTTCGGAGCATCTTGTCTTGTCTCTCCCCTGTTATGTCATCATCCTGCTGTATAGCTCCCGGGGCCCGACGGCTCAGCGGCACACACAGAGCCTGGCAGCCCATGCGCCTTCTATATATATATATTTTTTATTTTACCAGGAGGTCCCAGGAATCGAACCCAGGTCCCTCTATATGGCAGATGGACGCCCAACCATTTGAGCCACATCCGCCCCCCTCTTCATTACGTTTTAATGCTGACTATTCCACTGTAAGTATGGATCACACGCTGTTTATCCATTCATCTGCTGATAGACACTTGGGTTGCTTCCACCTTCTGGCAATTGTGCATAATTCTGCTATTAACATTGGTGTACAAATATCTGTTCAGGTCCCTGCTTTCTATTCTTTTGGTATATACCTAGAAGTGGGACTGCCGGGTCATGTGGTAATTCTATACTTAACTTTCTGAGGAACCACCAAACTCTTTTCCACAGTGGCTGCACCATTTTACAATCCCTTCCCACCAGCAATGAACGAGTGTTCCTGTTTCTCCACATCCTTCCTAACAATTGTTATTTTCTGTCTTTTTAATAGTAGCCATTCTAGTGGGTGTGACATGGTACCTCATTGCGATTTTGATTTGCATTTCCCTAAGATCTAATGTTGTTGAGCATCTTTTCATGTGTTTTTTGGCCATTTGTATATCTTTGGAGAGATGTCTGTCCAAGTCTTTTGCTCATTTTTCAATTGGATTATTTGTCTTTTGTCTTTTTTTGTTGTTGTTATTCTTTCATTGCTTATTTTTCAAATATAAGCATATAAGTATATATTTGTGCCCCCTCACCTTGCTCCACCTGTTTAATTTCTTCCCTTGTTTTTTATCTTGGCAATCCTTTTTTTTTTTTTTTTAAGATTTATTTATCCCCCTCCCCGCCTCCATTGTTTTTATGCTGTCTGCTCTGTGTCCATTTCCTGTGTGCTCTTCTGTGTCTGCTTGTCTTCTCTTTAGGCAGCACCGGGAACCCATCCTGGGACCTTCCAGAGTGGGAGAAAGGCACTCAATCTCTTGTGCTACCTCAGCTCCCTGGTCTGCTGTCTCTCTTATTGTCTCTCCTCTGTGTCTCTTTTTGTTGCATCATCTTGCTGTGCCAGCTCCCCACTCGGGCCAGCACTCCACGCAGGCCAGCTTGCCTTTACCAGGAGGTCCTGGGAATTGAACTCTGGACCTCCTATATGGTAGACAGGAGCCCAATCGCTTGAGCTACATCTGCTGCCCAGCAATCATATTTATTTGAAAGAATTTTTTTTTAAGGAGGTATCGGGGATTGAATCCAGGACCTTGTACATGAAAGCAGGCACTCAATCACTGAGCTACATCTGCTCCCCAAGAATTCTTTCTTGATTTCTGTTTCCATTATAGTTGCTTTTTTTACATTTAATTTTATTTATTTCTCTCCACGCCCATTGTTTTTCACTTGGTATGTGTGTTCATCTTCCTTGTTTCTTTAGGAGGCACCAGAAGCCGAACTCAAGACCTCTGATGTGGGAGGGAGGTGCATAATTGCTTGAGCCACATCCACCCCCTGCTTTGTTGTGTCTCTCATTAGGTTTTTCCTCCCCGCGTCTCTTGTTGCGTCAGCTTGCCGCACCTGTCTGCCAAGCCAGCTCGCTGTCTTCTTTAGGAGGCACCGGGATCTGAACCAGCGACCTCCCATGTGGTAGGTGGGAGCCCAGTCGCCTGATCCACATTTGCTTCTCGCTTGCTTTTGTTTTAAGGGTGATTTATCTTCTCAAATCTTTCTAATGATATCAGCATGAATTTCTTTTCAGACCTTTTTCTGCAACCTAAAATGTATGTTTCTTCTGGGATCTGGTCTGCTTTCCATCCTCATGGACCTTTTTTTGTCCTCTTGGCCTTCTCCCTAGCTGGTGATCCTCACAAATGAAAGACTGGGTTGATTATGGAGGTAACTGGCAGGAGGGTCAGTGACTGGGAGTGTGAATTACAAATGAGATCACATTGATTAGCTGCTTTCCTACTCCCGATCTCTGTACTGCTGCCTCTAGGCTGGGCATCTATGCAGTACCTCCCGAAATGGGCTATCACTTCACACGCACTAGGGTGTCTATATAAAAAAGACAGGCAGTAATAAGTGTTGGCAAAAGCGTTAGTGATGCTTGTAAATTCATTTTGATTTGATGCTGATGATATGTATCCTGAGGTGTCTGTGTGTGTACATCTGGCCCTCAGTCCAAATGTTCAATGACTTTCTAATTCTATGTTTCAAAGTAGCAGACCCTGGGTAATACTCTCTGCGGTCCTGCCATTTCCTGTGGATACAAAATCATTTCAGTGATGAGATGAAAAAAGAAATACTTTAGGGATTCTTTATTTACTGAGCTGAGCAGGTGCTTCCCAAGCCTTTCTGCAATACCCAGGGTTACAAGCTTTAGCTCTGCGGGTGATTCTTGCCAGAGAACATCCTCTACAAAAGGGTAAACTGGCCCCTCCCTCTTCATACTCTTTAGCATGCTGGTCCAAAAGCCAGGTTGCTGTAAGAGATTAGGCCAGAGAACAAGTGGGGCTTGCATCCTGCTTCTTAGCACTGCTGTAGGGAGGAGGCATGATGACAAGGAAGTGGGTGTGGAGGTGTCTCGGGAGGCTGAAACACACAGGCAGCCCAGGAGATCTCCAGCCCAAATGTGACCCTGAAGCTGCATAAAACCCTGGCCTGGGAGGGAAGTCTCAGCCTAGCCAATGACTGTGGACCAGACAGGCAACAACACCCACCCCCACCCCCAAGCCCCCCCGAACCTCAAGGAGGATTGAGGCTAAGATTTTTTTTTATTATTATTATTTTTTTAAGATTTATTTATTTATTTTTATCCATTTTCCTTGCCCCCCTCTCCCCCGTTTGCTGTTTCTGTGTCCATTCGCTGGGCAATTCTCTGTTTCTGTTTCCTGCCCTCTCTTCTCAACCTTCTCCTCCTGTCTTCACCGGGATTCGATCCTGGGAACCTCCGATGTGGGAGAGAGGCGTTCTGCCACCTGCGCCACCTCAGTTCCTGGTTTTTCGGTGCGTCTCGTCTTGGCTTTCCCCTGTTATGTCATCATCTTGCTGCGTGGCTGGACGGGACCTGGCATGCCTCTTCACAGGGCCTGGCAGCACGCCTGCGCACAGGACCTAGCAGCCTGTGCGCCTTCTATTTATCTCTTTATATTACCAGGAGGTCCCAGGGATCAAACCCAGGTCCCTCCATATGAGAGATAGATGCCCAACCATTTGAACCACATCCGCCCCTTATTTTTATTTTCTAAAAATATGTCAGCCCAGCAGAATGGTGGCTCAGAGTCAGAAATGAAGTTGTTGTAGAAAATAAAGTTCTATTACTTGCCCACCTGAATTTGGGTGAATTATAATTTTCTTGCGTCATAGAAACCAAGTGGGAGGATGTTCAAATGGTAATGGGTACCCAGCCAAAAAGGGACCAAAGATTCAAAACCTACCCAAGTGCTTGCTCCACTGCCCCCAGCATCCCCAGTTCTGCATGCAGGCAGCATGCTCAAGCTTGGCCAAACACTGGAATCACTGGGAAGCTTTCAAAACTATTAGCAGATGCCCCCCCTTGCACCATGCCCCAAAGATTGTGATTTAATTGTTCTGGGTGCTGCTTGGGGATTTTAAAACCTCCCCAGGTGACTGCCCTGTACAGTCACAGCTGTGAACCTGGGAGCTAGAAGGGTGCCTGCGGGCATCTGGCATGTCCCTTTTGTTTGGCCTTGGTCACAGCCGTTGACTTGTGATTAGGGTAGAGATCTTGACATTCACTTTTTGCCTTTCCCTGTGTGCTGAGCAGGATGTATGCACTTGGACTTCCAGTGATGTGGACCGCTGGGAGTCAGGGAAGGACACATGGAGAGACAGAGGGACAAGCTGGGCTCCACAATGCCGGCAGCGCCAGTCGGCGCAGGTGCTGCGGATCAAGGTGTCAGGAGCCCATGAAATGAGCTAAGGGTGCCTCCCCACCACCTCTGCCCATCCAAGGCTCCCCTCACCTTCGTTTCCTGTTTATTATGAGATGTGGCTGTTAAAGGAATGGAGGAAGCAGAAGAGAGAGGGCACCGTATTGCCTCCTCCTGTGTTCCCAGTTGGGGAGTAAAGGAATGATTGTAGGAGGACAATGACATTTTCTATGGTGTTGCTAGAAAGATTGGCATCTCTCTTCATTATCTGACTCCAGGACCCTGGAGAAGCCACCCTTTCAAAGTGGGACAAGAATGAGGAGGGGAAGGTAAGGCCGCAGAGAGAGGCTGCACAGTGAGCGAAGGGTTTCTGCTACTGCTTTTGAATTCTTTTTGCTGATTATATGCCCAAAGGGAGGCGAGAGACCGTTCTATCTTTGGACAACCTAGCCTTGCCCACCTGGCTGAGCTTCTGTTTGTGAGCTCCCTTGGGTCTACCGTGGGGTCGAGTCTGGCCCTGGTATCCAATCTTAGGCTGCAGCTCTTCTTCCCGCCTCCTAAGGCTCTTATTCCAAGCTAAGGCAAGCCCCTCTGAGAAAGCCAAGTCTCTTTCTGGCTTATGTGAAATATTTAAAGCATAGATCATAGATTGTTACATTACGCTGACCTGAATTAAGCTGCTTGATGATAAATTCTATCTGGCGGATCATTTCAGCATTGCCTTCCTTGATGAAGCAGCGCAGGATGTCTTCCATTCCCTAGAAGCATTGGCAAGAGAAACAGTTAACACTTCAGTTTTGGGGGGAAATGCTTCTCAGTGGGGTAGTTTCATCCAATAAAAAAGAAAAAAAAACTTTCTTTTTTCAGAGGATGGGATATGCATAATAAAAATTTCACCACTCAGTACTAAACATTTTGTTGTTGTTCTTTATCTAATTCACAATGAAATTGTCTTCTTTTTGGTTGACTGACTTATAGATAGTACATTTAACAAAAAAAAACTATTATAAAATTTTACTGCATAAGCATTCTCTTTAGTTTTGGCAATATGTTGTTTTGGGAGGTGGTTTCTTTCCTGGATTTTCCCTAAGTTTATGCCTTCTGGACTTTAGGGCCAAATATGGTCTTTCAAAAGTGAAACATGGGGAGCAGATGTGGCTCAAGCAGTTGAGCACCTACTTCCCACATGGGAGGTCCCAGGTTCAGTTCCGGGTGTCTCCTAAAAACAAAAACAAACAAGCATACAAACAAAAAAACCAACTCAGGGGAGCCGACATGCCAGCAGAGAAACAGGATCAAGTGTCATCATGTGAACCCTGATCAAGCAGTGCCCGAAGCTTGCTATTCCTGGACTTTTCAGTTACATAAGCCAATTAGTTTCCTTTTTATGTAGGGCAATTTGTAATCAATAGTTCTAATTGAATCAAGGAAGAAGTGCCAAGTCAGTCTGGAACATGTTGAGTTTCCATCATCTAAAGTAAGCATTAACTTCAAGAAAATTTAAATCTGGATTTTAATCTGGATTGTATTCCTAGCTCTCCCATGAATTAACCTTGGTCAAATTACCTCACTTCTCCTACCGTTTCTCAACTATAAAATGATGATGACAACTTGAGTTAACATGAGATTTCTAAGATAAAGTATATAATTGGGTGTTAGTTACACACATATATACATTTGTCAAAAATGTACTGACCGGGGGTGGATGTGGCTCAAATAGTTGGGCGTCCGTCTCCCACATGGAGGGACCTGGGTTCAATCCCCTGGACCTCCCAGTGAAAATAAAGAAAACTATAGGTGTGTGAGCCGCCAGGTCCCGCAAGTGGATGTGCAGTCAGGCCCTGCAAGAGGGTGAGCTCCCCAGGCCCCACATGTGGGTGCGCCGTCAGGCCCTGTGTGCGGGTGTGCCATCAGGCCCCACTGAGCCACGCAGCAAGATGATGACATAACAGGAGAGTGACACAAGGGAGAGCCAAGATGAGATGCACCAAAACAACAGGAACTAAGGTGGTGCAGGTGGCCAGACACCTCCCTCCCACATCAGAGGTTCCCAGGATCGAATCTTGGTGAAGACAGGAGAAGGATGAGAAGCAGGGCAGGAAACAGACACAGAGAACTGCCCAACGAATGGACATAAAAAAAGCAAAAACAGGGGGGTGGGGGGGCAAAAATGGATAAAAGTAAGTAGATAAATAAATCTTTAAAAAAAATGCACTGACCTGTCCATGTAAGGTCTATGTATTTCACTGTTTATAAATTAAACCTAAACAAATATATGTAAAGCATCTAGGCCAATGGCTGGCACATAGTAGATGCTCAATAAGTGGTTAAGATTGTGCTTGCTGTGTCTGGAAGGGGTGTGCAACACGAGAGAGAGAGATCAGGTAGCTGAAACCAAAGAAACAAATGAGGTTCCCCAGTGACAGCAGAGTTAAGGGAAGAAAAGGGTTAGGACAGAACCTTGGAGAATAATATTTACCTGGGAGGCAAAGACAGATAAACCCATAGATGAGATCAAGAAGTCGCTGTCTGATACATGGAAGTATTGAGTGTCCAAGGAGCATGATGTATGCAATCTACTCTCAAATGTTTAGAAAATGGATGGATGGATGGATGGGTAGATGGACAGATGGGTGGATAGGTACAGATGAATGGATGGATAGACAGACAGATACGGATCGATGGACAGAATGATACAGCAAATGTGGCAAAATGTTAAAAGTTGGTAAATCTGGGTAGGGGGTATAATGGAATTCTCTATATTGTTCTCATATTATTTTTGTAACTTTCCTGTAAGTTTGAAATTATTTTAAAATAAAAATTAAAAAAAAAGAGTGGTCGGGAAGGTGGAAGAAACTCTGGAATATGTAGGTTTTCTTAACAAAGAGATAGTCATAAACCAACGTCTGTCACAAAGTGATCTCTTCCATATTCTTCATCCCACCTACGGTAAGGGCCAGGGGAATATTATCAGGTGGAAGCAGCATCTGATAAGCCCCCAAATGCCAATTATCAGAGTCACTGCCAATGCCCTAGAAATATCAATGTCTGATATTTTCACGAGTGGAGTAAAACAAATAATCCATTCAGGCTCTCTTCTGTAATCTTTCCTTCCCAGATGTTATTATTACTTTTAAAGATTTATTTATTTATTACCCCCTCCACCCCCGCCCCGTTGTTTTGCACTCGCTGTCTGCTCTCTGTGTGTTCTTCTGTGTCTGCTTGTCTTCTCTTTATGCGGCACTGGGAACCGATCCCAGGACCTTCCGGAGTGGAGAGAGGCGCTCAATCTCTTGTGCCACCTCAGTTCCCCAGTCTGCTGCATCTCTTATTGTCTCTCTTCTGTGTCTCTTTTTGTTTTGACATCTTGCTGCACCAGCTCTCCGTGCAGGCCACACTCCTGTCCAGGCCAGCTTGCTTTTCACCAGAATCGAATCCTGGACCTCCTATATGGTAAACAGGAACCCAATTGCTTAAGCCACATCTACTTCCCCAGATGATATTTTTATAAAAAATTATCTCAGCTGATATGTTTACTTGGCTGATATATATTTAAAGCTCTTCTTATTCTCATTTGCTGTCTTTCATGTATCTCTTAGCCCAGTTGTCACTTGAGAAAAAAAATCACAAATTCCTTCTCTCAAATTAGGAGGTTTACCTGGGAAAGATTTCTTAATAGAAAATACCCCAGTGAGAAATTCTATTTTTTTTAAGCCATATATATTTCACCTGAAGTGTAAGTTACAGAAATAATAAATCATAAAAATAAAATAACATTTTATCATGAAAATAATCATCTATCATTTCAGATAGTCGAGGTCACATACAACAGCCGAGACAGCTGGAAAGGACGACAGCGGGTTCCTGTGCCAGCCAGATGCATGTGAAGGGTCTCAGCGAAAACCTGGACAATGTACGAAAGGTAATAAGAAGCCCATGCTCCTGTCACCCGGCTAGGATTAAAGAGCATCATACGTAAGACTGTGTTTATATTATGGGGTTAGCCAAAGAAAACAACCTGTCATTTCCAAGTTTCTCACTAGATAAAAGATTGGGGGCACATCTGGAGGGACACTGGAGAGCTCTGGAAACAAAGGGCTCTGCCGCTCACTGGCTGTGCAACCTTGGGCAAAGAATTTAACCTTCAAGCCTTAAGGACATCATCTGCAAGGTGAATATAACTTCAGCAAAATGGGCGCAACATCAGAAACGCCTTCCAGGGCTTCTGGAGGAGTAAATGAGATGAAATGCCTCTCACCTCCTCCTCACCCCACCCTCCATGAGCACGGCCCAGGCCAGGTAGTTGTTAACTTGCCTCTAGCATTATGCTCAACAGTTCAGCCCTCTACCATCTTCTATTTTGTCCCAGGCCAAACAGTGTAAACTTACAGAACTAAAAGTCTGGGAGAGACTGTCCTCTCTATATAAATATTTGCCTCTACTTACAAAAATTATACAGGTTCTCCATCACTCACATGCCCCTATCCAGAATTAATAATTGTGAGCATTTTTGAGGTATTTCCTTCCTTTTATGTGCATGGTTTTAAATAACTAAGATCATATTGATAATACAACCTAGTTTATTATTTTAACTTAACTTTATGGCCATTTTCATGTATCAATAAAATTATCTAAACATAATTTTAATAATAATAATAATAATCAGGACAGCTGACATTTTTCAATGCTTATTGTGTGCCAGGCACTGTTCTAAACATTGGCTCTGTATGAGCTCCTTTAATTTTCCCAACAATCCTATGAGTTTGGTACTACAATAATCCCTGAGAGGAAGATACCCCGAAGGTTAAGTCAGGATAAGGGTATCTAACCAGGACGTGGCAGAGGCAAGGCTTAAACAAGGCCGTCTGGCTCATGAGCTCCCGTTCTCAGCCACTTCACCAAACCACTTCTGTTAGGCCTGACAATCATTCCCCTAATGTTGGGTATTTAGGTTGTTTCCCATCTTTCAGGATGATAAATAATGCTGCAATGAACATTTTAATACAGAAATCTTTGTTTACATAGTGTGTGGAGATGCAGAAGAAGAATTTACTGGGCAAAGAATATGAACATTTTTGAGGATTATTATACATTTTGCAAAATTGCTTTCCAAAAACACCTTATTGATTTATAATCCTCTTGGGTAAATTGGGTAATATATCCCCAATTTTGAAAGACCGTTACTCAATGGGTGCCAGGGAATGCAGCAAACTGTAATGGAGAGTGCTATACTGTGGCTAATAATTTATCAAGAGCTTCTCTACATTTTGTTAATTTCCCAAGGCAGGAGCCAGAAAATTCGCATCCCTAGCCTCTTTTGCACCTGAGGTACAGGCACCTGGCCTAGAGTCTGCCAATGAAATGCACCCGTGGGAGACTGTTTGGGAAGCTGGCAATGTGAATAATCAGGCATATGGGGAGTGCATGTCTTTTTGAGGGGTGGGCAGCAGTGGCATCCAGCCCTCTGGGGGACAGCAGAGGCAGAGTTTCTGGTGTCACTGGTTCCAGCTGAAGTGGGGGCATCCCTGGAGCAGGCCCATGGGTGCCTTGGCACCGCTCCTAGCTGTGGGGCTTCCAGACCCAGCTTCCCTAGCTAGCCCAGGGATTCTGGGAGACTTGGCAGCTAACAGAGAGCCCAGTCTGCTCCAGCCCAGAGTGGACAGTCTGGCTGGGGCTTAGATCCAGGGAAGGGCTCTATGGCCCTGGTGTGGGCAGGAAGCTTCTGGAGTGGATGTTAGGGACAGCCCTCTTTATCTGATTTGTTCTTTAGCCCTAGGCCTTGGCAGGCTCTCAAAGTTCAAGTGAAAAGTTCAAGTGAGCCCCAGGGGAGTCATTTATCTTCTTCCCTTTATTTCCCCGGATATTATTTTATGGCCAGTATAATAGCATTTGTTACTAATATAATTTTTATGTATTCTCTGTCATTTTCCATAAGCACACAAATGTTTTACAGTTGCAAAGAGTTCTTACAATGTCATATTCTCCCTTTATCCCCAATTATACAATAAAACTTTTCCATATTGCTTCATACTGCTTTTCCTAATTATCATCTTCAACAGCTACTAATATATTGAGCAAAAAACTCTAACTTTAGAAACTCCTCTATGAACAGACATTTGTCCTAGATGCCTCCAGTTTTTCACTATTATAAAAATTGTGAAATGAGTATCTTCATACACAGAGCTCTTCATTTGGATTATTCCCTCTGAATCAACAGCCAGGAGTAAAATGAAATAGTCCAATAGGTGGATGTTACAGCGTTTCTTCACATATACCATCACCTTGTTTTCCAAAAGGTTCATGTCCAAAAGGACACGTTGCAGATACCAGCAGGATCTGAGTCTATCAGCTATGCCTGGTATATGCGTTATGTAGCAGCAGGTGTTAAGGTGGTGAAATTATGGGAGATGTGTTCCTTGTTGTCTGGTTTCCTTTATTATTGTTATATAGAAAAGTTTTTTTTGTTGTTGTTGTTGTTTTTTACAATAGAGTTATTAACCTAAAAACTTCCTCAAAGATATGAGGGAAATGAGGGAAATCTCGGAGTTTTAGTAAAACTCTATTGTGGCCAAAACCATCTCTTTGCAGGTGTCTCTTCTAAAGAGTTAAAAAGGTAACCACCTAGGTGATGGGTCCAAAAGCTTCCTCCACTCAGTTAAAAGAGATCCCTCCACTGGGTCATGACTTTGATCCTTGTTAAAATGCCAGAGGGAAGCTTATGCTACTTACACCTTTATCCAAGTGATACAAGTTTTCTTTTTAAAGTCAGTAATTCAGAGAATATCTAGAAACATATGTCAGAAACTATAAAGAGAAATATCAATAGATTTGACTACAATTAAAGCTGCTATATGACCCAAAACATACCATAACACGTTAAAAGACAAATGAAAAATTGAAAAAATATTGGTAATATATGTCAAAAGGTTAGTGGCCCCTAATTTTCCTCGTGACTTCCCCTTTGATCCACAGGGTTCTTAGAGGCCTCCAAGGCAGCCTCTGACAAGGTCCACCTCCTAGGGTTCTCACCCTCCTGAAGTCCCTCCCACACCATACCGGGGTTGGTCTGTGCAACCAATAGACTATGGTATAAGTGACAGGCTGTCACTCCTAAGACTGGCTTCTAAAAGATACTCTGGCTTCCATCCTCACAATCTCTCTCAGATCACTCTCTCTGGGGGAAGCCAGCTGCCGTGTCAAGACCACCCATATGGAGAGGCCCCTGTGGCGAGGGAATGCGATTTCCAGCCAACAGCCACATGAAGGAGCTCAGAAGAGGACCTCCAGCCCCAGTTCCTGGGCTGGAGGCTTCACTATAACCCAAGGAGAGAACCTAAGCCAGAACCATCCAGTGAATCTGCTCTTGAACTCCTGCTCCACAGAAACTGTGAGATAATAAATGCTTGTTTGTTAAGCTGCTAAGCTATGGGGTAAGGTAATATGTTATGCGGAAATGGATAACTAATACAAGTGTGTTGTTTCATTTCCAAACATTTGGGGATTTTCTAGATATCCTATTATGGTTTATGTATTTCACCGAATTGCACCAATATTTCATCAATGTTGTTTTCTGCCCCATTATCTCTCTTCCTTTCCTTCTGGGACTTCAGTACCCTTGTGTGAGACATCTTGATATCATTGCACAGGCTTCTGGGGCTCTGCCCCTTTCTTTTTTCTCTCTAGCCTGGATGACCTCCAGTGCGTCCCTCTGCTCTCATGACCTACAACTGTGAGTGTGAGCACCTCTTCTCTAATTTTTGCCTTTCACTCTTTTTGACCCAATGTCCTCTCTCTTCTTCCTCTTCAGCCTGGATGTGTCTTTCCTTGCTCTTCATCTTGGTTGACAATCTCTTTCTTTCACCTAAATGACCATAATGTAGAATGCAATCAAGTTTATTTTCCCCTGGTCTTTATTGAAAAAGCAGATTTTTAAATTAAAAGACAGTAGTCAGGGAAGTGGATGTGGCTCAATCAGTTGGGTGCCTGCCTACCACATGGGAAGTCCTAGGTTCGGTACTAGTACCTCCTAAAGATGATGAGTAAGACAGGGGTGAGGAAGTGGGGCACATGGGAATCCCTATATTTTTTGTGTAAAATTTATGTAATCTAATTATCATTTTTTTAAAAAAAGAAATAAAGCATTAAAAAAAAAAAGTCAATAGCTGAGTAGTTCTTGTTTAAAGAAAAAGTGGGTACTATTTGAGAAGGAATGTCCCTCTCTCTCTAAATAACTTCTTATTTGTCTACCTAAAATACAGCCATCACACATTCATTTAACAAGTATGCATTAAATTCCAGGCTATATATTTGTGACAAATGTGACAGGAATTATCTAGATTCTGGGGAAATAAACGTGATTATAACAATGTTCTTGCCCTTAAGGAATTCAAAGTCTACTGTGAATATTAACAGATGCTATGGGAGACAGGAAGGTTAATGTATGGCTAGTTCTAGAAAATCAATAAGCATGTATTAAATCTCTGATTTGTATAAAAAAAAAAGACAGGGAGCTGATGCGACAGGCTGGTGTGGCGAGGTGACGCAATAAGATGATGCAACGAGATGACACAACGAAGAGACACATCGAGGAAACAAATTGAGAGACACAACAGCAGGGAGCAGAGGTGGCTCAAGTGATTAGGCACCTCCCTCCCACATGGGATGGTCCTGGGTTCGGTTCCTGGTGCCTCCTAAAAAGAAGATGAGCACACAACGAACAGACACAGAGAGCAGACAGCGAGCACAAACAATGGGGAGAAGGGGGAGTGAAATAAATAAAATAAATCTTTTTTTTTTTTTTTCAATTAAATGTAATGGATACATGTAAAATTTTTTTTTTTAATCAAACAATATATTATACAATATATTTGGTTCATAGTAATGCATTCACACAGTATTTGTCCTTTTGTGTCTGGCTTGCTTCAAAAAGCCTACTTTAAAAAGTAGGCTATTAAGTTCCATTGTTCACTGTGACCACACAGAATGGTTCTTATATGTTTTTTTATCTCTAATGTAACTGTTCATGTAATTTTAAATGGCCAGTGAGAAGAATTTGCAATTCTAAGTAAGCAAAACCAAAGGGAGAGATATGTTTTGTTCTCTTCAAACCCAATTTTGCCAGTGTTTTGACTGTGGAAACATATTTAATCCCTTTATCACAGGATTTAATAGCCATAGTGTTAACCTGGTTTCATATGTTGTAAAGAAAAAGGACAAGGCTCAAGTGGTTTTGCTGATTAGGTCTAGGAACACTTGTGCTCACAAAATAAGATGCTAATCACCTGAGGCTCATTTTTTACTTCAAGTATAAGCACAAATGTAAACACATTCAATATTGAATTCACTATTTCCCAGCCAAACCAAGTACAAGGTCGGTGTAGAATCTCTACCAGCTTCTCTGTTCCATTTGGTTGCTATCAGAACATGCGCCACTTAAAAAAAAAAAAAAAAAAACCTCCTGTGAACTTTCTAACATCGTGGTTCTTAACAATTTGGGCAGTAGGGACCCTGTGGAGAATCTAATAAAAGCTACTGTCTACCCAGAAAACTGAAGGAAAAAAAATATCTATATATATTGCATACAATTTCAGGGAGTTCATAAACTATCTGAAGCCATTCCATGGGGCTCAGTCTCAGAACTCTTTGCTCTGAGAGTTTATTAACTGTGGCAATGACACTTCACATGTATGTTTTCTTACCATTGCTCTGGCTTCCTCACGGATGGATGGAACAGAAAGGATACTGTACAGAGCGCCATTCACATATGGCTGTATCTTTAACAGAGGAAAATGGAATCAACTGCAAGTTTTCAAGCACCATGCAACTCAATTATCAAATATCATACTTGAGGACACTGTGGCAAGCTAGGAGAGTGAGATTTACCCTTCTTACAGTTCTCCCCAGTTCCAGATGCATATTTCCAAATGACAGATACCTCCATTTGCATGTCCCAGTGGAAATGACAACTAAGATTTCGAAACCAAATTCATCATTTCCCTCCAAAACTTACTCCTACTGTGTTTTGCAGCTAATTAATGACATAACTAATCTCCCAATCACACAGGCTAGAAACAACAGGATGGGTGCAAACAATGGAATATGTTACAGCAGTGAAGATAATGAATTAGATGTGTATAAAACAACACAGAAAGCTCCTAATATTACAGTGCAAGAAGAAACAGAATGAGAGCTAGCGTGCAATACTATTCATGTAAACAAAATTCACACACAATATTACATGTATTTTAAGGATACACACAAATCTACCAGTATATATTAAACAAACCAGAGGGAGTGTCAATGTGGGGTGAGGAATGAAGCAGGGAAGGATGATAAGGAGAGGAAAAAATCAAATAATGCAGGAGAGGGACCCAGCATGGACCAGTGAAGACAGCATGCCAATGAAGGAGGAATGGAAACTTCTGGTGCCTGAGTTCCAAGATTTACAAATTTACAAATGATTTAAAGTTCCTTATAAAAATACCTGGCAGAGGGAGAACACATATAATTTTCAACTGCAGGACGTAACTCTGCCAGGCCAGCCCCCATGCCCGTGGTGTCACAGGCGTACAGGTCCCCCCCCAGCCCTCCCCTAGCCCAGGGAAGCAGCGCTGGCTGAGTACCTCATGGTTTTCATGGCCAAGCAGATCTGAAAGAACTTTCAGCACAAGGCCTGCTGCCTTGGCACACATGTTCTTCCCTGAGGGGAAAAAACAACAACAAATAAACCAAAGGGTGACATTTCTAAACTCAGAAGCACAGTTTAGAATCCAGCAGATCTGGGAACCAATCTTGGCCCCTGTGCCTACCAGCTGTGTGGCCTTGGGCATATCACTTAATCAATCTGGGCCTCAGTTTCTTCCTCTTTAAAATAAGTATTTTTAATACCTACCTCAAATGGGGATAGAGAATTAAGTAAGCTAATATCAGTGAGGACTTACTCATTCTAAAGTTTGGCACATCCCAAGGGCTGAGTAAATGGAGGTGGTTAGTATTATTAGAGCCAGAGCACAGAGCCATTCATTGTAGTGAAGACACAACAGGTCACAGAGCTGTGTACAGCCTCCATCATCACAAAAATCATACCTTTTTTTTTAGTATTTTAATAATTCCAAACATCACCATAGCAACCATTGCAAATAAACTGATGATAATGAAGGAAAGCTGATTATAATCTGATAAATGTACTAGAACTTTTTGCATATGCTATTTTGGAAAAAACAGAAGACTGAGATAACAGTCATTTACTCAATCAACAACACACAGTCAGGGGTTCAGAGGGGCAAAGCATCTGAGAGTGGGGCATTGGTCAGGCAAAGAAACTTGTAACAAACGTCCCTGAACTACTTTTCCAGGGAACCTTTTTCTCCAAACACCGTGGCTGCTCAGACTGAATTCAGGTGCAGCCTAGACTTGGCATCTTTTCCAAAGAAGGTTCTTTCATCTCAGATAACAGAAAATTTAAATGGAATGGTGGCACATGTAGAAAAGCTGAAAACACCCCCTTGGTGGGTCAAGCACATACATGATTCTGATGGCCACATGAGAATCCCCATGTCCAGAGTGAGGTGGGAAAAACAACTGTGTTTGAGGGCGGAGAGCACCGTTTAATATCCTTCCTTCTGCCACCAACTCAATATTGCACAATCCTGGGGAAATGCTTCTCTGTCTTCAAATACAAGAGACCCTAGCTCTTAGTTTCCTTCCTTTGAAAAATACTATGAAGAGGAAGAAAAATGCAAACTAATTTAATTTCCTCTTAATGCGGGCACAATATAGATATACAAAGTATTATTTCCAAGGCCAGAATGGTATTTTGGCTTCAGTGACTCAAGAGCTTTATACCTAGTTGGAAATACTTTATACTCATAAGCACCCCTCGTTTTCTGCTTTCCGTTTTCTATGAGGAAAATTAAAAGAAAACCGCAGCAGGTTTATGGGTCATTCGGCTCTGAGGGTCAGAATCTCTCTCCTTTTTCCCACTGGAACCAGGGGGTACCTGCACTCCGGAGGCAGAGGTTCATGAGCAAGGCCACCGAGTACTCCAGCGTGTAGTCACTCAGGCAGTCGGGGTCCTTCAGAATCTCCAACAGCCAGAAAATGAGGCCATCTCGAATCATTGCTGTCTGCAGGGGGCGCCTAGGATGAAATGGCCTGTGGGTAAATAACACTGGCAGAAAACGAACTTTTCAGACAAGAGTATACAGTAATATGAATGCATATCAGAAACCAAACTGCAAAAGATACAGACTGAGGAATATTTTATTGTTAGACCCATAACTGAAACAACAACAAGCAATTCTTTACCTTCAGGGACATTATTGAGGATTTAAAGAAAAATAAGGCAGTAAGGAAGCCTCCTCCTTTGAAAGTTTCCTCTTCAATATTTAAAATTAGCAGAGCATTCCTTCAAATACTTAATAAATATTTATTGATAGCTTTTGGTATACTTAACCCAGGAAACTGGTCCACAGAAATAGTTCTTTGATGGGCTAGATTTTTATTTAAACTCTAGTCGATATAGTCCTGCATAGGCACTTTGAGTTGTATGAAAAAGCAAAGAGAAAAACACAGGCAAAAACCCAGCTCAATACCATCTTGATTCAGATCTCTATAGTCAGGGCAGTTTAATGACTTGGGTGGTGTGCCAGTTTGATATT
Organism: Tolypeutes matacus; assembly: GCA_026826555.1. Classification (NCBI taxonomy): domain Eukaryota; kingdom Metazoa; phylum Chordata; class Mammalia; order Cingulata; family Chlamyphoridae; genus Tolypeutes; species Tolypeutes matacus. The sequence goes on from JAKSZT010053929.1 coordinate 6,324,108, forward strand.
GCTTATGAATTCCAAAAATAGATACTGGATTATGTTGGTAAACTGGTCTGTCCCTCCGGGCATTTTAGATTATATCGGATTCAGAGGTTTCACTTTTACTTGATTAAATGATGATTATGGCTTTGATCGGGTCACGTCAGTAGGACATTGCATCCCCACTCCCTTGGTGGGCAGGGACTCAGAGAAACGAGACTGCAGAGAAGGAAGTTTGGAGTTTTAATGCTGGAGCCTGGGAAGTAAGCACACAGAGGAACAGAGAGAAGGCTTGATTAGACACGGCAGAGGCCCAGGGAAGAGAGACACGTCGTTTGCCAAACAATCTACAGCTGGCCTTGTGGAGCAAGCAGAGCAGCTGAGCCTGGAGAGAAATGAGGCCCGGGAAGAGAAGAACCCAGGAAGCCTGAACCCTGGCAGATGTTGACAGCCATCTTACTCCAACACACGGCAATAGACTTTGGTGAGGGAAGTAACTTACACTTTTTGGCCTGGTAACTATAAACTTCTACCCCAAATAAATACCCTTTATAAAAACCAACCAAGGTGGGAACCACCACCGAGTGGTCCTGAGCTGCTCCACAGGCTCCAACAGGAAGTGGAAATGAGGGTGTCGGAAATAAACATCGGTTTCTATCAATTTAAAAAAAAAAAACAAAAAAAAAAAACAACCAATTTCCGGTATTTTGCATCAGCGCTCCCTTGGCTGACTAATACAGGTGGTATAATTTATAAGGCATGATTTCCCACCCAAAGTTCAGGTGCAAAATCTTAGAAAACCCAACACCTGAGGTAAGGGTGAAAGTCATCATGTCAGCCTTAAGGTCTTCAAAACATCATGGAGGAGCCACCGCCGGGTGCCAAATGATAAACAGATGACAGCAAAATTGCCACCAAGGAGAGTACAACAAAGTGAGCATCTGGTCACACTGTTCTTAAGTGCAGCACCCACCCTATCAGTGGGACTCATCAGGACACAACGACGGATATACTCTCTCCGTCAGCCTGGCTCCTTTCTATCTACATCCAAAAAAGTGCAGAAATGACAACCACATTTCCAGAACAGAGGTGCTTAAATTACTATTTGAGGGAAAAGAATAGATGGACAGTAAATAGCTGCATTGCCAGGAAGGAGTATTTCCTCACCATATCTTAATCTCTGTCTGTCATTTAGTTGTAGTTATTGAGTTTCTAAAAATTTTCCAAATACGGTCAAAATCAAGTTAAGCTATCTTTATAAACAAACAGAAATGAAGTGGTCTTATGAGGAAGCAGTGACTCAGCAGATTTCTTACAGTTCTTTTCAATTTATAAAGTTAGTAGGACAAGGAATTTTCTAAGCCAGGGACCTGGAAAATGGTAAGTACTAAATGCCAACCCCTTCCTTCACTAAACATTCACGCTTTGAATACTACACTTTGCCAGCTTCAGGTTATTAGTGAGAGTCAATCAAATGTTAACTATGTTTGATGGGAAGAAGTGTGTTCAGAAGGGGACCGACAGGCAGAAAAAGCTGAGGACTCAAGGTAGTAGAAGTCTCAAGAAAGACACAGCAGCCGGGAGGGAATAAAGTGGCTGAAAGAATTACTGTATGAACCAGCAATTCCACACCTAAAGGAAAAACAAATGTTCACACCGAAATGTGTGCATGCATGTTCACAGCAGCCCTATTCACAGATAACCATAAGGTGGAAACAACCCGATGTCCATCAACCAGTGAACGGAGAAACCCAACGTGGTCTACAGAAGTAACTAAGGACTCATACCTGCTACAACACGGGTGAACCTCAGGAACATCACACTAAGCCAAAGAAGCCAAGCACAAATGCCACATAGTATCCGATTCCATTTCTGTGAAATGTCCAGAAAAGGCAGATCTACGACACAGAAAGTACACTACGGCTGCCGAGGGCTGGGTGCAAGAATGAGGGGTGACTGTAAAGACGCATGCAGCTCCTTTCTGGGGTGATGGAGGTGTTCTAAAATTAGAGTGTGGCAATGATTGTACAACTCTGTAAATATCCTACAAATCACTGAATTGTATACTTAAAATGGGTGAATTTTATAGTATGTAAATTATGTCTCAATAAAACAGTTAAAAGAAAGTGTGTTGGAAGGATGCCAGATATGGTTTATGAAGGGGTACTGATATTACAGTTTCCAGTGTGGAGCTGTTCCAAGTCCATGATGGGGTCCAGGCTGAGACTGTGGGGGTGGGTTGCAGGGTGTGTGGACAGGAGGCTGGGAAGCTCTAACCTTGGCAGCCACACAGCTACTGTGATAACTCACTTACGTGCACGTCTCCACGACGACTGTGAGCAACTTGAAGGTTGAGGCTCCATCCCGTTTTACTCATCTGTTATCTCAAGACCACCACAGGGCTGAGACATAATCCAGCACTTGGCTGGCATGAGACAATGTTCGTTAAGAGAATCTGGTGATGCTTTTAAAATGTCTTCCTCCGTCCCCAGTGGCCTTGAGCAGGACAGGTTAGTGGATAAGAGGTGAGCTTCTGAGCTCTACCTTGAAAAGTCACCCAACCTCTCCTAAGTGTTAGCTGAAAAATATCTGCTTCTTGGGTTGTCATGGGGATTAAATAGGCACTAAACAGTGGCTAAAAAAAGAAACCCCAACAAATGTGATTTCACAGAAGCCGCCATGGCCCATCACCTGGTCCAGTACCTGAGGCTGAACTTCTGCAAGGCCCCAAGAACATTCTCCCGGGTGACGATGTCCTTGTCCTCCTCCTTCAGCCTTTCCTCCAGCATCCGCAGCACCTTCATATTCTGGGCGAGGTAGAGTCGACCTAATAATATAACCAGAGGTGAAAGAATACTCTGAACAAGTGAAAGATGGACAGAATTGATCTCGAATTAAATTCAGTTCATGCTCCAAAACATACTTTCTATGAAAACTTTGCACATAACACATGTAGAGTTTGGGTTATTTTATCTTCTAAAAAACTTTATTAAAAACTTCAATAAAGTTTGTTTCATTCAATCAACTATTTAATGAATAGAAAACAACTCTTCTTAGTAATCTAAACATAATTCATTGCCATGTTTTTGTGGGAGCACCATCTTTTATTTACCTGAAATCTTGACCATGACAGCCAGAGTGATAAGGAGAAGGGCAGGAGTGGGGGGAGGGGAAGACCTGGGTGTTGTGAGCCCCTGGGCCTTCACAGAAGAGGCAGCCAGGCAGGGCTCTGGCCATACTCCTGCTCTCTCCAGACATGCCCCTGGCCTGAGATCACCCCATCATTAGCCATGAATCATCACTAGCCTATTGTGGACCTCTGCACTGATCCAGAAGACCTTAAATTCAGAAATAAATTCCAACCATCTTATAAGAATGGTCCCCAGCACATCACCTGGCTTATTACGAATGTTGGATAAATGGATGTTAGAACCATAGGTGAACAAATGAAAAAACTTTGGAAGTATCATATATTCATAATTTGAAAAACGCCTTTATTTGCATTAAAAAGAGCCCAAACAAGTAAAAATTTATGGGAGATAATGAAGCTTTGTAGACTCATTTTGAATCTGTTATGGTGGCATGTTATTTTGGAATTTTCAAATCTTTTTTCCCCCTTGAAATGGTTACCTTGTATCTGTTTGCTTGCTGTTTTTGCTCATTGTTGGTGCTTATTGTTTGTTTTTGGTTTTTGCTCGTTGTCTGTTCCTTGTCTGTTTTTTCTTTAGGCAGCACCAGGAACCGAAGCCAAGACCTCCCATGTGGGAAGCAGGCGCTCAATTGCTTGAGCCATATCTGCTCCCTGCTCGTCTGTTTTGGCCTGTTGTCTGCTCTTTGTCTTGCTCATTGTTTTTGCTCATTATCTGCTTGTTTTGTTTTGTTTTTGCTCGATGTTTGTTTGTCTTCTTTAAGAGGCACCGGGAACCAAACCCAGGACCGCCTGTGTGGGAGTTAGGCATCCAAGTGCTTGAGCCACATCTGCTCCCTCAAACCCTTTTTGATTTAAGAGGTTATAGTCTTTTGAAGGAAACAGTGCAACACTTACGGAATCAGCTTTAATTGTTTCACTGACCTTATTTTGCCTTAAGTAGAAAAATATAGAAAATGCACTAGCTATTATATACTTGAAAGCATCTACAAAGTACTATGTCACAAAACCAGAAAGCTTATCAAATAAAACCAGGAGGTGTATAAACTGTACACCTACCAAATTTACTCTGATATAAAACTAAAGCAATATGACAACTACTTTTCATAAAAGACTTTGGGTGCATTAAAAAGTTACAAATTGAGGAAATAGATGTTATCTCTAAGACCCATGGGGAAGAACATTCATTTTCAGTGCATCACGAAGCCCTAGCTCTTCTCTCGGAAGAAATTCTAAGGTCTTACCTTCTGTTAGGGATGCAAAAGCATTGACGAGCCTAGCCATGTACTGCCGCACCACCTCACTCTTGGCATGCAGCAGCTGCAGCACATTTCTCTGCAAGGGAAAAACATTGAGAGAAGGAAAATGATGAGGTTGGAGAAAAGTTGGAGGTAAACACAGGTCTCCTCTCTGCAGGTCTGCTATTCTCATTCTCTGTGTGAATTCACTCGAGGTGAAATAAACAAGCCAAAGCCAAATTTTTCGTCATCTGGATTCCCAGCTGCAATCTGATGAGATTTGGCACAAATAACTGATTCAGACTTCTAAATTAGACAAGTTAGGTACACAGAGTACTTAGAGCAGTAGTCGGTCACGGGAGCCCCTGGACGGTCTGCCATTGTTGTTGCTGTCGTGCCAGGTTCCGATGGTAGCTCCAAGGCATGCATCTGATTTTGTTCTCCCCCAACCACATAAAAGCCATAGTATATGGATTGCTTTAAAAGACATAAATTCTCAAGAAACTTCAATGACACAATTTTGGAAGCTGGAAAGCACCACTGTAAAAGACTCAGCGACCCAAGGATACCAAAGCCCAAGAAAGCAATGGGTAAAGCTGAGAAATTTATATCACTTAATCCTTGAAAGGCTCAAGACCAGGTGGAGGAGAGAGAGAGTACCAAAGTAAAGAAGAAAGAATGGAAGCTGCTTAAGAAGCAGCAGGATCCCATTCCAGGTGGTGGGGCAAGGGCCCCACTGCGTGCCTCTCAGCACAGGTCTTAGGGTGTGTGTGATTCTCTTGTGAGGGTAACATGAAGAGTCTCTAGACTGGGGGACACCAGGCACAGCTGAGTGAGGGTCTATAATAAAAACAGGTGGGGGGCAGGGATCAGTGTCTATATGTAGATTGGATGCTGAACAGAGCCACCCCCAGCCCCTTTCCCCTAGTTGGCTTCCAGAACATGGGCAACCTGACCCTTACCCTCCAGGCAGGAGAGGAGAAGACCCTTCTCTGAGGAACATGACCAGCCCAAAAGGAAAGAGCTAGAGATCCTGAAACCAGAGGTTCCCTATAAATGCCCCTCCCCCTGATCACCTCCATGGAGCTCAAGTGTAAAGCCCCACCCTCACACTCAGAGCTTTCAAATGGCTTCTTGGTCTCCCCCATGCCACATCATTAGGGGATAACCAAGGACCACCAGACACCCGGGGAGTTTCCAACATGGAAAATAAAGCCAAAAAAATGGGGGAGGGGGCAATTCAGAGGAAATGAGACTATGCAAGGAGAAGAAAACTAAAAATAAACAAAAATCTATCCATATATCCTCAGAGATATGAGACTCTATTGTATCTATGAAATAACAACAGAATTGTATAAAGAAGGAAATGAAAAATCCAACAGAAGGTTTGGAAAATAAAGACGAGCCCCAGAAAGTAGACCAAAAAAGATGGAAAATTAGAAGAAAAGATAAGAAAATTAGAGACCAGTTCAGCAGGTGAAATATCTCAAAAGGGAGAACAGAGGAAACAGAAGGGAGTGAATCATCAATAAAAGAACTCAAGAAGATTTCCAAGAACTGAAGTTGCCAGATTTAAAAGGCACACAATGTGCCCACAACGATGGATCAAAATACACTCTCATAGAGCACATCATCAGGAAATATCCTAAAGCTGGTGATAAAGAGAAGATTCAACATGCTTCTAGAGAGAGAGAGAAAAAAAAAAAAAAAAAAAAAAAACAGATCCCATACAAAGGATCAGGGATCAGAATGGCTTTGGACTTCTCAATAGCAACACTGAAAGCTAACAGACAATGGAATGTCTTCAAATTTCTGAAGAAAAATTATTTACAACTCAGAAATCTATATGAAGAATAAAGACATTTTTGGATATACATGGCCTCCAAAAATATGATTCCCATGCATCCTTTCTCTAGAAGCTACTAACTAGAGAATGTGCTCCAGCAAAACAAGAAAGTAAATCAAGAAAGAAGATAATACAGGATAATGGACCCAGGAGATCCAACTCAGGAAAGAGGTAAAAGGAATTGAACAAAGTTTGGTGAAGAGAAATTCCAGACTGGCAGCTCTACACAGAGGGAGGGGGCCACAGTTCAGACTAAACTGGGCTGCGTCAGGAGGGCGACATCTTGAGGGAACACAGCCCTGCCAACACCTTGATCTCAAACCTCTATCCTCCAGAACTGTGAGACAATATATTTCTGTTGGTATAAGCCACTAAGTCTGTGGTAATTTGTTACAGCAGCTCCAGGAAAGGAATACACCTACTGAATCAGAAACTGTGGTGGGGTCCAGTGGAAATGAGGCATGCTAAAATCTGACAATCACCCAGCTGGAAGAACTAACCAACAAGTTCAACTTCCTGACTGAAAGGGTCAATTTATTTTGGTGCCATGGTGACAGGACATCCACGTCACACAAATAGTTTTCCTGCTCTGCAGATTCTCTTGACATATTAAGAGAGGTCCAGCTTATTCCTTATTTTAAAAATACATTAACCATAGCAATTAAAAATAACAACTTGAGCAAGAAATGACACTCTTTGTTCAACAGCTATTGAGATCAAAGCATTTTGACAAATACCATATATCATAAAACCTAAAGCACCTGTCATCAGAGGACACGTCACTATTTTTACAACCAAAAAAATAAAAAAGCACTGCCAATTCAACCATAACATACGACTGACTATAAGACGAACCCCAATTCAGACATGCTAACATGGGGGGAAAGAGCATCCTAGACTCAATGGAATATGATAGCACAGAAAGAATCAGTATTGAATTCACTCTTTGAATTAAGTATTTGTAAGTCATAATATATTTTTCAGCTGCTTTTTGCCCTATTAGGCTAGTTTCAGTGCCATTAAATACAAGTAGGAAAAAACGGTACAGGAAAATAAGTCAAGCATATGAGACTATTTTTCAAGCTTAATACAAGTAAGACTAGTTCAGAGAATAAACTAACAACTGCAAACTCTTGAATTTTATCATCTGTGCACACAAGAAGTTAACATGTAAGTAGTCTCCCCAGGGTGCCGTTTTATCAGTGAGCGCCAAGAGGTACTGGTACTCGACTCCGGGCACACACTGCAAAGTCTGACAATAGGGAGATGGAGTATTTAGAACACTTTGGAGGTTTGGATATAAACTCAACTGAAATAATGAAATGCTGCATTGTCTTTATCATGGCATGCCCAAGCCAGACCTCCTCCTCTCCAGGGAAGTCTGGTGCAGATGTCAGGTGAGAAGGGAGGTAAGGAGAGGGACAACATGGATCGACTGCTCTGTGCTGGCCACTGGCTCAGGACCTCCCACACATGACTGCACAGAATCGTCCCACCACCCTCAGGAGGAAGGCGAGAGCTTCTTTTCATAGATGAAGCTTTCTGAGCTCGAGTAACTTGTTTAAGATGATCTCCTAATAAGTGGCAGGGTAGAGGTTTGAAGCACAGGTTTATCTCACTCCAAATCCTGTTCTTTTTTCCATGATATCATTAAAGCGATCTGGCTCAAGGCTTTATACAAGCGCAAGTTTAAAGAAAGGCCCCAGCCAGCGACCACTTGACACTTTTGGGGCAGGGAGGGGACGAGCAGTTGAAATACAGTGGCTTCTTTGGGATTTGGAGGTTGTCCTGAGTACCGTTGTGGCAACGGATGTAGGCCATTTTAAATCAGCACACACCACTCAGAACTGAGTGGGAGAGAGTGTGGTCTACGGTGTGAACTGTGGTCTATGGTTGGTGGCAAGGCCCCAGGATGTATAAGTCCATTGAGGGTGGTGGGCCACACTTGTGGGAGATGTTTGTGTGGGATGTGGTGGGAGGTGTGGGAGGTGGGCAACATGGGAATCCCAGTGGGTTCTGTGTAATATTTTGGGCAATCAAAGCACCTCTTAAAATATATTTATATATATATATATATATATAAAATAACATTTTTGTAAGCAAATGCACATATATGCATATATATTTATATATCATTTTGCAAATGTTGGTATGTATAGTGAAAATTTTGATTTTTACCCACAATAAAAAATAAATAAATAAATAAATAAATAAATAAAAAAGAAAGGCCCAGGTAAAAAGTATTAACTCTGCCTCCCCACCTACCTTGCCTATCCTAAGTCACGCTCAGGCTTCAGGACTCATGGTAAGCACCGGGGTGCACTCTAGAGTTGGGTCAGCAGTTCTAACTTGTTTAGGACTCTTCACTAGGAGTGAAAGGGGGGCCAGTGTCCAGGGAGAGGAGCAGACCTCCCTAGCGAACAGAAGCTCAAGGAGGACATCCGCCTAGCTAGCTGAAATGTGCTTAGAAACGCAAGCCTCCCCATCCAGTAAGGTCACTCCCTAGAAAGGGAGGCCCATCTCTAGCTGACCTGGCTGTTGCTGTGACAGTCCATGAGGTCGTTGCTGATGTAGGCCTGCAGAACGGTCTCCCTCTGCTCTCCAGGATGAGAAGTGGTCAAGCGCTGGAGGAAACGAAAGTAACAGGACTGAAGTCGTTAACATGGAGAAAAGTTCTCACAGAGCAAGTATGCTTTAAACAGCAGTACCAGGAACTGCACATTTAACCAAATGAAAGAAATAATATCCAGCTGGGATGGGGGCTAGTGAACCAGTCAACCAGTCAATCAAGAAAGCACGAGGCTGGGCTTTCTAGTGGCTGATGCAGGGGAGGCTAGAGTCCACGTCCATCTGAGAAGTCTCCAGAGAAGTGACGTGGTCCGTGCACGGAGGTAAGTGTGCACACGAGGGGGCTCACCAACACCAAGAGGTTCTGTGGAGGAAGGGGCTCAAGAGCTGGCCCTGAAGGAGCAGCAGATGAGCCACAGGCCCAGAGGCGTGTGAGTAGGGGCTGTTGGGAAAGAGCGCACCAGCTCGGGGAGGATGCAACTGCGGGGTGGAGACAGGGTCGACCGTGGAGGGCTTTGAATGCTAGGGTAACAATTTAGACTTTCTCCTCTAGGGACTGATAAACCAAGTCTGTGTGTGTGTGAAGAATTTCCAAGTTTAGAGAAGGTCTAAGACTCTGTTGCTATAACAATTTTTAGCAGGTCCACGGGGTTGGAAGAAAACCTTTGCATGGGGGGCATGTGAAGTGTGCACATGCATGTGCACCTGGTGTGTGAAATGTAGGTGAGAGGAGGAGAAAGCCACACAACTAAAGCAAGCAAAAGGCCTTGCTCTCTCGGGACAATCTCCTTAGGTAAGAACCCTGAGGCTGCATATCCTGCTTCTAGCTGAGGAAAGGCTGGATGTGAGAGGACACCATGGTTCCTAATGTGGGAAAGAGGACAAAGAGCCACAGACACTCTGGGACTGCTAGGAAGATGGAGGCCTCCAGAGGCAGGTGTCCCTAAGAGACCCTCACCTACCAGGGCCAAGAGGAGGCCTGAAAGGTAAGGACTATATCAAAGGAGGATGGGCAAGGCCGAGTCCCATCTGTTGGGTACACTGGGCAGGGGCGGAGGGCTGGGGTGGAGAGGTAGAGGGGACCTGGGGGGTGGCCCTGGGCTGGGGAGGATGGGTCAGGGGGCTGAGGTGAAGGTGGCCTGAAGAGGGAATGCTAGGTTGGGGGGTTAAGGGAAGCAGAGGAAGGGGATGAGAGGTGGGGATGGGGGTGCTAGAGGGGAACACAGACAAGACCGTGAGAAACCTGTTTATTGTCCCTGGTGATTCTGTGAAAACGTCATTCGTACAGCTGAGGAATCCCCTGCCTCCCCAAGAGGCTCAGGAGCAGCATGGACTGATGGGAAGCGCTAGGTGGGCAACTAAAAGTAAGCTTGAAGCTGAGCTTGATGACTTGAGCAGAGAGAAAGAGCAGAGGCTGGATGCCCACCCACTCCAGCCACCTGACCCCACCCAAACAAAGCCATGGCTGACATCAGTGCCTGCTGATCCTGCAGGCAGATGCATCCTCAGAGTATTTCTAAACATGTTGCAGGAAGCACTACCGGACCATGAGAAGTGGCAAGTGGGAAGACCTATCTCCATCCAAAAGATGGGGAAATCACTCAAAGGCATTTTGATGCCAGTATACCCTGCAATCCAGGGATCATGAAGGGGTTTGACACTAATACAGGGTGAGTTAGAATGGACTGTTCATGAGAGCAGTGACACGAACAGACATCTGCACACCGATGTTCACAGCAGCATTATTCACGATTGCCAAATGTTGGAAACAACCCAGGTGTCCATCAACAGACGAAGAGATAAACAAACTGTGGTCTATTCACACGATGGAATATTATGCAGCTGTGAGAAGAAATGAAGTCAAAAAGCATATGACAACACGGATGAACCTGGAGGACATTATGTTGAGTGATGCAAGCCAGACACAAAAGGACAAATACTATATGATTACATTACCATGAACCAAATATATTGTGTAATATATTGTATGATTAAAAAAAAAAAAAATTTATATGTATCCAGTACATCTAATTGAGAAATTTATGTTTTTATTCAACTGAAGGAAAAAAAAGGATTGTTCAGTTAAAGAGCCAACCAGTCTTGGCTTAGGCCAGCTGTTTTTTTTTTATTTTAATTAGGCCAGTAAAAAGAATTTATTTGGGAAATGGGGGACAGAACAGAGCTTGCTGAGAAATGGGAGAGAAAGACAGAAATACACACCAAGATTTGGTGCGGGCCCCTCTAGGCAGAGAGAGAGCAGCTGTTCTTCAAGTGTAGTGTAGGGAGCCCTGTGGGGTTGGAGGGGTCCTCAAAACCCTTTCAGGGGCCAATGAAGTCAATCATTTTCCTAATAATACTGCAATGTGATTTGTCTTTTTCATGTTCAATCTCTAAGGCTACACGAAGTGTGATGCTCATCTGCAGAAACAGATGAGAGAGAGAATCCAGCTGTGCTCCAGCAGCTGGACACTAAAGAAATTTGTAAAAAACAAAAACACAATGCCATGAATTTCTTTTTTGGTTTAGAAAATATGGTTATTTTCATTTAAAAGTATTTATGGTAACGTGGGACGGTTTACTATCCATTTTAAATGAATTAGTAAACACACATTTAAAATTTTGTTTTAATTTTTGAAATAGTAAATATTGGTAGGTATAATTCACATGAACTAAAGTTCTTTGCGGTACCCGCGTAGCTTTGAGAGTGTACAGGGGTCTGAGACCAAAAAGCCTGGGAACTGCTGGCTTAAACCATGATCAATCTGAAGAGTAGAGAAAAAAGTAACAATTTAGACTAGGCTTGGTTTCCTTTAAAGACTTGTTAATGAGTTTTTACCTTTGATGCTTGCCAGGTGCGGCTGCGTGAGAACACAGGAATGTGGGGGGTATCCAGAGCTTGATGACAAGCTCTGCCATGTGGCTTAGGAACAGCAAAGGCCCCGGATGACAGAGGCAGGCTCCTGGGCCTTGAAACTGCACATGTCAAATTATGGAGCAAGGCAAATGGCGACTGTGATGTCAATGAATGGATTTTCAAAAAGAGCCCGAGGCTGCTTTCAGAAGGCATTTGTGTTCTTTTACCTTTGGTTCTTGGTGTCAGTAAAGGAGGAAAGATTTTTAGATGGATTAAAAGATACAAGCAAAACAGACGGCAAGATCCCCACAGGCTTGTTTGTGTTTTGACTTCCGGGGAAAGGTACCTACCCAGCGCAAGGCCTGCAACAGGAAGGATTTCAAGCGATCACTCCCAAAAATCAAATCCTTCTTCAGCTTCTCATAATCCAGGGAGGGGAGTAACGGGACATCCTTCAATTTCCTACTCCGCAATGCAAGTTCAAAGAGAAAGAAAAAGGTGTGCTCATTATACTTCCTGAGTAGGTGTGGTGCAATTTAGAGCTACTCTCGCAGGGACCTGCAGCCCCAGGGGTTTGCTCCATGCTCCTGGAGTGAATTCCAGGTGTCCAAAGAGAGAGCTGGGGTCCAGCTTTCCACCCCGGCCTCCACCAGCTCACAGCTCTGCCTTTCCTTTTGTATGTCCCAGGGTTTTCTACAACATTTTTCCTAAAACAAGGATCTCTGCCTGAACACGTTTAGAGACCAGTGCATCCAAGTCAACTCCACATCAGGCTAGGCTTCTACTTGGTGGGGAAGAAACAACCTTGGAGGCTTCAGGACTTTCCACCAAAGTTCTATTTAGAACCCAGAGAAAAGCCCAAGACTATTAGCTTCTACAGGCTCCAAGAATTCAACCCAAAAACCTGAAGCCACTGCCTCCCTCAAGCCTGAGGTGCCAGACTAGGGAAGAGTGAAGGAGAGACCAAGATAGAAGGCATGGCAGAAGGGTGGGGGGGGGGGGAAGCAGCATGGGGTACATCCTCTCCACAAAGGGTTGGAGGACAATTTGCAAACCTTCTGTAGGAGGTTTTCCAAGTGAAACCTCAGGGGAAGCCAGGTTTCTGTCACATGAGATGTCCGTTCAGAAACCTACTCAGTATGGCTGGGGACGGAGCCAGCACTGGCCTCTGATCTGCCAGAAACCAAGGGAACCCCCCAGGATCTTGTCACTAACAGATGGGGAGATGTGTTGAGTGAAAGGAAAATGGAGTGCACGGGAAAGCTGAGGAAAACAGAATCAGGGCTATGGCCTGGCCAACAGCATTGTGCCAATGTTAATCTTTTTTATGTCGTACTAGAATCATCTAAGATGTCACCTTTAGGGGACACGGGTAGAAGGAGTCATGGGACTATGTATCGTTTTTGCCGAAAAACCAGGAAATGAAGTGGCACTTCCTGAGCATCTACAATTATTTCAAAATTAAATTTAAAACCAAAAATATTCTGCCAATAAAAAGAGCCAAAGGAGACTGCACAATATTAAGAGATTCATGAAGAGTTTGCTGAAAAGACTAAAGAGCGTAGAGTTTTGTATATAAGGGAAGAACAGAAACTGAGAAAACAGTGGTTATCTCTAGGAGGTAGGATTTGGGGTAATTTAAATTTTTTTCTTTTTTTTCTTTTTTGAGGTACCAGCGCCGTGAATTGAACCTGAGACCTTATATGTAGCCACACTGGCTGCCCTTTATATGTTTTTTTTAACTTTATTTTGTACATTTAATAATTGAAAACATAAACAATTGAAAACTAAAAAGTAAACACAGATGAATAAATATATACATTTCTCAATTAAATGTAATGGATACATATAAAATTTTTTTTTTGAATCATACAATATGTTACACAGTATATTTGGTTCATAGTAACACATTCATACAGTATTTGTCCTTTTGTGTCTGGCCTGCTTCACTCAACATAATGTCCTCCAGGTTCATCCATGTTGCCATATGCTTTATGACTTCATTTCTTCTTACAGCTGCATAATATTCCATCGTGTGAATAGACCACAGTTTGTTTATCCATTCATCTGTTGATGGACACCTGGGTTGTTTCCAGCTTTTGGCAAGGGTGAATAATGTGGCAATGAACATCAGTGTGCAGATGTCTGTTCGTGTCACTGCTCTCAGTTCTTCTGGGTCTATACCCAGTAGTGGTATTGCAGGGTCACGTGGCAAGTCTATATTCAACTTCTTTAGGAAATGCCAAACAGTCCTCCATAGTGGTTGTACCATCCTGCATTCCCACCAACAGTGAAGAAGTGTTCCTATCTCTCCACATCCTCTCCAACACTTGTAGTTCTCTGTCTTTTTAATAGTGGCCATTCTGATAGGTGTAAAATGATATTCTATTGTAGTTTTGACTTGCATTTCCCTAATCATGAGTGATGTTGAACATTTCTTCATGTGTTTTTTTGTCATTTGTATTTCTTCTTCGGAGAAATGTCTATTCAAGTCTTTGGCCCATTTTTTAATTGGGTCATTTGTCTTTTTATTGTTGAGTTGCAACATCTCTTTATATATCCTGGATATTAAACCCTTATCAGATATGTGATTTCCAAATATTTTTTCCCATTGAGTTGGCTGCCTTTTCACCCTTCTGACAAAGTCCTGTGAGGTGCAAAAGTGTTTAATTTTGAGGAGGTCCCATTTATCTACTTTTTCTTTTGTTGCACATGCTTTGGGTGAAAGGTCCAAGAAACCACCACCTACTACAAGGTCTTGAAGATGTTTCCCTACATTGCCTTCTAGAAGTTTTATGGTCCTGGCTTTTATATTTAGATCTTTGATCCATTTTGAGTTGATTCTTGTATAGGGGGTGAGATAGGGGTCCTCTTCCATTCTTTTGGTTATAGATATCCAGTTCTCCCAACACCATTTGTTGAAGAGACTGTTTTTTCCCATCAGCGTGGGCTTGGTAGGTTTGTCAAAAACCAGTTGACTGTATAGGTGAGGGTTTATTTCTGGATTCTCAATTCTATTCCACTGATCGATATGTCTATCTTTATGCCAGTAACATACTGTTTTGACCACTGTAGCTTTGTAATATGTTTCAAGGTCAGGCAGTGAAATTCCTCCCACATTGCTCTTCTTTTTTAGAATACTTTTGGCTATTCCGGTGCACTTACCCTTCCAGATGAATTCGGTAATTGCCTTCTCTAATTCTGTAAAGTAAGCTGTTGGGATTTTGATTGGTATTGCATTGAATCTATAAATCAGTTTGGGCAAGATTGACATCTTCATGATATTTATTCTTCCAATCCATGAACACAGAATGTCTTTCCATTTGTTTAGGTCTTTTTAAATTTCTTTTAGCATTGTTTTATAGTTTTCTGCATATAGGTCCTGTACTTCCTTGGTTAAATAAACTCCTAGGTATTTGAGTCTTTTTGTTGCTATTGAAAATGGAATTTTCCTCCTGATTTCCTCCTCAGATTGTTCAGTACTAGTGTACAAAAACATGACTGATTTTTGCATGTTGATCTTATATCCTGCCACTTCGCCGAACTCGTTAGTTCAAGTAGCTTTGTTGTGGATACTTCAGGATTTTCTAAATACAGGATCATGTCATCCGCAAACAGTGAGAGTTTTACTTCCTCTTTTCCTATTTGGATGCCTTTAATTTTTTTGTCTTGTCTAATTGCCCTCGCTAGAATTTCTAGTACAATATTGAATAACAATGGTGACAGTGGGCATCCTTGTCTTGTTCCTGCTCTTAGAGAGAAAGCTTTCAACCTTTTCCCATTGAGTATGATGTTGGCTGTGGGTTTTTCATATATGCCTTTTATCATATTGAGGAATTTTCCTTTTGAAGTATTTTTATCAAAAAAGGATGTGGGATTTTGTCGAATGCCTTTTCTGCATCTATTGAGATGATCATATGTTTTTTTTCCTTCAATTTGTTAATGTGGTGTATTACATTGATTGATTTTCTTATGTTGAACCAGCCTTGCATGCCAGGAATAAATCCCACTTGGTCGTGATGTATAAGTCTTTTGATATGCTGTTGGATTCGATTTGCAAGTATTTTGTTGAGAATTTTTGCATCTATGTTCATTAGAGAGATTGGTCTGTAATTTTCTTTTCTTGTGGAATCTTTATCTGGCTTTGGTATTAGGGTGATGGTGGCTTCATAAAATGTGTTGGTAATTTTCCCTCCTCTTCAATTTTTTGCAAGAGTTTAAACAGGATTGGTGTTAATTCTTTTAGAAATGCTTGGTAGAATTCACCTGTGAAGCCATCTGGTCCTGGACTTTTCTTTGCTGGGAGATTTTTGATGACGGATTCAATTTCCTTAATTGTGATTGGTTTGTTAAGTTCTTGTATTTCTTGTTGTGTCAGTATAGGTTGGTTATACGTTTCTAGAAATTTGTCCATTTCATCTAGGTTGTCTAGTTTGTTACCATATAGTTTCTCATAATATCCTCTTATGATTCTTTTTATTTCTATGAGGTCATTTGTAATTTCCTCCCTTTCATTTCTGATTGTATTTATTTGCATCTTCTCTCTTTTCTTCTTTGTTAGTCTAGCGAGGGGTTTGTCAATTTTATTGATCTTCTCAAAGAACCAGCTTTTGGTTTTGTTGATTTCTCTATTGTTTTTCTGTTCTCATTTTCATTTATTTCTGCTCTAATCTTTATTATTTCTTTCCTTCTTTTTGCTTTGGGATTGGTTTGCTGTTTTTTTTCTAGTTTCTCAAGTTGTTCAGTTAAATCTTTGAGTTTAGCTCTTTCTTGTATTTTAATATAAGCATTTAGAGCTATAAATTTCCCTCTCAAGTCTCCCTTTGCTGTATCCCATAAGTTTTGATACGTTGTGTTCTCATTTTCATCTGTCTCAATATATTTACTGATTTCACTTGCAATTTCTTCTCTGACCCACGGGATACTTAGGACTGTGTTGTTCAGTCTCCACACATTTGCAAATTTACTTTTTTCCTTTCTGGTATTGATTTCTAGTTTCATTCCATTATGATCTGAGAAGGTCCTTTGTATAATTTCAATCTTTTTATATTTATTGAGAGCTGAATTGTGACCTAACATGTGGTCTATCCTGGAGAAAGATCCGTGGGCACTTGAGAAGAATGTATAACCCGCTGAGTTTGGATGCAGTATTCTGTATATATCTGTTAGGTCTAATTTGTTTATCATATTGTTCAAGTTCTCTGTTTCCTTGTTGATCTTCTGTCTAGTTGTTCTATCTAATGATGTGAGAGGGGTGTTGAAGTCTCCGACGATTATCGTAGAAATGTCTATTTCTCCCTTCAGTTTTGCCAGAGTTTGTCTCATATATTTTGGGGCACCCTGGTTAGGTGCGTAGATATTTATGACTGTTATATCTTCCTGGAGGATCGTCCCTTTTATTAATATATAATGGCCTTCCGCATCTCTTATAACTTTTTTGCATTTGAAGTCTGTTTTGTCTGATATTAGTATAGCTACCCCTGCTCTTTTCTGGTTACTATTCGCGTGGAGTATCATTTTCCAACCTTTTACTTTCAGCCGGCTTGTATCCTTGGGTCTGAGGTGAGTTTCTTTTAAGCAGCATAGGGATGGCTCATGTTTATTTATCTATTCTGTCAGCCTGTATCTTTTGATTGGGGAATTTAATCCATTCACATTCAAAGATATTACTGAAAATGCACTATTTATTTCCTCCATTTTATTCTTTGGTTTTCATATGTCATCTTATTTTTGTCTTTTTACTCTTTTGGTTATCCTTTCTCCTTTTCTTTCTTCTATATTCTCCTCCAAGCCTCTCTCTCCTGTCTTTTTCTTTCAGGTTCTAAGGCTTCCTTTAATATTTCCTGCAAAGGTGGATTCTTTTTTGCAAACTCTCTTAGTTTCTGTTTGTTTGTGAATACTTTATATTCACCTTCATATTTGAAGGACAGTTTTGCTGGATAAAGAATTCTCGGCTGGCAGTTTTTCTCTTTCAGTTTCCTAATTGTATCATACCACTGTCTTCTCGCCTCCGTGGTTTCTGAAGAGAAATCTGCACTAAGTCTTACTGGACGTCCTTTGTACGTGATCGTTTGCTTCTCTCTTGTTGCTCTGAGATTTTCTCTTTATCTTTTACATTTGACATTCTGAATAATATGTCTTGGCGTAGGTCTATTTGGATTTATTCTCATTGGGGTACGGTGTGCTTCTTGGACATGTAAGTTCATTTTTTTCGTGAGAGATGGGAAATTTTCAGCTATTATTTCCTCAAATACTCTTTCTGCCCCTTTTCCTTTCTCTTCTCCTTCTGGAACTCCCATGACACGTATGTTCTTGCATTTTGTGTTGTCATTCAACTCTCTGAGCCCCTGCTCAATTTTTTCCATTCTTTTCTCTCTCTGTTCTTTTCTCTCTTCAATTTAGCTGCTCTGTCTTCAGTATCACTTATTCTTTCTTCTATCATTTCAAGTCTGCTTGTTGTATGCTTCAAATGTATTTTTGACTTCACCTTTATATTCCCATGAACTCTGTTACTTTTCTGTTCAGTGTTTCAAATTATTCTTTGCATTCGCTCAGTGACTTCTTTTTTTTTTTTTTTCTTTCTGGGAGGTCCCGAGTATCAAATCCCGGTCCCTCCATATGGTAGACAGACGCTGAACCTCTTGAGCCACATCTGTTTTCCCTCAATGACTTCTTGATGTCATTTATCTCTTTAACTATATTCTCTTTCATCTCATTAATTTGATTTTGAAAATTTGTGCTCATCTCACTGATTAGTTCTCTCAAATTCTGCATCTCTTCTGGGACTTTGCTGTATTCCTTTTCTTGGGCCATGTCTTCTATTTTCTTAGTATGGCTTATAATTTTTTGCTGGTGTTTAGGTATCTGGTTAGGTTGTATTTTACTTAGATGCTCTATCTCTTTCTCTTTTATAAGGTTTTAGTGGCAGGAGGCTGTGAGTTACCACAGCTCTTTGATTTTTGGCTCAACCTTTGTTGTTAGGATTGTTCTGCTGGTTGCTGAAAACTGGGAACTGGACCCAGTAATTGGTTGTAGAGTCATTTCCTAGGGCCTTGGGCACGGAGGCTATAGAGGCTAGGAAAAGCCTCTCTTACTTATTAATTTTCTTATGTGCACTTCCTTGGTCTGCCAGGAGATGGCGCTCATTGGCAGCTCTCAATTCAATGCCTGGTCAGAGCGTATTTGTTGTGATACAGGCCAGATCAATGTGATAGAGCTTCCTGTCTGGGGGCTAAGAACCCTGTGATTCAAACTTTCTGAGACAGTTCTCCAGCCTTCTCTCATAGCACCCCCCTTTTCCCAGCTTGGAAATATTTCCACTCCCTTCTGAATCCTCAACAATCAGTCTCTGTTAGTAGAGGAGGAGATTGGGAGGTATGTATATCTTTACCCCCTTGCAGGCTCCAAGGCAACCAATGGTGCAGACCCACCCAGCCTGGTAGGGCTCTCGGGACAGGGCAGACCAAACCTGGGAGTCAAAAGCAGGGTCAGCCCCAGGCTCTCTCTCCCCTCTCCTGTGGAGTCCTCAACAATTAGTCCAGGCTAGAAGAGAGGGAGGTGGGAGGGTCGGATTTCTCCAGTCCTTTCTAGGCTCCCAGGGCAAACCGCTGTGTGGAAGGGTCCGTGGGGCTCCGCAGCCCAAATTTGCAGGTCAGAACCTGAGTCAGCCTAAGGCTGTGTCCCTCTCTCTCCCCTTTCCAGGAGTGGCAGATCCCTGAAGCCCCCTTTGTCTGTGGTCGCAGGCCCAGAGGCCCAAGAATTCTGAAGAGTGTGGGGGAGGGTGCTGGCAGCAGCAGAAGCTGCTACTTGCAACTCACGGTTCTGTTGTCGCGATTTCCCTTTTCTGTCCCTCTCTTCTCTGGGTGGTGTGCAGCCTTCACCTGCTGTCCTAAATCCTAGATCTTTTTTGGGGCTGTTTCCGCTTGTCCTCTAGCTATTTTTCTGGAGAAGAGATTCCCGTGTCTTACTAGTCTGCCATCTTCCCAGAAGTCCATATGTTTTTATAACATGCAAATTTTCTATAATCATGAATTATTTCCATAGTAAAGGAGAAATCTGCATGCTCATTTTTTTAACTGTTAGTTTTTAAAAGACAAAATGAGATTCTAGAGGGCCCAGGAGAAAGGCCCAGCAGAGGGCAACAGATGAGATCTCGGTAACTCCTGGGGCGGAGACCTTCCATTTTCTACATCAGCAGTATGTATACATCCGTGTGCAAACTGTTTTGATGCCTTTGGAGGCAGATACTATTGTGAGTTTAAAAATTAATAGATTGGCGCAAATATTCTCACTGACCTGATTTTGTGATAATCAGGGTAGGCTAAACATTTGCTATATTAGAAACCATCCATGTGTTCCCAGACCTAGTTTTTCTCCCTAGGTCTGGTTTTTAGAATGCTGGCGATAAACTAAGCCTGATTTGTTATATGAACATCCTGTATGGGAAAAGACTGTATCTTTGGTCAACCTTAAGAGATATAGCAGGGGGACGGATGGGGCTCGGGTGGTTGGGCGTCCATCTCCCATATGGAGGGACCTGGGTTCAGTCCCCGTGATCTCCTGGTGAAAATAAAAAAAGAAAAATATAGAAGGCGCATGGGCCACCAGGCCCCACGAGCCATGACGCAAGATGACAACGTAACAGGAGAGTGACACAGGGGAGAGCCAGGATAAGACATGCCGAAAAACCAGGAACTGAAGTGGCACAGGTGGTAGGATGCCTCTCTCCCACATCAGAGATTCTGAGGATCGAATCCCAGTGAAGACAGAGGAGAATGATGAGAAGAGAGTGCGGGAAATGGACACAGAGAGTTGCCTAGTGAATGGACACAGAAACAGTAAAAATGGGGGGGGGGTAAAAATGGATAAAAGTAAATGAATGAATAAATCCTTTAAAAAAATGTATAGGGGAGGAAGATACAGACTATAGTTAGTAGTAATACTTTGACAAGGCTCTTTCATGATTTGTTAACAAATGTATCACAACAATGCAGGGTGTGGGGGGGGGGTGATATGTGGGAGCCTTGTGTGATGTTATGCATGTTTGTTTTTGTTTTTTTTTTTAAGATTTTATTTATTTATTCATTTATTCCCCCCCCTGCTGCTTGTGCTCGCTGGGTCAGCTAACCACGCCATGCGGGCGGGCCTGCCTTCACCAGGAGGCCCCGGGAACCGAACCCGGGGCCTCCCATATGGTAAACAGGAGCCCTACTGACTGAGCCACAGCCGCTTCCCTGCACGTTTGTTTTGTAAGTTCATGATGTTTACTGAAAAAAAAAGAAAAAAAATTAATAGATGGGGAGTGGATGTGGCTCAAGCAGTTGAGTACCTGCTTCCCACATGGGAACAAAAAAGCAAACAAGCAAAACAAAAACAAAGGGAAAAATCAACTCAGGAGAGCCAATGTGCCTGTGGTTGAGCGCTGGCTTCCTACATATGTCCTGGATTCAACCCCCAGCCTCTAGCACCTTTAAAAAAAAAAAAATTTTTTTAATAGACCTTCTTTTAAAATTCCAATTGTAAACAACTGGTCAGTATTCTTCCAAAGTGTCAAGGTCATGAAAGAGAAAGTCTGAGGAAATATTTTAAATGAAAGGCAACTAAGAAGACATGACAACTAAAACATGTGGTCTGGCTTGGGTGCTGGAGCAGAGAAAGCAAGCCATGGAACAGCTGGTGAAATGGAATAAGGCCTGCAGACTAGATGAACATATTGGATCAGTGCTAATTTTCTGATTTTTGATAACTATACTTATGTTATCAAAGATAATGTATGTAAAATGTTAAAACTGGGGAATCTGGGTGAAGGGTATTATGGGAATTCTTTGTACTAGTTTTACAACTGAAATTATTTCAAAGTGAAAAGTTAAAAAAATTTTTTTTTTAATTTAAACAGGCTCTTGGTTCTAGACAAAAAAAAAAAAGTCCACTCGTAAAGCCCAGTTTGGTAACATTCTGTAGCTGGGTGTTTCCTTTGGAGGGAAGAGAAACTGTCACATGTGGGCCACTGAAGTGCCGACGATGGCAATATCAGCACCTAAGTATTCAGCCACCCTGCATTTCTGTGGTCCAGGCGCTCTTCCAGTGTCCACCAAGACTGTGTCCTACTTTCTCCTCTGTCCTCTTAACCCCTCCAGCAGCTAGTCCCCCACTCTGTGACTCTCTGCAGGTGACCTTGACACTTATCACATGGGGACTAAGATTAGCAAACACCCAGCAAGTGTTACTTATGTGCCTGGCAATGCACTAAGTGCTTTATACAAAGAAACTCATTTTCATCCTCACCCTACAATAGAGATACTGTTATTACTCTCATTTTACAAATGAGGGAACAAGGCACAGAGACGTTCTATAAACGGTCTGGGGTCACAGAGCCAGTGGCAGAGGTGGGATTTCAGCCCTGGCAGTCTGTGCAGTGTTCTAGGGCCTCTGGGAGAAAGGCACAAAGGGCAGGGTCAATGCCAGGCCCTGGCAGGGCCGAGAAGGATTGTGGCGGCTACCACAGGTGTTTGGGGGGTGCCTTAGCACCCAAGCCCCCAGCTGGCTCAGAGGGTCACCAGAACCTATCTCGGCCATCATGTGTCCAAGTCAAAAGGTCATGTGACACACACACCTGCTGAAGCTCACCCATGCGGGCCACGCTCACGGGTGAGCCCCTAACTGAACGGAAGCGGCAGCTCTGGCATACACAGTGCAAACCAGCAGAGAGCAGCCAACGTAGACACTGCAACTCCTCTGCTGACTGTTCTGTAACATGAGAGTAAAGTGATCCCTACAGAATACTGCAGGGACAAGGCAACAACATTTTCCATCTGATATCACCTCACCAAAATAGAGGATTAACATGAAAAAATAACAACATTACTTATCATCACTGGTATTTCCTCGAATGTCCACATGTAGCTCTAGCTAATCAAAGGCCTTCCCCCAAGCTAGGCTGTTAGGCTGAGCGCTAATCAATGCCACTTTGAATTCCACTTTCCATACAGCTGTTCTCCTTCATAGCAATTCCTCAGAGCAGTTACTTACCCAGGTGCCAGGGAGGCTCTTAAGATGGTTGAAGCCTGGGGGAGAGGGGGAGACAGACAAGAGAGACCATGTTAAACATGGAGAGCCATGCATTACAACTCACTCACTGGAAATAGCACTTATCAAAAGCTTTGCAAAGTGTTTAATCCATGAGGATTCCCCAACCATAATCATACAGGATTTAAAAATTAACCCAAGTCAAAGGTAGGCGATATACCACTGATGCAATTCACAAGCCACCACACTGGATTTGTCAATACTCCACTCCTTTAAAAAAGCGGGTGCATTCTCTCCAAATTCCCAGAGTCACTTCCAGCTGCCCAGTAGAAGGCATTTTAAAAAACAAAAGCAATATAAATCGTTGTATTGTCCTATAGTGCTTTTTTTTTTTTCCTCTTTATTATGATTTTCTCTTTAAGTATAAAAGTAGCACCTGCATTCTACACCAAGGCAAACACTACAGGGAGATTTAAAGGAAAGAACACTCTCCCTCCCAAAGGCCAAGCCAGCCCCTCCACTGGCTCCCTTTTCCCACCACAGGCAGCACTGGATTCCACAGGCGCCAAAAGAGCTGGAAGAAATATTATACCCAAAGGCAGAATGTGCCGCTTCTCTGGATGGACTGGCACAGCTAACTGTGAAGACACCTTGCAGGAGCCAGTGTAGCTCAGTGGTCGAGCGCTGGCTTCCCACACAGGAGGTCCAGGCTCAACCCCCTCCTGCCCCATAACTCAAAAACAAACAAATAAAACAAAGACACTTGCAGGTGATAAGGGAAATTTTAATATGAACTAGATATTAGCTGATATTAAGTAATTAGTGTTAACTGTACTTGATTTGAGGGGTTTTTTTTTGTTTTTTTTTTTTGTTTGCTTTTTGTTTTTGCTTTTGTTTTTTAAGGCCATTATCAGGCAGAGAAACATACTGAGGTATTTACAGATGAAATGATGTCTGGAATTGGTTTAAAAACTCTAGGAAAAAAAAAAAAAAACCCCACAAAAACATAAGTAGAGTGGAAGAGATGAGCTGAAATTAGCCAAATGCTGTTAATTGCTGAAGCTGGGTGAGGGGCACACAGAGACTCATTTTACCATTCTCTCTGCTTTGGGGTGTTTGAAAATCCCTAACAAAGCCAAAAAGCCTTGTCAAAATCTTGTTCATACAATGATGCTTACTTTTAGCTCTGTGGAGTGGTTTGGCTGGATCAATGGGTATGTGATTTTTAAATTTTGGTAAACTATTGCCAGATTCCCAGCAATGTGTCAGCAGGACATACTGTCTCATCAGTCCTGGATACGTGGCAGTTAAAAAAAAGCCAACTATTTCATTACTGTTTTAACTTTTAAAACACGTTTAGTGACGTAGACCATTATTTGTTCACAGAAATTGTTTTCTGACCTGGCTTTTGATGCCTTATGTGATACAAAACTGTTTTCATGGGTTCATGGTTAAGAAGGCAATGTACAACCACAGGCTATACATATTCTCACATCTCTACTAACAATTCTATAGTTTTATTTTTTGCACTTAGATATTTAGTCCTTCTGGAATTGACGCTAATGAATTTTTCTTTGAGGTATAAGTTAGGTACCCACCTTTGTTTTCTTGTGCATGGATAACAATGTTGCTGGCTCCATTCGAACCCAGTGGACACTGCCTGGCAGCCCACATCCACCCAGTTTCACACTGTCAGTTTCCCTTCCCCCACCCCCTTTTTCTCTTTCTCCTTTTTTCCAGTTTTTAAAAATATTTGCATTTGTTGCTGAGACAGAAAAAAAATGTAATCATCAAGCCCTACCCCCCACTCTCTACAGTCTGACATCAAATGCTTCACATACCCCCCTGAAAGAATGTGACTTTGTGACCCACAAAATAAACTATCCCTGCCCCACTGAATTAAAGCGCCGTCTTCGTAGTGCGCCAGGCTCACGTACACCCTTAGACCTAGTTCTGGACTCTCGAACATCCTGCTGCTCCCAGTGCGCTTCCCCGACCAGCAGCTTCAGCCCTGTCTGGGGCTTGTTAGCAAAGCAGGCTCTCGGGCCCCCCACCCCACCCCACCCCCTGAGCTCCTGAGACAGAACCTGCATTTCAGCCAGATCCCAGGGACATGCCTGCACATTATAGTCTGAGCAGCTCGACTCTGGTCCACGGACCTGTTTATTTCCAAGTCCCTTTACAGGAAGTTTATACCGGGTAAGGCAAAGCCATCTTCATTAATTCTCATTTTTCAAACACTTTTTGGCTATTCTAAGATACTTATCTTTCCTTGTAAACTTTAAATCACTTTACATATAGACTAAACACTAAAAAGATGCATACATACCAAATGGAATGATGGAATTACAGGTGGTTAAAATTTTTTCTTCTATTTTATTTTACATGACATGAATGACTTTTATAATGAGGACCAAAGGGTTTGGTTGACTTGGAAGAAAATGGAAATCACCCTTCCATGGAGCCTTTCCTGAAGCCCGCAGGCAGGAGCACCCAGTCCCCTGTATATCACCACAACTCCTGCAGGGAACATGATCTGTACTCATCATACTGAATTGTGATTACTTTGCAGTTATTTCTGTCTCCTTCTCCTTCATCAGACAGTTCCACTAGGCCCAGAGACATGTCACTCTCCATGTGACATGTGACATGGGGTCCTCAGCCCTCAGGACAATGCCTGGATATGCAGAGGCACTCAATCAAGTCTTGAATTAATGAAGACTGACTGCCAGAAGGGGCAACTCCAGAATCCTTGAATGATTTAATAAATGGCCCTGGCTGATCACCCTGTTGTTAACTGCTTCTCTCTGTAATACACAGAATACAATTTCCCACCTTGGAGACATCACACCCTGCTTTTTAAACAGCTTGTGTAAGTTTTTATGTTTTTATAACCCTTGATTTTTTTTAAGTTAATGGGATTACCTATTCCTCTTATTTGCTTAAATGAGGATTTCAGAAAACAAGTTTGAAGCATCATTTAAATTACTCATCTAACACATTAAGGAAACCAAAAAGCCAAGATGATATTTCACAAATCAAACAAGGGCATAGCTATACTAAAATATTGCCAATATATATACCTAAAAGAAAAATATTTAAAATTTAGTGATATTGTCTATTCATATGTCCACAAATAAAATGTTACTGTTATTGTTATTACTAAGAAGCTCTTGCAGAGATACCCCCCTTTTTTTATAGTTAAAAAATGTTTTCTATCTTTTAAAATACAAACTATCTTTTGCTAAACTCTACATCATTCTCTTTGCTCTGTGAGGAAATAAATTGAAAAGCAGCAATAACGGACCCTTTCGTGAGAAGAGGCAGTATGTTAGACAAACTTTATTGAGGCATTAGGAGCCAACTGACTGAAAAAAAAAAAAAAAAAGCTGGCGATGAGCTGTAGAAGAATGGCTTGGCCTTCTCCCAAGGACAGGAGGAGGTTGTGGTATTTCATTCATTCAACACGTATTTCCTGATGGCCCACTATCTGCAGGTCTCTGCTAGGCGCAATCCAATGGGAAAGAACCAATAGTCAAATAACTCTGTGCCTCAGTTTCCTCATCTGCAATACGGTGGCAATAATAGCACCTACTTCAGAGGATAATATTTGTACCTTCTCCCTCCTGATCTCCTAAATCATCAGGTCCTAAATCTCTCTCATGTGGGCCACTTTCTCTCCAAATCTCATACCAGAGACATCAGACAGGCCTTCATCTCTCTTCTGTCCCTCTGCTAGAGCCCCTAAGGATGACAATTAACAGTAACCATGAACATTTATTGAGTGCTTATTATGTACCCACCCGGCATACTGTTCTAGATACTTCACAGGTGTTAACTCATTTTTAGGTGAGGAACCAGGCAGCCGTGTCCCAAAATCCCTGCACACCTGCTCTCCACCTTGGCCCAGGTAAATCTTTACAAAAGTCAGGTCTGCTCCTGTCACTCCCTTAAAGGCCGCCCAGCACCCCATGCCCACCCACCTTTTCAGCCTGTTCCCCACACACAACGGATGCTCCCATAACACTGGGCCTGCAGCGACCCCACCAGGCATCTTCTGGCTGAACTTGGCCCCACCCCTCCAGTCTCCCCACCTCCTCATCCTGAGCCTTAGCGCGGATAGTCCATGGTGGGGTAAAACCATTCCCAGTATGGTCCTCCCGCCTCACCTCAGAGTGCAGGCAAGCCCAGATCTTCCTCAGCTCCCACTGCAGTCTGTGCCCAGCAGCAATTTTTGGAATGGTGCTGTCTGTATTTCCCTTTCCCTCTATGATTTTCAATGAGAGGCGATTCTGACCCCGAGGGGATATTTGGCGATGTCTGGATTTTTGGCTGTCACAGCCACGGTGGGATTCCTGCACTGTGCAGGAAATGGCAAGGCTCTCTGGAACCTCTGGGTGGGGGATGACGACGATGACACATACATTTCTACCTAGGCTGAGAGTGAAAGGGCAGCTTTATGCATCCCTCACCTACCCTGAAAAACAGTGGTCAGCATGGGGGCGATGGGGGGGGGGGTCACACACCAGAGCCCACAAGGCCTGGGACAGCTCTTCATGATAGCAGCACGAGGAGTTTCACTAATGATAAATGAGGTCAGGTTTCAAAAGTGTGCTCTAAGCAACTGGTGTGAAGCGTAGGGTGAAGAAAAGGACTCCTCAGTAAAGCCCCCGGGAGGGTGACCATGTTAAACAAAGGTCAGCAGGCCTCGACAGCAGGACTTTCCATGAGCCTTTAAGTCTACAGCGGTTCTCAACTCATCAGACTACGGGCAGGGAAGCCCTGTGTGCTTCCTGCTTTGGAAGGTGCTATGGCACAGGTGCAGCGCAAGCAGCAAGATGGCAGCAGGTGTCGGCAGCCTCAAGCCCCAGCAATGGTCAGTAAGAAAGAGATAGGCCTTGCCACATCGAGGCTCCAACGCCTCCAGATGATGAGAAGTTACTGCCTGGGGCGTCCCCTTCTCCCTGCCCTGTGCATGGAGGACTCTCGCTCTGTGAAGAGTGAGGCAGGCGAGAGACCTCAAGGGGAATGATTAGCTAGGAGCTACGAAGTAGTAAGAGCCTGAGGGGACCCAAAGCAGCTGAGACGGCACTCTTTCCAAGCCTGAAGACTGTCTGTTATGGGTTTAGGAGAGGGAAGAGGCAAGATGCTACTCAGGATTTTCCCTGGAATACATTAGCGAAGCAGGAAATAAGGAGGGAAAGTACGGGTTTGAAGGAAAAGATGACAGAGAAAATGTGATGTGTCTACAAGACGCTCAGGAGAAGGCCTGGAAGCCTGGGTTGGAGGCTCAGGGGGAAGCGCTGAGCCGATGGCATGTGGCATGGTCACCCTCTGCCAATCTCTGCTGTACCAATGGCTGTGAACACACAACTTCTCTAATACAGAGATGGCTGACTGGCTGATCACCTAAGAGAAGATGCGAGGGGCAAGGACACTAAACTCCAAGCCAGAGCTCATCTACACAGCAGGAAACTCCAGGAGGAATCCTCCTCAGGAGCACAATGCCACAGTAACATTCCCTGGACAAGCACATGAGGTGGTCCCTGCAAAGGCAACCAACCCCCAGCCCAGCCTGTTTTCATTGTTAACATGGATGCCTTCTAGAATTCTCAGGTCCTGTGCCTGTAATGTATTTAATTGCTGTCATACCTGGAAGTACTTTAATTTCTATTTCCAGTGGTGCTTGACTTGGCCCCTTATTTAATTCCCAAATGGGTTGTTTTTCCAGATAAAGATGCATTTAAATGGAAACCTCCCCCATCCAATGGATCCACAAACACCAGGTGCTGCATGGCAGGCCTCGGGATTCACCCCAGGGCTGTGCTTGGATTCCCACCTTGAGAGTCTGCACCTCCCTCTACCCTCAGCACCGACACTCTGGGAAAAGGGCCGTGCCCCCTTTCATTCTGGAAGATGTGTATGAACCAGGCACGAGGCTTACCTATGGCGAGGAGGGTGATGGAGGGAAGGGGTTCTTTTTTTTTGCTCCATGTTTTTTAGCTAACCCACATTCTTGTATCACTTGTGTGCTCTTAGGAAAAAACAACCAACCCACCAAAAAAAACAACAAAACTACCTCCTCTGCCCTGGGAAGAAGTTTCTCCTCTTACTTCTTCTCATTAGATTGCTCATAATATAAAATCAGATTTATCTCATGTCCCAGCAAATAATGGGCTCTACTTTTTGGAGCCTGATTTGGTCAGGTCCGGGAGTAAGAAACCTGAGGAGTAGGACCCCTAGGGCTGGGGAGACAGCATATACAGTCAGAGTGGAAGAGGCCACCTTGGGGCCTCCTCTCTGCCTGAAAAAAAAATTAGTCTGGTCCTTAGAAATTCTTTTGGGAGAACCAGCTCTGACAATGCGAGCAGATTTTTGGACACAGTTACCTGGGCATGAGGTAGGCGAGAGCGGAAATACATGTCTTCCCCACTCCTGGAGATGTTTCCTTTCATGTGGCGCTCCCCCAGTGTAATCCTCACCCCCTCCAATCCCCCCACCCCTGCGCAGAGGGGGTGACTTACTGGATTGTGTGTGAGAGCAGAACCAGGCACGCTTTGCCCTGCCCTTCCTCTCCCTTCTCCTGGCACGGAGCTGCCCAGTGAGGACATCTGTTCTCCCGGCTACCCCTGTGTGTATGTGTGCATGGGGAGGGGGGGATGACAGGAGGGGTCTGGCCAGCACTGTCCACGACTGGGTGGGTATGTTTAATTCCCAGGTTCAAAATTATGATTCCCATCTGCCTACAAATGAAGTTCACATTCTCCAATGTAAGGTGATTTTTTTGTGTGTGTGTGTGTGTGGGGGGAGATACATGGGAAGCAGGTGCTCATCCACTGAGCTACACCCACTCCCCAATAAAAGTTGGTCCTTTTCATTTGTTTGTTTTGTTTATAGGAGGTACCAGAGATTGAACCTGGGACCTTGTACATGGGAAGCAAGCGCTCACCCACTTAACCTACATCCGCTCCCTCCAATCTAAGTTTTATCAGTATCAATGGTGACACTTTAGGTGGTTTTCTCTTTATTCTCTTGTCCTATTTTTCACTTAGTTTAGATTCAGTAGGGAAGGAGGGTGCTATTTATTGGGCCCCCTTGAACTTTCAACAGTGAACGAGGTTGCAAGAGGCCAGATTCTTGTTCACAGCTGGATTTAAACCCCAACAGTCAACGTACTGGGTAGACACAGCAGTTTTCTGGTGGGAGTCCAGCCAAGCTCCTCTACAGAGCACAGTTAATTGCAACACTCAAGTTCAAGAGAGCCCCTGAGGAAGGCTGATCAAGGACCACTCTAAAAGGGAGGCTGATGTATGTCCACCTATTGACCGTGAAGTCAAAAGCTTTCTGTTAGGACCTAGAGTCGAGTCTATTCCCTTAAAAAATGAAAAAACAGCCTCCTCCTTCGAAATCCTCAAATCCTACCAGTTCACTCACTGGGCAGCTCATCTGAGCTGTATACTAATTTGCTTCTTCATAGGTGACAAATCTGAGCTGAAAACAATATCATACGTCAACCCTAGCCATGCCTATTCAATTATAACATTATTTTATACTTTTACAAAGACCCCTCATTCACTTTTATCATCCTGTTGACAAATCTTCTGGGAACAATAAAAGATGATTTGCAGCTTTTATTGTCTGTTCCTAAGCTGATGACTGCATAGAAAGAAAATGTTTATGAGCAAAGCTAAAAATAGCTCGCTCCCAGCTCCCACAGCACCTGGACCTGACCTTGATACCACCACAGCAGTCAAGGGCAGTGGGACGAGCTCCTGACAGATGAAGTAGTAACTTCTAATGGAATAAAGTATCATCTTTGCTGTGTCTCCTCCCCTCCCCCTTTCAAAGTGCCCCTTAACAGCCTGCTATCAGTTTTAAATAAGCTGGATCATGGCATCACCTAGAGAAAATGGAAAGAGAAGCATTCTTGTATAAGCAAGTTTTATAACACCAACCTGGAAAACATGAAGCACTGGCTGATGTAATGAATAAACAGGAGGGAAGAGGGAGTGGTCCCGTCAGCCAAAGATCCTGCTTCAGTAATCACTGCTCCAAGGTCGTCATTTATAGTCAAGGCATTCTGCCCCTCACCTACAGCTAAGTGGACAGAGAAGCACCTGATCCTGGAAAGCCCACAAGGAAGTGACTTTTCTTAAACTCAGCTGTTTTATGTGTGCTTTGCTGACATTTTTAAATGGTCAATTCTCTAAGATTTTTTCCAAAATCACGGTGGCCAAAGCCTAAAGCATAGTACCCACAGCTTGTCATCTACCCACTGACACGAGCAACAGCTCCAAGGGATTTCGGTATACCTGTGGGGATGTGGCCAAGGACATGTATTCTTCACCACTTTACTATATCCTTTCCCTGAAGATCCATGGGAGAGACGATTCTCAGGTCTTAGTACCAGGGGTTCCTGTGTGTATCAGTTGTTTAACCTACTCTTTTTAAAAAATGTGTTCAAGCCTGGATTTTAAGTTATGAAAAGTTATGTAATGTTTATTACATCAGCCAGTGCTTCATGTTTTCCAGGTTAGTGTTATAAAACTTGCTTATAGGGAAGCGGCTGTGGCTCAATCAGTAGGGCTCCCGTTTACCATATGGGAGGCCCCGGGTTCGGTTCCCAGGGCCTCCTGGTGAAGGCAAGCCCGCCCGCACGGCGTGGTTAGCTGACCCAGCGAGCACAAGCAGCAAGGGGGGGATAAATGAATAAATAAATAAAATCTTTAAAAAAAAAAAAACAACTTGCTTATACAAGAACGCTTCTCTTTCCATTTTCTCTAGGTGATGCCATGATCCAGTTTATTTAAGTTATGCAGTTACTTGGAAAAAAATAATGATTTGAAGGGCACATAGAGAACGTTCACGGTCTTGAAAATGGTCTGTCTGTTGGGATACATAGTGGGCTTGTGGGTGTTCGCTTTCTTGTGCTTCGTGACTTGTATGTGTAGTATACATAGTGTTTTGTATGCGGCCAATATTACATAATAAAAATTACATGATCATCTGCTTCCAATTAACTTCTTGCTTTATAAGCAGTATGAATTGTGTAACCGTGCATGTTTCCCTTTTTGTATGGGCTGCTAGGAAACTCAGAGCCAAATCTGTGTCCTCTCTCTCCAGCAGTATAGCAACTTATGGGGTGCATTTTTGGTACTAGTCTTAGTCCTGGTTTATTTTTATTTTTCCTACCCTTATTTTCCTTTAGCCACAAAATTTTTAAACTTATTTTTATTTCCTGTTTTCTCATTTCTCATATTTTTATCGTCTCATATTATAATAAGCTGCTTCAAACTACTTGAAAATGAGGTACGGTATAATTAAAAAAAAAAAAAAAAGGCCTCTGCTTATTAAGACTACAATTTTACTACGCAAACCTTTTTTAAAGCTCAAAAACCACAACTCTCCCACAGAACCATGGCTCTGCCCCCCACGGCTGCCTGGGGATCACCAGGAAGCATCATTCCAACTCCCTGTGCCTGGCTCCACCTACCCAAACTCTGAGCCAGGCAGCAGGTTGGCATGAGCACCAGGAGTGTGGGCTCACAAACTGTGAAAAGAATCCCTCGGCAGTCACTGGTGTACTGCCCTCATCAAGAACCCCCACCTTCACACCACGCATCTCCAGATGTGACACCCCAAGGACACAAAATCACCTATATAATGTTTTGGCTTGGGATGCACAACCTGAATCTAATCACGAGGAAAAATGAAATACAAAAGGAGGATTGTTCTATTTTTAAGAAGTGGGGAAGACTGTATTCTTGAAACACATCACTGTCATAAAAGTCAAAGAAAGTCTGGGGAAATGTTCACGATAAAACAAAGCTAAAGAGACGTGACAACTAACTACAATACTGACCAAGACTATGAGAGAGGAAAATGCTATCAAGGACATCAACTTGGGAAAAATTGGAAAATGAACAGGAGATTAGATAAGACTATTATATCGATATAAAATTTAACTTAAGTTGATAACTGTATGGACGTTACACAAGAGGAAATTCCTCTTCTGAAGAAACACACTGAAGTAGTTAGGAGTAAAGGGCTATAATATATGTAATTTACCCTCAGATGGTTCAGAAAACAAACTGTGTGTGTGAGTGAGTGTGCGCACACATGCGCATAAAGAGAGAAAGAAAGGGGGGATAGAGAGAATGAGAAAACAAATGACTGGGATAATAAGCCAGAAGGCAATGATTCTGGGGAAAGGTACACCAGTGTTCTTTGTGCTGTGCTTGCAACTTTCCTGTAAGTTTGCATTATAGAAGAAAAAAAGAAGCCCTGCCTTAGACCATATGCTTCCAACACAGCCGTTATTTTTAAAAGATTAGGGAAACGGATGTGGCTCAAGAGGTTCGGCGTCTGTCTACCATATGGAGAGAACGGGGTTCGATCCCCGGTACCTCCCGGTAAAAAAAATAAATAAATAAAATAAAAATAAAAATAAAAATAAAAGATTAAGCTGTCTTCCTTTCCTATGTCTTCCTTTCCTATGTCTTCCTTTCCTATG
>JAKSZT010053929.1:6357282-6399907 GCA_026826555.1 Tolypeutes matacus
TGTCTTCCTTTCCTATGTCTTCCTTTCCTATGTCTTCCTTTCCTATGGACTTGCTGCAAATTGTCCCCAGCCCTTGGCCTTCCATCAGAAGGCAGAACAACACCCCACTCCCCACCATTCCCAGGAGTCTTTCAGCTGGTGACATTCAAAATAGCTGCCATTTCCTTCTTGGGAGTTTCCAGACCTCAGAGGCCAGTGAAATGCAACCTCTTGAAGGTTCTTTTCATTTTGTTACATTGTTTTAAATTGGGGGGACAGACCAAGTACGCTGCTCTGAGCAACAAGCCTCACCGTCCCAGGCCTCGTGAAGTCCACGCTGTGTGCCAGGCTTTGCCGCATCTGGTTACTGAAGAGGCGGATACACACGCTCTGAAGGTACTCAGGAGTGATCTGCAAAGAGGACACGGGGATGTCAGGTGGGAGGCGTGAAACACCCGAGTGGCACCGGAGCCATGCTCGCAATTGTGAGCGCTAATGGAGATTAGTGTATGGGTAAGAAAAACCATCATGGGCTCTAAGCCTGGAGCTCTGGGAGTTAAAGCATTAAGCCTGACAGAAAAAGCTGCTAACATATAACAGGTGTGCTCGCAGGACATCCTACTTGAAATTACGTAGCAATACCTGACATACTTGCAATGTCATCATAAAATAAACTGATTTTAAACCAGTTTTTGTTCATTCAAATAGTAAAATCATTGAGTGGCCACATGTGGTAGAAAGAACAGTAGGGTAAAATCTGAGGATCTGTGTTTAAGTCTTGGACTTGAGGGGAAAACCAAATGCTCTGCTTCTGGGTTTCCTGACCTGTGCTGGGGCACGGTGACGGGGGCGATGAGATCACAAGTGCCTAGAGTACACTGGTGACTCAGTCAGGGCTTACTGACCAGATAATGGAGACGTTTTTATAAACTCTCACGTGTCGGGAGGCATGGAGTTGAATTATTGCTGCCACCAGGGCTACTGTATGATGTTGTGTTCTTTACCATCTCTCATTCCCCTTACTAGCTACTACAGTTTAGGACTGATAAATATTATCCAAGCTGGTAATCCTGCAATTCTTTGTTTCCAATTCACATCTTCTTTTTCTATCAAAGTGATACATGCTCATTTAGAAATGTACAAGTACCACAACCTCTCCCCAGTCTCATCCCTCCAACAAGTCAATTCCTGGAGGTAACTACCAGCA
Source organism: Tolypeutes matacus (assembly GCA_026826555.1). Classification (NCBI taxonomy): domain Eukaryota; kingdom Metazoa; phylum Chordata; class Mammalia; order Cingulata; family Chlamyphoridae; genus Tolypeutes; species Tolypeutes matacus. Next base: position 6,358,469 of record JAKSZT010053929.1, read on the forward strand.
GCAATTTTTCAGCCTTCCAGACTGTTTTCCATGCATGATTGAGGGGGGAATCTCCTTCTCCTCAGGGCTGGCTTCCATATGGAGAAACTTCCATATAGGAATAAGACTGGCCTCTCACCCTGCCCCTCCTTCCCTCCCTCATCACCGTGAGAGGAGGGTTGACCATTCACCCGCCAGATGAGCTGGGAGGAGCTGGGAATGTTGGGCTAGAGCCCTTAGTTCTCATTTTTGGACTCCCGCCTACGCACTGGAGACTTCCAGCCTGCTCCGGCCATGTGGAAGAGGCCTGACTGCCCTATGGCAGATGTCTGTGGCCATCGACTTGTGCCAGCTGGAGAGTAATATGGGTATGCCTACTTGGCTACAATCTAAAGTCATGCTCTCCAATCAGCCTTTTTAAAAACTAAAGGTGACATTTTTATCTCTACCCTTCTGACTCCTATATCTCTCCCTCAGTGGAGTTCAAATTTAGGAAAACAGGATGTTATCTATTGACTTTCTAAAGTCCCAAACACAATATACAATTGATACTGTAGACAATTTTTATACAAAAGAATTATATATAGATAGATACATAGATACATACATACATACATACATACATACATACATACATACATACATAGATAATTCTGCTTTGCAACTTGATTTCTTTTCTTAACAATATATCTTAGGGACACTTCCAGGTCAGGACTTAACACATCCATGTTCTCTGACTCACTAAGTCTTCTGTTATACAGATACACTGACTCAATTATATTTATTTAACTCTGCCAATTGCTATTCAGAGTATCCCAATTTTACTCTATTACAAATGATGCTCATCCTTGAATATATCTTTGCACATCTGTGCAAGTATGTCTGTAGATAAGTTCCTGGGAATGGAACTGCTGGCTCTAAGGGTTTGTAGATTTTACTTTTTGATAAATAGTTGCCACATTGCCCTCCAATCAATTTATTCTCCTGGCAACAGTGTATGTGAGTAACCATTTCTCCACACTCAGACCAACACCGAAGTTTTCATTAATGTCATAGGTATCAGGGTTAAATTTGCATTCCTCTGAAATCTAGACTTCAAAATCCAACTTCTGGTGATGGGCTTCTCTTACTTTATTTCCAGCACGCCTGCTCGTCATCCCAGCCTGCCACCTGCCTCGTTTCAAAGCCCTGGTTCCATATCTTTGCGCTGTGCCCCCTTGCAAATCCGCCCCCTTGGGCCAACCCAGTCACTCTTCTCCTCCCATAAACCAGGCTCCTCGAATAAAAGCACCCAACTACCACACATTTATGGCCTTTGACTAGCCCCTGTTCCCTGCAAGAACCAATCCAAAGCTTTCCCACTCTTCCTGAGCCCCGCCCCAGGCCCCCACCCCTCCATCTCAGCAGAAGGATGGGCCACCTCCTGCCCAGAGAAACTCCCTTAGCTCTTGGCTGGATATAAAGCCACCATCCCCAGCCTCAAAGTGGGGCTCCACCTCAAGGCCAAACCTAATACCTTCTTCTTGAGTCCATTCTTCCTAATTCCTAGAGTAAATTCTCATAGTATTAGGATTTAAACATTCCTTTTTCATACGGTATTTTTAACCTTTCCTTCTACACTTGTGCCCTCCCCACAACTTTAAAACATTCTGAAATCTATCTCATATTAAACAAATACTTCCCCCTTCCTCAGCCCCCTGTCTTCATTTATCCATTACCCTCTCCTTCACAGCCAAGGCTCTTGAAAGAACAGCCTGCATTTATTGTCTCATCTCCCCTTTACCTCTCAACACGTTATAATCAAGCTACCATCCACATGACTCCACTGAAACTTACATGGCAAAGGTCACCACTGGCGACCTCCTAGATATCAAAAACACTGGACACTTCTCAGTTCTAGTCTTCTAGAGTTTTCTGTGGCATCTGACACTTCTCAGTTCTAGTCTTCTAGAGTTTTCTGTGGCATCTGAGACTTTGGATCAAGCCCTGACTCCTGAAAGTCTCTCCTCTTTGACTTTGGAACTGCTCGTAGAACCACTTCTCTAACAATCAAATCTGATGATGTCACTTTCTTGCTTAAAAGAGGCTAATGAGGAAAGGATATGAACAGAGGGCTGGCAAAATATAAATGGCCAACAAACATGCAAAAACACACTCAGCCTCACACATAACTGGGATCCGATGAGCATAACTTTTCTGGAGGTCCTCAGGCACACATCATCCCAGCTAATTAATTTTTTAAAAATGTAACAAAAACTCATTTCCAAGAATATTTCCCACTGTATTTATAATTTTAAAAAGAACCAAGAAATAACCTAAATGTCCAACGACAGGGGCCAGATGCTAAACAAAGCATGATTTTACCTTTATGATGGTTAAATTTACAACTTTATAGGCACTAAAAGTAAGGCGTTGTTAGAAGAATATTTAATGGCTTCAGGAAAAACTCATGACTCAGTATTAATACAAATGCAGAGTAGAAAAACAGGGTGTGAACTAGAATCTATTTTTGCAAAATGTGTATCTAAGTATTGGAAAAAAGTCTGGAACGTTAACAAGGTTATTATGAAGTGACATAATTACACATAATTTAAAATTTTATTTTTGCATAGTTCAATATTTTTGAAATTTTCTATACTACATATTATATTTGCAATCAGATTTTTTGAGCTATGAAAATTTTTAACATACAAACCTACACAGGTGATAAAATTATATAGTACGTAATAACACCCACAGACACACATGCAAAGTACAAGTAAAACTGAATAAATCTGAATAAGATAGGTTGATTGCATCGCTGTCTGTACCTTGTTTGTGATACTGTGCTAGAGTTTTGTAAAATGTAACTACTGAGAGAAACTGGGCAAAGTGTACTTGGGATTCTCTGAATTACTTCTTACAACTGCACCCTAATCCATTTTCTCAATTTTTTTTTTAAAAAAGGAAAAAAACAACTTTACATCTCCATATAGAGATTTTATTATCCTAATTTTTTTTCAGGTGAAAACACTAGAGCCACTCCCATTAATGTCAGGAATAAGAGAAGGATGCAGAATCACATCATTCGACCATATCCCATAGGTCTTAGCCAATGTACTGAGATGGGGGAGGGGGGGAAGTTATGATAAATAATTGGAAAAGTAGACCAAACATATCATTATTTGCAGATGATATCTGCAATCTAGAATACAAGAAAATCCACCAAAAAAACCATCAGATGAATAGGATTCAGAAAAGTAGCTGGATATAAAATTAATATAAGCCAATCAATGGCTTTCCTATAGACCAGCCCAGGATTTGTCCCCATTTTTATGCCATCACGTAATTTTTTTTTTCTGTTGCCAAACAATTCAACCTATTCTTATAAGAATAAGGTTGAAAATGATATGTGGTAAATGTGTTAGGAAGAAGAGATAAAACACTGCAAGCAGAATGGTTAAAAACAGCTTGAGGGGGGCGGATGTGGCTCAACTGGTTGGGCGTCCGTCTCCCATATGGAGCGACCTGGATTCGATCCCCGGGATCTCCCGGTAAAATAAAAAATAAAAAAATAAAAAAATAAAAAATAAAAACAGCTTGAAAACTTGGTTTCCATGTTCAAAGCGCACAGGAGCTCCTGAATGGAGGGAGGAGCAGGTTCCCCTGGCTTGGGAGTGGCCAGGAAGCCCACAGCAACAGAGCCCAGGCCCAGAATACTTGGCTTCCTTTAAACAGACAGAGGTACATTTGGGCCTTACCATCTTGCCACTGACCGTGGCCTCTAGCGAGTCTACCAGCTCCGCTGTGACCCCAATGAGGTTGTGGTAGTCCGCCTGGATCTTGCTGTACCGTCTCAGGTATGTCATTGACCTACGCTCCGCTTCCACCAGCTGCTGGTGGAGCTGCTGCAGCATTTCTAGGGAGACAATTTACATTAAAAATCAAACAGAGTAACAGCAACAAAAGTACCACAAACATTTTTTAAAATTATATTCTTCTCAAAGGATTCCCATACCTCCTGCCGGAACATTTTTGCTAAAACAATGAACTGGATAATTCATGTTTGACACTTTACTTCTATTTCGTGCCACAAAGTGCTTTGAAATCACTGATTTTACATTTCTTGTCTCTGCACATTCAATTGAACCATAGCTGGTTTTCCTAACAAAATCTATTTCCTTGACTGAACCCCAAGCAACTACTCTTAGTTCTTCTTTCTATATATAAGAAACAAAATAGTTTCCTTCTACAATCAGCTCAGGAAATAGCTGAACCAAACCTGTGTCCTTTTCTCTGTGTTTGCCCTGTGAAGTTATCTGGGGGACAAGTCCTATCTGCAAGACTGCTTGACAGGTGCTAGAAAAACTAGAATCCAGAATAAGATTCCAGGTGCTCATTCTGCCAGTTTAAGAGGGCCCAGAGCTCCCCCCTCCCCCACCTCCATCCAGGCCTCAGAGCAGGCAGCCTTGGAAAGCTCTAGCTTGGAATCTTCAGCCCCTACCCCACCCCCGCTTGTCAAGACTGATGGCCAAGCCATCCCCAGCACAGGTGGCCTAGGTGACCCTTCAACCTCCATTGGTGTCAGCACGTCTCTGCTCTATCTACTTTTCCCCTTCCCTTGAAAACTTTTGGACAGAAGGAAGTAGTGCTGCTCCCAAACCCAATTAACTCACTACTGACCTCATTCAGGCACTGTGTAATATTTAAAGTCTTCATTTTAGGCCACGTTTCACGTAGGCAGAGACAGATTTAAAAATTGTAAAAACCTCGTCAATGGTGAATGATGATTGTGGTTGACAGTACAAACACAAGAATGTTCCTCTATTAAAAGGTATTAAGAATATGGAGATACATGGAAAAATACAATCAATGTGACATACTATAAACTATAGTTAACAGTAATATTTGTAATATTTTTACAGCAATGGCAAAGAAGGTACTACACCAATGCTAAGGGTAAATAATGGGAGTGTGTAAGAGGGTATGGGATTTTTCCTTTTGGAGTAAAGAAAATGTTCTGAAACGAACTGAGCTGGTGACAGCACAACCCTGTGATGAAACTGAGAGCCACTGAGAAAACTCTTTGGATGGACTGTACAAGGCAGGGGACCATATAACACAGTGAACCCATGGTGAATGATGGACTGTGGTTAACAGTACAAATATGAGAACTTTCTCTCATGAACTATAACAAATATATAATACTAATACATGGTGTTAATAGAATGGTTTGTGGGGAAAATACACCAAATATAAGCTATGGACTATTGATAGCATAATATTATGATAATGTTCTTTCATCAACTATAACAAGTGCATCACAACAATGTAAGGTGGTGGTGGCAGGGTAATGTATGGGAATCCTGTATGGATTATTTTGTAAACTCAGAACTTCTGAAATAAAAAAAAAATTATGAAGACCTGGGCTCAAATCCCAATTCTACCACTTTCTTGCTGGGTAACCTTAGACAAAATATTTAACTTCTCTGATTGTTATTTCTTAACCTATAAAATGACAATTACCTTGTAGGGTTACTGTGAGGATTAAATGAGAAAATACTTTCAAAGAGCCTAGTAGAGTGGCCCATCACAGGTAACCAATAAGTGGTAGCTATTATTATTTCATTTCATGAAAATGGGTCAAACATTTTCTAAATGTATTTCTATGCACATGGATAGTTTGAAAAGGTGGCAGAAAGGTTACATCCTGAAACAATGGTATGTAAATTTTGTAATATATCAGAATCATCCAAATAATTTGTTAAAAATAAAGCCAATCAGGCCATGCCCCCAGAGATTCTGATTCTGTAGATAGTGGATGGGGTCTGAGCATCTATATTTTCAACAAACTTCCCAATGGCTCTGAGGCATACCACAAGTCTGAGAACCATTGTCCTAAATTATTCATTCTTCTTAGTTTATATCCTAAATGGTCATAAGGATCTCCACATTCAAACTATATTTCAAAATAATTTCACATTTCACAATTATGTGCTAGTGTGCAGAAGCAAATATGCATATAAAAATCTAATAAAACTCCAAATCTCATTAAAATACCACATGAAAATGAACTACTATTATTACTCAGCACCATCAAATCTCAGTACTGAAAGATAACTTTAAAAAATCATCTGGCTTAGAACTTATATCCAGTACTTGAACCACTGGAGACCATTCCTGGAAATTATTTGTTAAGCTTCTCCTTAAACATTATTAGGGAGAGGGGGGTCGCAACCTTCTTCCTGCTTCTTACAGCGTGTTAAAATTTTGCTAAGTATTATTAAAGCTTTCTCATATGTATAAAATTCAAAATTAAACTAAAACTTCCAACGATGATAACTCTACAGAATACTCATAATCCATTTAATGGTAGTACGTATTAAAGAGCTTCTGAGCAAACTTTTTCAACATATGCCAAGTGGCACATGATGAAGGAAGTACCAAAACCCCTTAGCTGGGCCATGACCTCCCAGATCATCAATGTAAATGTCACCAGAGTGGTCCCTCTCTAAGGGGCACTGCATAAAGGAATTCTTCCCCACAGAAATTCATTTTGCATTCACCTAAATGTAAGGGAATATTTGTAGAACTCTTGCCTTAGGAACCCAGAACTGGAATTTATGGCAATTTCAAAATATAGCATGTCTGAGGAAAAAGAAACCTAACATCCAGCAGCCTACAGGAATAAAAAAAAAGTAGGCAAGCGGGCTGAAATGTTTGTGACCATGTAACAGGAACAACCTGCTTTCCAGAGACGTCACCCTGAAGACATGTTAGTTGGCGAAAAACAGGACCCGACCGTTACTGTAAGCTATTTGGGGAACGATTCAAAAGATATCAACTGTCTTTCAGAGCATTAAACAAAACTTTGACTTTTTTCCCTGTCAATAATTTTATGAGGAAAAAAAAAAAAAAGTTTTATGAGACAAGGACCACTAAGTCAAGATGCTTGGCCATGCAAGACTTCAGCTTTAACAGAGATGGCTTTTAGAAATTCCATGTTATTTTAATGAAACTGTCTTAGTCACTCCAGTAAAATTTATTGAGACTCTTCATATTTCAAAACTACTGGCAGAAATCTGTGCAAAAGTCTATAGAACTGCAAGCCAAGTTTCAAACAAGAGATATATGCAACTAAAAGTATGTCAGTTAAGGTTGTACAAAGTTTCCTATTCCAGTATGCAATGGAACAGTAACAAATGTGATGCCAATCTCTTCCCAGCCAAGAAGCCAAGCTTCCTTCACATTTTAAAAAAATAGCAATAAGGTTTTAATTTTAGAGCCCCTTTGGCTGCTCAGGACAAAATGATAAATATTAAAATATGGAATTATTTTTTTAACTTAATATAAAAACCTAAAATCACTCACTCTATCTTTACAATATGATACACACTTTCTTCTCTGTATTTAGATATAAACTGGCCCTTTGCTATTTTGGTAATCCACAAATACTAGATGAAGAAAGTCTAAATTTACATTTAAGAATATAGGTCATCACAAAAAAAATACCATTTAGGTCTCTGACCTCTAGAACATGTTCAGTAGCTCATGTTTTGAAGGGGCCAAACCAACTAATATGAGAAATGCTAGAAGATACTATTTCTACAGCCTTTTTAAATGGCTAGGTGAAAATAAAATCTTTATGCTATATTGTCAACCTAAATTTTTATTTAAACACCACTGTTTAATGTGTTTCATGGGTTCTGGAAGAATTTTCCACTCTAAGCTCTTTTCTTGCCTTCTTCAAAAAGCTCATGGAAAAAGCTTTTTGAAACCTCTTTCAGCAAGACTCATAGGATAATATTACCCAAACACATCGAATTAAACTGTGTCTTGGGGTTGCTGCAGCCTCTTCTGCAGGAGGAGGGGACAGAGCAGTGACAACTGGCTGTCATGCCACTAAAAGAGGCCGAAGCCCTGGTAACAAGGGCCCTGTGGTGCCTCTCTGATCCCCACGGCAAGACTGGGACTGCCAGACTCAAGTCCACAGACGTTCTGCTCAGCTAGCCACAGAAAACTCTATCCAAATCACATGTAAAGCGGGCTTGCCAACACTGGTCTCCCTGCCGAATTTCCAAATTAAAGATCTGTAGAAAAACCCAGGCAATTTGCTCTATTGGCTCTCTCTCTCCTATGCATATCTTAACTGCAGAATGGGCCACTTGTCAGAGGCATAACTGGTTCCTTGCAGAAAGCCAGCCTCAAAAACTGCAAGGGAGGGTGGCTGTGACAGGAGCTGACAGAAACCCAGGAATCGGAGAGAAGTTTCTCACCAGCCTTCCCTTCCCCGGTGCCTAGGAGTCTGAAGGCCAAAGCCGACCAGGGGCTTAGCATATTCAAAGCAGACCTAGGGCAGTTCTCTGGGGCCCAAAAGATGTGGGATGAGGTGGTGGTTTTAAAATATGTCTGCAAATTCCTTGACACTCCTCCCGAACCAGAGGTGGAGCCTAAGTCCCCTTCTCCTCGAAGTATGGGCTACCCTTAGCATTTACTTTTAAGGAAGAGGATGCACCAGAAATGACTGAGTGACTTCAGAAGCTCTCACCTGGCTCTCCTGGGGATGTACACCCTGGGAACCGAGCTGCAGGTAGGTTTTCTAGTGAAGGGCCTCTGCTAAGAGCCCAGCTGACTGCCAGCCTCGACCACCAGGCCTGGGAATGTGCGGGACAAGGCTCTCAAGATGCCAGCTCATGTGAGACCCCGAGGAAGAACTGCCTCACCCAGCCCACGACTCCCAGAACCATGGAGGAGGAGGATGTCGATGATGATAATGAATGAATGCTGTTGTTTTATGCCACAGTGTTTGGAGTGGCTTGTTGTGCAGCAACAGAACAGTGGGGTAAAGGTGCATTTCGAGGAATTGCAGGACAAGATCCAAATGCCACGCTGGGTTCAAGAGTTCCAACTGTGCTGGGTGTAAGAAAGTGGGCGCGGAGCGCACCCCAGCCAAGGATAGGGACGTGCACTCACACGTCAGGGAGCAATTGAAGCACTGCAGAAACCAGCAGGACGCTACTCTGGAGCTTAACGGTGCTGCCGAGCAGAGCAACCGCAGGGAGCTCCAGGCTCCGCTAAAGCCAGACAGCAGCTGGCGACTCTTGGGCCCTTCCAAGTTGACCCCAGAAGGCACCTATGTTCCCCAGCACCTCCCTCCACAGCCAGGCAGGGGTCAGAGGGAAAGAATTCCATGAGCACTGCAGGTAGGGGCAGCACAGCTGCAGAACCAGCCACACACAGAGACGAGCTCGGGGAGGAGGGCAGGGGTAGGCAAGGCTGCAAGCAGGGCAGAAACTCTCCTTGGCAGAACCTACCAGAGCTCCCTTTGTGTGTCAAATATAAAGCACTGCTTGCTTGTCAACTCCTGGCAAAGAGCTAAATAAGTTATGAATACTTCCTTTCTTTACAAAATTTTAACTCTCTCAAAAGAAGCACGGCAAAACAGTGCCAGCAAGTTTTGAAATCCTCTCTAATATTATTCTGCTTTGAAAAGGGCAAATGTGAAATGTTGTGGCACAAAAGATCAATTTCATGTAGTAAAACTCCACCTGCTGGGAACTGAGGAACATGCCATCAGCACACAAAAGGCATAGTCTCTTCCCGACAGCAACATTTCACAAGGTGGCTTCACAGATAAAATCTGGCAAAGTCCCCAATTGTGGCCACCAATTTCCTATTAGCTTTTCACCTTACTGAAAAACAAACACTACCAGTAAAAATTACTGACCACAGAAAAACATCACTTTATGCTAAAAACTTCAGATTGGCCAGTTTGGACAGGAAGTGGCAGCATGTCCGGGCGCTGCTTTTGGAGTTCCCAGAAGGCCTGGGGGCGCTGGTCCTGTTCTGGTGGCAGAGCCGCTCCTGCGAAGAGAAAGGCGCCTGCCCTGTAGCATGCCCGGCCTCTGAAGAGTTTATTTTTTCTATATTTGAATTCTCTGTTGTAGATTTATGTAAAAATACATTCTCTTTTTGAAAATAAAGATTTTCATGTCTTGTAAAAAATAAACCACTTCAGATTGGAATTCCTACCTTGTTCAAAAAAAAAAGGAAATGCTTTATAAGAACAAGTACTCCACATGGTGTCAATAAAGGATGTATGCAAAAAAATATTCCAAATGTACGCTATGGACCACTGTTAGCGGTAATAGTCTGATGATGTTCTTTCATCATCTGTAACAACTGTTCCACAACAATGTAAGGTGTTGGTGGAGGGGTGAGGTATGGGAATTCCGCTCATTATGCACGATTGCTTTGTAAGTTCACAACTTCTTTAATAAAAAATATATTTAAAAAAAAAAAAAATCACAAGTACTCCAGACTGCTGCTGAGCAAAGGCCCCATTTGACTAGTACTAGATAAATGCGGGACTGTGTCTTCTAACGGTGCTTCTGCGGTTATTTTATTTCTCCATGGCTTAGCTACCTGGTAAGCAAAACAGAGCCAATAGTACCAGCCATCCTGAAAAGTGGGCCTCAAGGGATCACAGAGACACATGACTGCAAAGCACTTCATAAACACTGAGGCTTTTAAAAGCCTCATTTGCCAAGTCCATGAATACTCTCTCAGTCCCTAGCTCACTACTAGAAATCCGAGTTGGCAAAGGAGTTCTTACACACATTTTAATCTAGATGATTTACCTTTGTTACTTTGTCCATTCTCCTTCTGGGATGAAAAAGAAGTTCAGGAAAATAGGTGTTCAGATATGGTAGGGTACCTCCGGTTGCATGGCCAATTTGAGAAAGAACCTCAGCGTGGCAAAACAGAATTCTCAAGACAGTGAAGCCAGTGGCCAAATGTTGCTATAAATAGCAAAGACAGTTACTGACTTCTCAATATTCGGATGACTCACTTCCAAATAAATCCTCTTCTCTCCATCTCAATCATTACTGTGTGAGTCCAAGTCTTGCACTATTTCAACAGCCTCCTAACTGGCCTCCTTGCTCCCTTACAAAAGTCCTTCCCTACTGCTACCAGAACGGTCTACTAAAAATGCAAACCTGAATTCATACTCTTGAACTCCGTAACTTCATTTTTAAAGCTTTATCCTAAGGAAACTGAGATTGGGGTGAGACTAGCAGAACACAGTGTTTCAGCACACAGACTCAGGAGGCAGAATGCCTGGGCTGGATCTCTGGCTGCAGGAACGAAGGCAAATTATTTAACCTGGTTTGTTTTGGGTTTTTAAAAACGTTTGTGGTAATGTTTTGATGGAGATATAATTCACATTCTATAAAATTCACCCATTTAAAGCGTACATTTCTAAGTTTTTAGTCTATTTACACGGTTGCACAACCATTACCATAATCAATTTTAAAACATTCTCATCACCCCAAAAAGAAACCCAGTGCCCACTAGCAGTTACTCCCATTCTCCTATCTGCCAGGCCCCAGCAACCACTTATCTGCTTTCTGTCTCTATGGATTTGCCTACTCTGGCCCTTCCTTACCAATGGAATCAACAAGTGACCTTTGGCATCTGGCTTCCTTCACTCAGCACAATGTTTTCATGTCCATGTTGTAGCGTGTATCAGAATTTCGTTCCTTTCTGTTGCCAGACAACATTCCATAGTATGGACAGACCACACTGTGTTTAACATTCATCAGTTGGTGGATATTTGGGTTGTTTTCACTTTTTGGCAATTATGAATAACGCTGCTGTGAACATTTGTGTACAAGTCTTGTGAGAGTATGTTTTCATACTCACACAGGAGAACTGCTGGGTCACATGGTAATTCTATGTTTAATCTTTTAAGGAAACAATCTGTTTTTGAAGAACATTTAAGAATATGGGGAAATGTTCTCTGCATTTGGTAAAAATATTTTAAAAATACATACACATGTACCTATCCACATTTATTGTATACATGACACATTTCGGGGTGTATGTATGTACACAAATACATTTCTGTGCTTTCCAATTTTTCTATAAAGAAATATGTATCACTTTTATAAAAAGGGAGAAAAAAAGTGTTGCTGCTATTGTTTTACTTTTAGGAGGTACTGGGGATTGAACCCAGGACCTCTTATATGAGAAGGAGGTGCTCAACCACTGAGCTACACCCGCTGCCCTGCTGTTGTTGTTTTAATGTAGATATTACCATGTCATTCTGCCACTTGAAAAATTTCAAAGGCTCCTCATTACTTACAGGACCTTACACAAACCTTCGTGGTCTGACCCCTGCCTAGTCTCTGACTTGCTCTATCTCAATCGTTCTGCTCCAGCAATACTGGATTCTTCATAGTTTCCCAAACACACTGACTCAGTGCCTTTGCACAGGCTGTTCCCTCTACCTGGCATTCCCATTCCGCACTCTGCCCACCTCACAAATTCCCATTTTATTGTTCAAAATGCCAGCTTGGCTAAGAGAACTATGCCTTGGCCCTTTTCTTTGTATTCTTAATTCCAAGAATGGTATTTAATTCATAGCAGAAGCTTAATAAATGTGTTGTGGAACTGAATTGCAAATATTTTTATGTAACAAGGAAAAGAAAAGAATCACATTTATAGTTTGCTGCTACATATTTACTCTATTTGCTTCAAAACATGTCAAATAGGATGAGAGGTAACAGTACTTGCAAACTATAAAATCAATAGCTAACATTTATTTATTGTGGTGGTGGCTGCACAACTCCATACATTTCCTAACAGACAGTCAGTTGTACTTACTATGTGCCAGACTGTTTTAATTTGATCCTCATAATTTTCCCATGAAGTAAGGAGATATTAATACACTAATATATTCTTAATATAACTAATATACTTTACTATGTAAAATTTCTTTTGTATTAACATAACATATTAAAAAGTTTCAATCTGAGAAATATATATTTTTTAAATATTAAAAGAATCATAAGCCAAGTTGGAAATGTTTCCCAATTTCACTGAAAACTGCCGTTTATATTTAGAAATATGGACATGGCACCATCACAATATTCTAGGGTAGGTGGAAGTATTTGAACGAAAGCCATCAGGAGATGAGACCCTAGAGGCTGTAGGTTCAGTCGGACTGTGGACAGTCTCCAGGCTGGGCTAAGGATGTGAATGCAGGCAACAAGGGGCACTCACCAAACCTTAAGAAGCTGAAGTAGAAGAACCAGGGACAAAAGAGTTTGAATTAGGAAAAGGGAGTTCAATGTGCTAGAGTTAGAAAAGAAGGTATTATGCAGCAAAGCAACCTAAATATTTCATTAAACAGAACAAGCACCAACTTTGCAATTCAAAATGTTATGTTCTTGTTATGAGATGACTTATTAACTCTTGATATATTCTTGCTCTGAATAGAAAGAAGCAAGTGTCCTTAAAGACTAACAGGCTTTGGGACATCCAGCCTCCCACGGTGGTTACGGCACCCTCACATTCCGCTCCTCCTGGGGCCCTGGTACCCGTCCAGTCAAGTGTTCCTTTTTACTCTCAAAAGTGTCCCGATTTGAATTGGATTGTGGTGGTGGCTGCACGACTCCACACAATTCCTAACAGCCACTGAGTTGTACGTTTACAATGGGTTAATTTAATGGTGTATAATTATACTTCAATAAAGTGCTAAAAAAAAAAAAAAAAAAAGTCCTGATGTGAATGACAAGTTATGTGCCATGGCCTCAAAGCCTTAAAAGTGCTCAAAGGACAGTCATTCCAAGGATTCTTTTCCAAAAAGACAGACTTTTTTCCCCCTACCAAGGCAGTTTCTAAGCACATGACATAAAAACAAGACCCTAGCCAAGCTTCAGAGACCCGACACCAAACGAGCTGAACTGCACAGGCCTTGGCACAGCCAAGCATTAGAGCTGCACTCATCTGGTAAATATTCAGGTAACACTCTAAATAGAATCTGCTCTAAAAACAGCAGGCGGTCTCTATTTGCTTCAAAAGGATACATACAGTGTTAAAAGCTTAGGCGTTTTACTAGCTTTGAAAATTAAAGCCAGAAACTTTTCCAACTTCAGCTTTAATTCTGGAGTCCACGAATCCTGAAGGAAAAAACAAAGAAACAAAAATAAAAATAAAATAAGCACGAAATGCAGAGGACATCGTCAAGGTGATAAAGCCATTAGGTTAAAAAGTCTGGTCAGAGCTACTGCCACCAAAAGCAAGATGTCTTGCCAGTGATGTGATGCTGTGAAAAACAGGTTTTAGGACATCTGACCAATTCAGTTACAGAAGATTCAAGTACCAGCAGCAGAAGAAAAGGACATACCTCTTTCATAAACAAGGAAAAAGTATACAATTTGAATATTTCATGTGATTTAACTATACCACAACAAGTAACCTTATTAGGTTGAATACTGAAAATAACCCAGTACAGTTTCGGTATACATGGCACCAGAAGGCCTAACACCAGCAGTTACGGTGAAGTTACTGAAAGTTTCCCAAAGAAAGGGATTCATTCCCGTAACAATGGCCATTGGGATCAAGACAAAGGACAGAAGCCTGAAATACCCCATTTTATGTCAAGAATTACAGGGAGCCAATGTGGCCCAGTGGTTGAGCTGAGCATCGGCTTCCCATATACGAGGTCCAGGGTTCAATCCACGGCCCCGGTACCTCAAAAAAAAAAAATATATATATATATATATATATATGAGGAATAGATGTGGCTCAAGCGGTTGAGCATCTGCTTCCCACATAGGAGGTCCTGGGTTTGGTCCCCAGTGCCTCCTAAAAACAAAAAAATAAACAACAAACAAACAAAAAATCAACTCAGGGGAGCTGATGTGGCTCGGTGGTTGAGCGCCAGCTTCCCACATACAAGATCCAGGGTTCAATCCCTGGCCCCAGTATCTCAAAAAAAAGTCAGAATTTCCCAGAGTTGTTCAAGACACAAAACCTCAAACACAGAAGCACAAAAATCCCAAGTAAAAATAGAAATCTATCCCAGACACATCATCATGAAATTATAAAATCTTACTTACAAAGGAACAGGAGTTCAACTAATAGCCAACTTCAAAATAGCAACAATGGGAACTAGAAGAAAATGTAATATCTTAAATATAGTAAAAGAAAATAACTCTAAACCTAGTATTCTAAACCCCATGTGAGAACAGACAAACAAGAACTGAAAGAAGAGACCCGCACTAAAGGAGATTTTAAAGGAATGTACTTAAGGCAGAGGAGAAAATGATCCCTAATAGACGGTTCTCAATGCAAGATGATATGGTAAGGAAAAACCTGGTAAATATAAGGGTAAATCTCTATACACGCTGATTGTATAAAATAAGAGATGTCTAATCTGTAGGGCTAAAATACATAGTTAAAATACTTGACAACAATGGCACATAAATTGGGAAGGGGGTGAAAGAAGTCAATGCATTCTAAGGTCCTTCTAATGTTCAGAAAGAGAACAGAGGTACTAACTTTAAGCTTTATTATGTGTACATGCTAAAATATCTATGATAACCATTAAAATAACAAATACAGAGAAGAGCAAAAGGCAAAAAACATGGGATAAAATGAATCTCCATGAATACTTAAAGTCACTAGGTTCATTAAAGCATCAGAACTAAGTATCCAAGATGTGCCGGGGAGCGCCAAATCCAAGGGTGGGCAGCTGCCTGCTGCAGCCAAAGCTGGTCTGTCTCTGACTTTGCCAGCAACACCTCATCTTGACCTAAGGCTTTCTCCATGTGGCTGTGTCGTAAGTTTCACAAACAGAAGTCTTCACTGTGAGAAAATATAATGCCCCCTTTCAAGTTTCATCATATTCCTGTTTTATTTCTTCAACCTTCTAGGAGAAGAAGGGGGTAAAACTAGATTCAGATGGATAAGAAAAATAAGCACAAAATTCTACTTGGCTACCCTACAACAAGCCTGCTTTTATGAAATCAGTCAACCAACTAACTAGCAGCCACTATTCAGGAGTGAGGAAAGCCATTTCATAGAATCATAGCTAAACAGGAAACTGAAATGTCCTAGCACTTGGAAGAACTTGGAAGAATTGCTTCAACTGTTCAGTGGCAGGAAAGCTCCATACAGATTACTGAAAAAAGAAGGAGGTCTTTAGAAAAAGCAATGTAATTATATCAAATTTATTTCATATTACATCAAAATTATTTCAGTCTCTAAATGCATTTCAATAATCCTTCCATTGAGGTATCTTAATTTTGGGAAAATAACAAAAATTATTATAATGGTTAAACGTTGTTAAAAATTGTTATGCTGAAATGTCAATTAAAATGAAGTATAATGATTAAAAGAGCTACCAGCGAACAGCCTGATGGAAATAACAGAACACAATCAGGTGATCAGATATATGCCAAACAAGTGAGAATTTTAATACAAATAAAAACATACACAGCCAGTAACTGTGTAAAATACCCTCATTCTATTTCAGGCTACTAATTTTCAATTCTCAACTGAAAAGTATACGTGGTACAGGACGTCATCGACACGGTGATGTAAGATATCCCCTGGAAAAGTCTTCCCTCAGAACCAATTAATGAAAGAACAAATCCCACTTGCTAAGAACCCTGGAGAACAAGGGAGACTGAAGAAGGACTCTCCAAAGCTGAATTGAAGAAAAAGAACAATAATCTCCAAGATCAGGGAGGAAATTCCCATGGTGGCCCTGCCACTGCGCTCCCCTCCCCTCATCTGGTCCCGCGCAGCTTGAGAGTTATGTAGAGACAGGAGAGCATGGCCCAGGTCCCTCCAGCCACGGCTGCAGACTACTGAGCCACTCACAGCAGCAAGTGAGAACCCCAACAATGCCGAGGCACAGGGACCCAAGTCTACAGAGAACCAGGGCAGAACACAAGACACTAAGTTGTGATGCACACAAAAGGGCCCCCAGGGGAGGGAGGTAGCTGCGGCAGAACTGATGGCAAGAGGTGTGCACACTCAATCCCGTTTCTATTGGCTGGGCCACCTAAACACAAAATGGACTTTTCTGGAGTGACCCACCTTTTGGATTGACCCCATCAGGCTCCCCAGGGTGGGATACTTTAATGGAAAAGAAACTGGAAGCAGAAAAGCCTCACAAGAAAAAAAAAAAAGAGGGGTTAAACTGAACTATTTTAAGACAGAATAGGTCACAGAAATGAAAAGTACAGGAAAAAAGGAACACTGAGTAAAGGAAAGAATTTAAACAAATTATAGGAGCTGGGGGGAAAAATTTGCACAAAAACAAACAGAGAATATCAAGATTCCTGGAGAAGGAACAAAAGGAAAGGAAGCTTTCTCCTGGAGATGAAACAATTGCACAAAAAGCATAATCTTAAAAATTGCACCACACATCCAGGGCAAGAATCAGAGGAAGAAGAGCTGATAAAATCTGAACAATTAAACACGGGCTACTCTAAAGATCTAGAATAAGTTGGACCAAACAGCAAAGAAGAGCCAATCAACAATAAAACAAGGCCAATCAACAATAAAACCTTAGACAAGAGGGAGACACTGACCTTCAGAGATAACTCATCAAGATAACCAGATGCCTAGACATCAGCCAAATATTACAAGATATACAAAGAAACAGGAAGATATGGATCCATCAAGGGAAAAAATTAAACTTCAGAGGAAAAAAAAAAAAAAAACCCACAAAAATCTTTAGAGGAGACACAAAATTTGGAACAACTAATCAAAGAAATTTAAACAAATCTCCTAAGTCAATTCAAGGAGATGAAGGAAAATATAGTTATAGAGCTAAAGGATATTAAGAAGACACTGTATGAGCATAAAAAAGAACTTGAAGGTATAAAAAGAAACATAGAGGGAAGCGGCTGTGGCTCAATCAGTAGGGCTACCGTTTACCATGTGGGAGGCTCCGGGTTCAGTTCCCGGGGCCTCTTGGTGAGGGCAGGCCTGCCCACGCGGCGTGGTTGGTTGACCCGGCGAGCGCGGGCAGCAAGGGGGGGGATACATGAATAAATAAATAAAATCTTTAAAAAAAAAAAAAAAAGAAACATAGAAATTACAGGGATGAAAGGCACAATAATAGGGATTAAAAATACATTAGAGGGAAGCGGCTGTGGCTCAATCGGTGGGGCTCCCGTTTACCATATGGGAGGCCCCGGGTTCGGTTCCCGGGGCCTCCTGGTGGGGGCGGGCCCGCCCGCGCGGCGTGGTTGGCTGACCCAGCGAGCACAGGCAGCGGGGGGGGGGATGAATGAATAGATAAAAATAAAATCTTAAAAAATATATATATATTAGAGGCATATACCAGAAGATTTGAACAGGAAAAAAGAATCAGTGAACTAGAAGACAGGACAATTGAAATCATACCATCAGAAGAGCAGGTAGAAAAAAGAAGAGGAAAAATTGAGCAGTGTCTCAGGGATTCAAGTGACAGCACATAGCATACAAACATATGTGTCATGGGTGTCCCAGAAGAAGGGAAAGGAAAGGGGGCAGAAAGAATATTTGAGGAAATAATCATCCCAAATTTCCCAACTCTTATGAAACACATAAATGTCCAGGAAGCACAACATACTAGCAAAAACAATAAATCCTAATAGACCTACTCTGAGACACTTACTAATCAGAATGTCAAATGCCAAAGATAAAGAGAGAATTCTGAAAGCAGCAAGAGAAAAGTGATTCATCACAAACAAGGGATCCTCATTAAGACTAAGTGCCAATTTCTGATCAAAAACCCTGGAGGTGGGAAGGCAGTAGTATATTTAAGGTACTGTAAGAGAAAAACTGCCAGCCAAAAAATCTTTATCTGGCAAAACTGTCCTGCAAAAATGAGGGAGAGTTTAAAATATTCACAAATAAACAGACACTGAGAGAGTTTGTCAACAAAACCTGCCCTACAAGAATTACTAAAGGAGTTCTGCAGGTTGAAAGGAAATGACAGGAGAGAGTGTTTGGAGTAGAGTGAAGAATGAAGATTATCTGTAAGGGTAACTAAAAAGGTAAATGCAAAATACAATGGCACCATGCGAATATTCTCACTGTCCTGATTCTGTGATAATCAGGGTGGGCTAAACATTCGCTATATTAGAAACCATGCATGTGTCCCCAGACCTCGTTTTCCTCCCTAGGTCTGGTTTTTAGAATGCTGGTGATAAACTAAGCCTGATTTATTATATGTCCATCCTATATGGGAAAAGACTGTAACTCTAGGTATCTCTGGTCAGCCTTAAGAGATATAGCAGGGGGTTATTACTGGTTGGCGTCCATCTCTCATATGGAGGGACCTGGGTTCGATCCCCGGGACCTCCTGGTAAAAATTTAAAAAATATATAGAAGGTGCGTGGGCCGCCAGGCCCTGTGCGCGGGCGCACCGCCGGTTCCCGCGAGCCACACAGCAAGATGATGACATAATAGGAGAGTGACACAAGGGAGAGGCAAGATGAGACGCACCGAAAAACCAGCAACTAAGGTTGTGCGGGCAGGATGCCTCTCTCCTACATCAGAGATTCCAAGGATTGAATCCCGGTGAGGACAGGAGGAGGGGGATGAGAGGAGAGGGCAGAAAATGGACACAGAGTTGCCCAGCGAATGGACACAGAAACAGCAAAAACGGGGGGGAGGGGGAAGGGGTGTAAAAATGGATAAAAGTAAATAAATAAATAAATCCTTAAAAAAGAAAAAAAAAAATACAATGGCACCGTATCCTCAATATGTAACTCTTAAATTCTTATAAGAGTCAGAATACAACTGAACAAGAAAAAGGCATATTTTCTGAAAATGGACATGAAATATAGAGGTAAAGTGGGACAAAAATAACATAAAGAGGGGAAACAGAAGGAGATGGAAGCAGAGAACATGTACGCTATTGAAGCTAAACTGGGTATAAGTTCATATTAGTAGGTTTAGGTGTAGGTTGTGTAATATAAACCCCAGAGTAACCACAAAGAAAGTATTTTAAAAGTATACAAGAGCAGGTGTAGTTCAGTGGTTGAGTGTCTGCTTTGCATGTATGAGGCTCAGGGTTCAATCCCTAGTACCGCTTAAAAAATTAAAAAGACATATATAGAGATAGAGATAGAGATAGAGATAGAGATAGATAGAGAGAGAGAGAGAGAGAGAGAGGGAGAAATGCGAAAGAGATCAGTAATATACATGACAAAAATTCAACTATACAGAAAAGGAGGTTGCAATAAAGGAAAAGAGAGACCAAAAAAAAAAAAAAAAAAAAAAGGATATGACATATAAAAACCCAAGGATATAATGGCTGAAGTAAGTACTCCCTTTACAGTAATAACATTGGGTTAATGGATTGAACTATATGTTGCTTACAAGATACTCACTTTAGACCCAAAGACAAAAATAGGTTGAAAATGAAAGGACAGAAAAAGATATTTCATGCAAGTAGTAACCAAAAAAGAGCTGGGGTAGTGTGATGGTTTCACTCATGTGTCAAGTTGCCCAGGTAACAGTTCCCAGTTGTTTAGTCAAGCAAGCACTGGCCTAATTGTACTGTGAGGACATTTCCTGGACTTAAATAATCAGTGAGTTGATTACATCTATGGCTGATTACATCTACAATTAACTGAGGAGCTTGCCTTCAGCAATAAGAGATATCTCATCCAATCTGTTGAAGACCTTAAAAAGCGAACTTATTTGAGCACTCAAGAACAGAATTCCCATCTCTAATTCAGAGAACCAGCTTCTCCTCAGGAACTCATCAAGGACCTTCATTGGAGCTCCTGGCTTGCAGCCTGCCCTACAGAATTTGGACGCATACATTCCCATGGTCACAAGAGACAATATTATAAAATCTCAAATATTTACAGATATCTTGGGTCAGTTCAGTTTTCCTAGAGAACCCTAATACAGGTAGCTATACCAATATTAAAAAAGAGTAGACTTTAAGTCAAAAACTGTTAAAAGAGACAAAGAAGGATATTATTTACTAATAAAAGGGACAATCCTCCAAGAAGAAATAAAAATAAATATTTATGCACCTAACAATGGTGCCCAAATACATGAGGCAAATGCTGGCAAAACTGAAGGGAGAAATAGACACCTCTACAATAACAGCTGGAGACTTCAGTACATCAGTTTCATCAATAGAACATCTAGACAGAAGATCAACAAGGAAACAGAGAACTTGAATAATATGATAAATGAACTCGACCTAACAGACATATACAAAGCACTGTAACCCAAAGCAGCAAACTATACATTCTTCTCAAGTGCACACGGATCATTCTCCAGGATAGACCACATGGTGGGTCACAAAACAAGTCTCAATAAACTTAAAAAGACTGCAATTAACAAAGTATCTTCTCTGACCATAATGGAACAAAGCTGGAAATCAAAAACAGGCAGAAAACTTGAACATCCACACATATAAAGAAGTTAAATAACACATTCTTAAATAATCAGTGGGTGAAAGAAGAAATTGTAAGAGAAATCAGTAAATATTTTGAGACAAATGAAAACAAGAACACAATATATCAAAACCTACGGGATGCAGCAAAGGCAGTGCTGAGAGGGAAATTTATAGTCCTAAATACTTACATTAAAAAAGAAGAGAGAATTGACAAACCAAAAGTTGGTTCTTTGAAAAGACCAATAAAATTGACAAACCCTCAGCTAGACTGACAAAGAAAAAAAGAGAAAAGACACAAAGCAGTAAAATCAGAAATAAGAGGGGGGACATCGCTACTGACCCCACAGAAATTAAAAAGGATCATAAGAAGACACCAGCAACAACCGTATGCCAAAAAATTAGACAACCTAGATGAAATAGACAAATTCCTAGAAACACACAAACAACTTACACTGACTCTAGAAGAAACAGATGATCTCAAAAGCCAATTACAAGTAAAGAGATTGAATCCATCATTAAAAACCTCCAACATGGGACTTCCGGGAAGATAGCGGACTAGTAAGACACGGGAATCTCTTCTCAAGAAAAATAGCTAGAGGACAAGCTGAAACAGCCCTGAAAAAGATCTTCTAGGGTTTAGGACAGCAGGTGAAGGATGCACACCACCCAGAGGAGAGAGGGACAGAAGAGGGAAATCACTACGACAGAACTGTGAGTTGTATGTAACAGCTTCTGCTGCTGCCGGCACCCTCCCCCACACTCTTCAGAATTCTCGGGCGTCTGGGCCTGCGACCACAGACAAAGGGGGCTCCAGGGATCTACCACTCCTGGAAAGGGGAGAGAGAGGGACACAGCCTAAGGTTGAATCAGGTTCTGAACTGAAATTTGGGTTGCGGAGCCCACGGAAACTTCCACATGGCGGTTTGCCCTGGGAGCCTAGGAAGGACAGGTGAAATCCAATCCTTGCAACCTCCCTCTCTTCTAGCCTGGACTAATTGTTGAGGACTCCACAGGAGAGGGAAGAGAGAGCCTGGGGCTGACCCTGCTTTGGACTCCCAGGTTTGGTCTGCCCTGTCCCGAGAGCCCTACCAGGCTGGGTGGGTCTGCGCCATTGTTTGCCTTGGAGCCTGCAAGGGGGTAAAGATATACAAACCTCCCAATCTCCTCCTCTACTAACAGGGACTGATTGTTGAGGATTCAGAAGGGAGTGGAAATATTTCCAAGCTGGGAAAAGGGGGGTGCTATGAGAGAAGGCTGGAGAACTGTCTCAGAAAGTTTGAATCACAGGGCTCTTAGCCCCCATATAGGAAGCTCTATCACATTGATCTGGTCTGTGTCACAACAAATACGCTCCGACCAGGCATTGAATTGAGAGCTGCCAACAAGCGCCAACTCCTGACAGACCAAGGAAGTACACATAAGAAAATTAATAAGAGAGGCTTTTCCTGGCCTCTATAGCCTCCCTGCCCAAGACCCTAGGAAACGACTCTACAACCAATTACTGGGTCCAATGCCCAGTTTTGAGCAACCAGCAGAACAATCCTAACAACGAAGGTTGAGCCAAAAAATCAAAGAGCTGTGGTAACTCACAGCCTCCTGCCACTAAAACCCCATAAAAGAGAAAGAGATAGAGCACCTAAGTAAAATACAAACTAACCAGATGCCTAAGCACCAGCAAAAAATTATGAGCCATACTAAGAAAATAAAAGACATGGCCCAAGAAAAGGAATACAGCAAAGTCCCACAAGAGATGCAGAATTTGAGAGAACTAATCAGTGAGATGAGCACAAATTTCCAAAATCTAATTAATGAGATGACAGAGAATATAGCTAAAGAGATAAATGATATCAAGAAGTCATTGAGTGGGAAACGGGTGTGGCTCAAGAAGTTCGGCGTCCGTCTACCATATGGAGAAACCGGGGTTCGATCCCCGGGACCACCCAGTAAAAAAAAAAAAAGAAGTCACTGAGTGAACGCAGAGAAGAATTTGAAAACCTGAAGAGAAAAGAAACGGAGTTCATGGGAATGAAAGACACAATAGGTGAAGTCAAAAATACATTTGAGGCATACAACAGCAGACTCGAAATGATAGAAGAAAGAATAAGTGATACCGAAGACAGAGCAGCTAAAATTGAAGAGAGAAAAGAATGGAAAAAATTGAGCAGAGGCTCAAAGAGTTGAATGACAACACAAAACGCAACAACGTATGTGTCATGGGAGTTCCAGAAGGGGAAGAGAAAGGAAAAGGGGCAGAAAGAGTATTTGAGGAAATAATAGCTGAAAATTTCCCAACTCTCATGAAAGAAACGAACTTGCATGTCCAAGAAGCACACCGTACCACAATGAGAATAAATCCAAACAGACCTACGCCAAGACACATATTATTCAGAATGTCAAATGTAAAAGATAAAGAGAAAATTCTCAGAGCAGCAAGATAGAAGCAAACGATCATGTACAAAGGACATCCAGTAAGACTTAGTGCAGATTTCTCTTCAAAAACCATGGAGGTGAGAATACAGTGGTATGATACAATTAGGAAACTGAAAGAGAAAAACTGTCAGCCAAGAATTCTTTATCCAGCAAAACTGTCCTTCAAATATGAAGGTGAATATAAAGTATTCACAAACAAACAGAAACTAAGAGAGTTTGCAAAAAAGAATCCATCTTTGCAGGAAATATTAAAGGAAGCCTTAGAACCTGAAAGAAAAAGACAGGAGAGAGAGGCTTGGAGGAGAGTATAGAAGAAAGAAAAGCAGAAAGGATAACCAAAAGAGTAAAAAGACAGACAAAAATAAGATGACATATGAAAACCAAAGAATAAAATGGAGGAAATAAATAGTGCATTTTCAGTAATATCATTGAATGTGAATGGATTAAATTCCCCAATCAAAAGATACAGGCTGACAAATGGATAAAAAAAAATGAGCCATCCATATGCTACTTACAAGAAGCTCACCTCAGACCCAGGGATACAAACCGGCTGAAGGTAAAAGGTTGGAAAAAGATACTCCACGCGAATAGCAACCAGAAAAGAGCAGGGGTAGCTATACTAATATCAGACCAAACAGAATTCAAATGCAAAAAAGTGATATAAGAGATGCGGAAGGCCACTATATATTAATAAAAGGGACGATCCTCCAGGAAGATATAACAGTCATAAATACCTACGCACCTAACCAGGGTGCCCCAAAATATATGAGACAAACTCTGGCAAAATTGAAAGGAGAAACAGACATTTCTACAATAATTGTTGGAGACTTCAACACCCCTCTCACATCATTAGATAGAACAACTAGACAGAAGATCAACAAGGAAACAGAGAACTTGAACAATATGATAAACAAGATAGACCTAACAGACATATACAGAACACTGCATCCAAACTCAGCGGGTTTTACATTTTTCTCAAGTGTCCATGGATCTTTCTCCAGGACAGACCACATGTTAGGTCACAATACAGCTCTCAATAAATATAAAAAGATTGAAATTATACAAAGCACCTTCTCAGATCATAATAGAATGAGACTAGAAATCAAAAACAGACCAGAAAAAAGTAAATTTGCAAATGTGTGGAGATTGAACAACACACTCCTAAATATTCAGTGGGTCAAAGAATAAAATTGCAAGTGAAATCAGTAAACATATTGAGACAAATGAAAAATGAGAACACAATGTATCAAAACTTATGGGATACAGCAAAGGCAGTCGTGAGAAGGAAATTTATAGACCTAAATGCCTATATTAAAAAACAAAAAAGAGCTAAACTCAAAGATTTAACTGAACAACTTGAGAAACTAGAAAAAGAACAGCAAACCAATCCCAAAGCAAAAAGAAGGAAAGAAATAATAAAGATTAGAGCAGAAATAAATGAAAATGAGAACAGAAAAACAATAGAGAAAATCAACAAAACCAAAAGCTGGTTCTTTGAGAAGATCAATAAAATTGACAAACCCCTCGCTAGACTAACAAAGAAAAAAAGAGAGAAGATGCAAATAAATACAATCAGAAATGAAAGGGGGGAAATTACAAATGACCTCATAGAAATAAAAAGAATCATAAGAGGACATTATGAGAAACTATACGCCAACAAACTAGATAACCTAGATGAAATGGACAAATTTCTAGAAACATATAACCAACCTACACTGACACAACAAGAAATACAAGAACTTAACAAACCAATCACAATTAAGGAGATTGAATCCATCATCAAAAATCTCCCAGCAAAGAAAAGTCCAGGACCAGATGGCTTCACAGGTGAATTCTACCAAGCATTTCTAAAAGAATTAACACCAATCCTGTTTAAACTCTTCCAAAAAACTGAAGAGAACGGAAAATTACCCAACACATTTTATGAAACCAACATCACCCTAATACCAAGGCCAGATAAAGATTCCACAAGAAAAGAAAATTACAGACCAATCTCTCTAATGAACATAGATGCAAAAATTCTCAACAAAATACTTGCAAATCGAATCCAACAGCATATCAAAACACTTATACATCACGACCAAGTGGGATTTATTCCTGGTATGCAAGGAATAAATAACATAAGAAAATCAATCAATGTAATACACCACATTAACAAATTGAAGGAAGAAAAGCACATAATCATCTCAATAGATGCAGAAAAGGCATTCGACAAAATCCAACTTGCCATGTGACCCTGCAATACCACTACTGGTATAGACCCAGAAGAACTGAGAGCAGTGACACGAACAGACATCTGCACACCAACGTTCATAGCCACATTATTCACCATTGCCAAAAGTTGGAAACAACCCAGGTGTCCATCAACAGATGAATGGATAAACAAACTGTGGTCTATTCACACAATGGAATATATGCAGCTGTAAGAAGAAATAAAATCATAAAGCATATGGCAACATGGATGAACTTGGAGGACATTATGTTGAGTGAAGCAAGCCAGACACAAAAGGGCAAATATTGTATGAATGCATTACTATGAACCAAATATATTGTGTAATATATTGTTTGATTCAAAAAAAAAATTTATATGTATCCATTTCATTTAATTGAGAAATCTAAAAAAAAAACCTCCCAACAAAGAAAAGCCCAAGACCAGATGGCTTCACAGATGAATGCCATCAATCACTCCAAAAAGAATAAATACCAATTCTACTCAAACTCTTCCAAAAACTGAACAGGAGAGAACAATACCTAACTCATTTTATGAGGTCAACATCACTCTAATACCAAAGCCAGACTTAAAAAAAAAAGGATACTATGAGAGGGGATGTGGCTCAAGCGAATGGTCTCCTGTCTATCATATAGGAGGTCCAGGGTTTGATTCCCGGGTAAAAAAAAAGCTGGTCCACAGTGAGCTGGCCCGAGCAAAGAGTTGGCCCATGCAGAGTGCTAGCCTGCTTGGAGTCCTGGCCTGCACAGAGTGCTAGCCCATGCAGGAGTGCTGGCCCAGGCGGAGAGCTGGCGCAGCAAGATGATACAACAAAAAGAGACACAGAAGAGAGACAATAAGAGATGCAGCAGACCAGGGGGCTGAGGTGGCGCAAGAGATTGAGCACCTTTCTCCACTCCAGAAGGTCCCAGGATCAGTTCTCAGTGCCGCCTAAAGAGAAGACAAGCAGACACAGAACACACAGAGAGCAGACAGAGAGTGCAAAAAACAACAGGGGGGTTGGGGGTTGGGGATAGAGATAAATAAATAAATAAATCTTTTAAAAAAAGATATTATGAGAAAAGAAAATTACAGACCCATTTCTTTTTTTTTTTTTAAGATTTATTTATTTATCCATTTTAAAAAAACCCTCCCTCCCCTTTGCTGTTTTGTGTCCATTCGCTGGGCAATTCTCTGTGTCTGTTTCCTGCCCTCTCTTCTCATCCTTCTCCTCCAGTTTTCACCAGGATTCAATCCTGGGGACCTCTGATGTAGGAGAGAGGCGTTCTGTCACCTACGCCACCTTGGTTCCTGGTTTTTCAGCGCATCTCATCTTGGCTCTCCCCTGTGTCTGTCTCCTGTTACATCATCATCTTGCTGCATGGCTCGCCAGGGCCTGGCACACCTGTGGGCGGGGCCTGGCGGCACACATGCCTTTCATATCTTTTTTTATTTTACCAGGAGGTCCCAGGGACCAAACCCAGGTTCCTCCATATGGCAGACACACGCCCAATCATTTGAGCCACATCTGCCCCCTCAAATTTCTCTTATGAATATAGATGTAAAAATACTTGCAAATTGAATCCAACAGCACATTAAAAGAATAATATACTATGATCATGTAGGTTTTATCCCAGGTATGCAAGGGTGGTTCAGCATAAGAATTAATTAATGTAATACACCACATTAACAAAATGAAGGGAATAAAACCACATGAGCATCTCAATTGATGAAGGAAAAGGCATGTGTCAAAATCCAGAATCCTTTCTTGATTAAAAAGCACCTATAAAAAACAGCAACAGAAGGAAACTTCCTCAACATGATAAAGGACATAGAAGAAAAACCTAGAGCTAACATCATACTCAATGGTGAAAGACTGAAAGCTTTCCCTCTAAGATCTGGAACAAGACAAGGATGCTCACTGTCACCACTGTTACTTAACATTGTACTGGAAGTTCTAGCCAGAGCAGTTAGATAAGAAAAAGAAAAATAAGACATCCAAATTGGAAAGGAGGAAGTAAAACTTTCACTATTTGCAGGTGACATGATCCTATATATAGAATGCCCTGAAAAATCTACAACAAAGCTACTAGAGCTAATAAATGAATTCAGCAAAGTGGTGGGGTACAAGATCAACATGCAAAAACAGTAGTTTCTATGGACTAGTAATGAACAATCTGTGGAGGAAATCAAGAAAAATAATTCCATTTGCAATAGCAACTAAAAGAATCAAATATCCAGGAATAAACTCGGCCAAGGAAAGGACTGGTACACAGAAAACTACAAAACGTTGCTGAAAGAAATCAAGAGAAGGCCTAAATAAGTGGAAGGACATTCATGGTCATGGACTGGAAAACCAAATATCATTAAGATGGCAATACTACCCAAATGATTTATAGATTCAACACGTTCCCAATCAAAATTCCAAAAGCCTACTTTGCAGAAATGGAAAAGCCAGTCATCAAATTTATTTGGAAGGGTAAGGGGCCCCAAATAGCCAAAAACATCTTGAAAAAGAAAGAAGTTGCAGGACTCATTTCCTGACTTGAAAGCATATTACAAATCTATGTGGTCAGAACAACATGGTACTGGCATATATTGACCAATGGAATTGAATTGAGAGTTCAGAAATAGACCCTCACATCTATGGCCAACTGATTTTTGGCAAGGCTGCCAAGATCACTCAAATGGGAAAGCACAGTCTCTTCAACAAATGGTGCTGAGAGACAATGGACTACAGGTATTAGTACGAATATAAAAATGCTCTTTCATGAATTATAACAAAATGTACCACACTAATACAAGGTGTTAATAACAGGGTGGTATATGGGGATAAATATACCTAATTATGGACTATATGGTTAATAGGACAATTTTAATATTCTTTCATCAATAATAACAAAGGTACCACACTAATGCAAAGTGTCAACAATAGGGGAGTATATGGGAATGCTGTATTTTTCACACGATTTTTCTGTAATTGAAAAAAAAATTTTTTTAAGTATATATGATACAACTTAGGAGGCTGGTGTATTTTAAAATATTTATATCAGTCTGGGCTAAACGTTTTAGTGCAACCAAAATAAATTATATTTCATGACTCAAGAAAATTTCATCAAGGTAAATTATCTGACACTCTTTTTGTTTTTTTATTTTATTTTATTTTTTAGGAGGTACTGGGGATTGAACCTAGGACCTCATACATGGGAAGCAGGCGTTCAACCACTGAGCTACATCTACTCCCCAGTGAGAGTCGGTTTTTTCGTTTGTTTTTAGGAGGCACTGGGGATTAAACTCAGGACCTCATGCATGGGAAGCATGTGCCCAAACATTTGAGCTACATCTGCTCCCCTGACACTCTTTTTAAACATAATATAGGCAAATTTCAGGTTTTCAAAGCATCATTCAGAAACCCCCAACACACACAAAGTGAGGCCACAATGTTGCCCAGCATCCAAGAGACAAAGGCTGCCACTTACCTGGAAGAGTTCTTTAAACGAGGGGTGTACCATAGGGTTGGGAACAAAAGGAAGGGCATAGAAAGGAAGAAACTCCGTGGTCTGGCTCAACGCTGCCCCTTTGGTCTCCAGGTAGGTTTTGAAATAAGAAGTCCTTTCATCTAGTTCCTCTTTGTCCTGTGAGGAAGGGAATATGATTGTTTTGGGTCTCCTGCCCAATACCCAGTCAACTGTCTGCCCCACCTTCTCCCACAGTTTCTTTTGTTCCAGCCACATTGCCAACGTCTTCCACAGCTGGCCTGGCAAGCAACTTCACCTCAAATTTCACACCTTCTTAGAACTTTCTCAGACAAATCAGAGAACTAGATAGATAGATAGATAAATAGTTAGTTAGTTAGTTAGTTTAATATGGTGCTTATTCACATCCTTAAAATTCTTCATAAACATCATATTCAGTGGTAGGACAAAACCACATCTTGTGGCTCTATCAATTTATTTAACCAATTCTCCCATTATTAGACATGTACATTGTTTCTACTTTTCAGATACTATAAATAAATATTTGTCTGCATTCTGAGAATTTCCTAAGGAGAAGTTCCTAAAAGTGAATAGGCTTATCTTTATAGTTTTTTGAAACAGAAGTTTCCGTATCATTACTCCTCATCTTTATGGTGCTACCTAAGGAAGCTCTCCTCCACTAATTCCCTGTATAACCTTGGGCATGTGAATTTGCTTCTGAGGGTCTCAATTTTCTCTTGGGCCTCAATGAGAAGACTGGATGAGCTGAGCTGCTCACCTACTAAGTTAGTACTTTCCTACCCTCATTCACTAGCCTTACCAGCCTAACACACAGACAAGCCTGTTCTAATCAGCACACCTCATTTCACCTATACTATGAAGTCCTCTTCTGACTGCTGGACTTTAAAAAAATGCAATGCTTATTATTTTTTTCCTTACACACCTGGAAGAAGACTACCAGAGCTAAATGCAACTTATCACTCAAATGGACCTTCCACAAATAGACATACCATTTTTCCACTAAGTTTAAAGTTAAATTTGTGTTTTAATATATGGTCTCAAGTATGGTCTCAATACAAGTTCTCTTTGACACACATGTATCTATTAAATTGTCAAATAAAAAAATTTTATTTTGCTGTGTTTCCACAAACGTGAGGTATTCAACGAAGCTTTCATTACAGAGATGATAATAAATCTCCATAAAACTAGAAAATAAACTGTTGGGAACGAGGTAGAAAGTCATTCATCAACACACAAGATGCCTATGCCCTGTAAGCAATGTGATAAAACAGACACAAAATTAAACTAACAGGGAAGCGGCTGTGGCTCAATCAGTAGGGCTCCCGTTTACCATATGGGAGGCCCTGGGTTCGGTTCCCGGGGCCTCCTGGTGAAGGCAAGCCCACCCGCACGGCGTGGTTAGCTGACCCAGCGAGCACAAGCAGCAAGGGGGGGATAAATGAATAAATAAATAAAATATTAAAAAAAAAAAAATTAAACTAACATTCATTTGGAAATCATAGCCAGTAACACTCTTTCACACAGCATTCAGACTAACCCAAACCACAAGGGGAACCTACTGGTCTCCCTCGGGAGTGTTTCAGGAGATAGATGGCAAAATGGATGTGGAGGTAGAATTCCAACTTCTGGATGAGGGAGTCACCATCTCGGACTGAAATGGGAATGTGCTCCTCCCACAAATCGAAGAACATCTTCTGGTCTCCATTGTCAAATGCAGCAACGAGATCCTGCTGTGGAGGAGACATCAGACTGAACCCCCATAGGAAGGGATGCTCATTCTCCCAACACCCCAAATTCTCTCAACCCACCCAATACCTCAGATAACCCACAGACCCAATGGTTTCTGTGTAGGAAAAACTAAGTCTCCTTTTCAGGGGCAGGAGAGGGAAAAATAGACTCTCAAGGTCTGCAAGCTCCTTAGGCTGAGAATGCTGCAGACCAACCCTGGTTTCCCACCCCTTTGCAATATCAAATCTGGGCACTGTAAAGAAGAAATGAGGGGGGCAGGTGTGGCTCAAATGGTTGGGCGTCCGTCTCCCATATGGAGGGACCTGGGTTCGATCCCCGGGACCTCCCGGTATAATAAAGGAAAATATAGAAGGCGCATGGGCCGCCAGGCCCTGTGAGCTGGTGTGCCACCGGGCCCCACTCCCAGGCCCCACACGCGGGTGGTGCTGTCAGGCCCCGTGCATGGGTGCACTGCACGCAGCAAGATGATGACGTAAAAGGAGAGTGACACAAGGGAGAGCCAAAACGAGATACGCTGAAAAACCAGGAACTAAGGAGGCACAGGTGGCAGAACGCCTCTCTTCCATATCAGAGGTTCCCAGGATCGAATCCTGGTGAAGACAGGAGAAGAATGAGAAGAGAGGGCAGGAAATGGACGCAGAGAATTGCCAGTGAATGGACACAAAAACAGCAGAAATGGGGGGTGGGGGGGCGGGGTTTAAAAATGGATAAAAAGTATATAAATAAACCTTTAAAAAAAAAGAACAGATGAAATATTTAAGGTCTATGAGCTGGAAGGAATCAGGCATAGTCTGAAGACTCAAGACCAGAGAATTCATGTGCCCATAAGTACCCTGAAGTCATCCCTGGGATTTGTTGACCTGCAGCATGTGACTGATCAAAACAGGGCAGGACGAAGAGCTAAGCCATACCTCCCCAGAACAAACCTTATACATACGGAAGCTTGATGATGATACGGCCCAGGAGTTCCTCACGAGCTGCTCATACATTTGTATTATGTGGACCCAACAAGAACTTCAGAAATTGTGGGTCTCTGCCCTTCCTGCTTTTCTATTAGGTCAGCTATGACTACCCTTCTGGGTCGGTTCCTATCCCAGCCTTCTGGTTCTCAGGCAGAAGTCTTGCATGCTCCAAACCAGTATTTAAGTCCATTAATGCCATTTGCCCCATTGTTAGAACCATTTCCAGCTGAGACAGTACTATGAGAAGCTACTAGAGACCCCAACACACCCATTTGGTCCCACAAGATACAGCAACAGGGAATCATAAGCTGGAGATGGAGGGGGCAGCACGGGCTTGGCACCATACCCCCTGTGGAGCTGACAGAGTCTGATTCTGAAAGCAGAGATGGTTTCAAGCCTTACAGAGCAATAGTAGAAACTGAGAATTTTGGAGTAAAGAGGTAGCAGCTATGGTGCTACCTACCTCACAAGAAGAGTAACTGACTCATCACAAATATCTACTGCATAATTTTGAGGATTTAGGTAAAAGGCAGAATCAAAAGAACTTCCTTATAGTGTGAAACAACGTGATTTATTGTCTTCCTCTTTGTTTCCAATACCCAAAATACCCAGTCTTAGATTTGTGCCGAGTTGCAAAAGATTTTCTTTGATTGGATTGTCTGTAAATTCCCTACCTGACCACTAGCAGGACTTTCACTATTCACACCATTATTTGGTCATCGTTCTCTTATACTTTTTAAAATTAGCCTTCTGGTTTTCCTGTATAATTGTTGGCTTTTTTTTAGGTTATGTATTTACTTACAATCCAGCTTGTTATTATTACAAAATTAAAATATGCAGAGAACAAACATCACGGCAGTGTTTGGTTAGGCTTAAGTCAAAGCCATTCATTAATAAGGAATCTGCGAATGTGACTATTATAAAAATTGTCTCTATGTCTTGTGATTAAGAATAACCATCTCTGAATATAGCCTTCCTCTGGAAGATGTCGGCATACATTTGAACTAAACGTAGAAGTATTTAAAATAACTCTACAATGAACTAGTACCTCCTCCAAACCAGCCTCTTCCTGTTCCTCAACATTAGAAACAAGGTGAAGGTCAAACCTTTAAGTGACTTTGGGCAGGGGTTTGCCAAAACAAAGTGCAGGTGGCTGAACACAGCTGCTTCTTGAAAGATTGAGGGGAACCTGGCTAAAAGAGCGCCACTTTACTGTTAATAACTGGTACAAAGGTAAAGGGGCTCCCCCTACCCCCGGAGCAGCAGGGCTGCAGGGGCCTGGCCCAGCCCCGGCCTCACCCCTGCCGCTCTCTGGAGCAAAGCCTGCCATGCCCACTCTGGGGCAAGTGTTCTTGCTTGAGGGGTCCCAGGACCACAAGCTCTTTGATCGCCTGAATGAGGTGAATGCACTCTTCACGCGGGTATTTTCAGGCTTGCAGTCAAGGTATTTTCCTAAGGTGGTTTGTCCGCACATCAAAGGGCCCATCTCTAGTTTAGTCAAAACTGTAGACCTGGGACCACAAACATTTGCTGTGTCATTATAATCACATCTCTCATCCATCCTAATTTAGGATCTGTATTGTGTACCTGGAAATGGTTCCTGCATTTAAAATAATACCTACACATAAATAATTCACTTTTACAACTTCCACGGATACAAAAAATTAATGATCTTCTGCAGACCATGACCAGAGCCACAGCCAAGATCATAAAATTGCACAACATAAATAATTATTTATAAACACACACACTTCTTACAGAGCTGTGCTTGGAGAAACGCCATTTCTTGAGTGCCGCTGACAAGTACATTTTACTAAACCACTGCTCCAGGTGTTTCTTTTTTGGGGAGGGGGGTACCATGATGGAGGGGGTAGGGGTCTCTATCACAGTAGGGTACTGCTTCTTACTGGATAAGCAGGGGGGAAAAGCTATGCTTGAGGCAATCAGAAAGCTTCAAGGTCTTTCACGTTATATAAAAATGGACCTGAAGAGACATTTAAGTGTTCTCATGCAGCTGGAGCTGAAATGTGATGTCAAACCAGTTGTAAAAAGTGGAGAGCATCTCCCTCTTGAGGTACCAGATATGCAAAAAATCTTCAAGACACACAGCTTGTTGCCCTTATTCCTATGTCATCACAAACTCTGGTGAGGTGTGAACTTCCCAAAAGACTCACACTGTTCTGCTAGTTAGGTATGAGGATTTTCTCTACTCCTCCTCAAGATCTGTTCACCTATTAGTCCAACTTGGTGAGTAAAGATGGCTGGCCCTTCAACCGAAGGAAGTGGTAAGCCAGGCACTGTGAGTACTGGGGAGTGAGGCTGATTTTCCCTAGAACAAGCTTTACTTCAAAAACAACCTCTGTGCCCACCTTTGAAAATAACTCTACTCTTATTTTAGGTTCTGAAAAGTTTGCTCTGCGGTTGGAAGATGCCAGGCAGGGCTGGCTGTGGCAGTATCTGCCAAGAAGTCTGTGTCTGAAGTGAGAACAGCTCAGCACCCAGGCGCCCACGGCCCAGAGAGGCACTGGGCTGGGTGCCAAAACACCTGGGACTCCACGGGCTCGAGAGGGCCTGTCTGCTCACAGAGTCCTGACACCAGGCCACTGGGTGGTCAGGGACCAGAAGCAGGCAGGCAGTGGCTGCTGCCTGACCCCCAGCACCTCAGTGGTGCACACAACCATGCCTCAAATTCATTTTGGAAACAGATATATTAAAATAAATAGATTCATAAAAACAATAAAATCATCCAGAGCTGAAATGCGTTGCCTCGGGAACAGTCATGGTCTCTGGTCAGGGGACATATTCAAGGTGACCCACTCACTTACCTGGAATGTTTAAAGGGGAGTTAGTATCCAATCATGGCAGGACCCAGGGTGTTTCAGGTCTGCCTCACCCTCAGCCGTGAGGCCCACACAGCCTCTGCACCCTGTGCAGCCCACTGGCGGTGACAGGGCTGCTCTAGGCCTTCCTTTGATGGGAAGCTGCCTTGTATTACTCTTGCTTCCTGCCCCTCCAGCCTCTCCAAACTAGAAGGCAAATGCCACAGGGGTGGGAATTTTGTTATGTTTTGTTTGCTATGTCCCCAGTGCCTAGAAGCCATACCTAAAACTCTTTGGGAAGGGATAGCATTTGCCCAGGTTCCCAGAGTAGTTTCCCGTTTGTCTTCTTCCCAGTAAACTTATCTGAGATACCCATGTTGCTAAACGTTTCCTAGCGGGATGCAGAGATTTAAAGGCGGTATTACGAATTTGTCCATAAATACTTAAACAGTCTAAGAGTCACTCTGACCAGGACCCCAGAAGGAATTCCAACGTTCTCTAATGGAAGCAGTTTCCAAAGTTGGGAACATCCTGATTATTTACAGAGATAAAATATAAGCCAAATGTTACCTGGATTGCTTTTGATTTGGAGTCTCTTAAAGATCCACCTGCTGTTTTAGATAATGGTTTTCCTTTTATTTTGCATTCCTTTGAAAATATTTTCAAGGTGTCTTCAAATTCAGCAAAATCTAAATACTATGGAAAGAACATAAATATATATATATATATTCTTCTATTTTGAACATCAACAAAGTAACTTAATGTCATTGCACTAGCTCAATATTATCATCCATTTGTAATGGGGTTAGCAAACTGTCATCTCTAGGAGAAGCTGAGTGATCTAGGATCCAGCCTAGAATTGATTTATTTATTTATTTTTATTTTATTTTTTTTACCGGGAGGTACCGGGGATCGAACCCCAGTCTCTCCATATGGTAGACGGTCGCCGAACCTCTTGAGCCACATCCGTTTCCCAGAATTGATTTATT
Source organism: Tolypeutes matacus (assembly GCA_026826555.1). NCBI lineage: Eukaryota > Metazoa > Chordata > Mammalia > Cingulata > Chlamyphoridae > Tolypeutes > Tolypeutes matacus. The sequence continues at coordinate 6,394,299 of JAKSZT010053929.1, forward strand.
GACAAACACTCTAAAAGCCTAGAAAGACAATGTCATAGAAGATGTTTATTTCCAGAAAATAAATTTGTTTTCAAAAGGAAAGTGTGCACTGCATGATTCATTATAATTGCTAATAAAAAAATAAAATGATGTGTGCAGCAGTAACCGACAGGAGGTCTCTGGGAATTTGTTACTTGAGGCAGAGAGGTTTAGAAACCTTGCCTGTCCCTAAGACCAGGAGAAAACAACTCATGAAAAGGTGGGCATTGCCACGCCCAGCACTGTGACCCCCGTGCAATGAGCTCTAACAGGAGCTCTGCTGTGGCTGTCCTCCTTGCTCCAGGGCCATGTCCAATGCCTAACAGATAGTTTAATCTGACAGCGAAACAGCAGCAACCATTTCTTTAGCACCAACTATGTGCCAGCCCTATGCTAAAGGCATAAAGTATGGCTCCTACTCTTCAGAAAAGTGTAGAAAATCTAAATGTTCATTAATAGACAACAAGTCAAATAAATTACTCAACAAACATTCTATGGGATCAAAAAGTACAAGGAAATTCACACTATATTATTGTTAAAAGACAAAAAGCAAGCCACAAAACAATGTGTATAGTAGTATCCATTATGTAAAACAAACTACATACATGTAAATATATTTTAAACATTCACAGAAACACTCTGGAAAGATATACTCTAAACTATTAGCAGTGTTTACTGCAGGAGTGGAGAGGGAAATTCACTTTTCACACTTCTATAGTATTGGAATTTTTTACATGAGCATATATTATAGAATTGTCTTTAAAACAATTTTTAAAAGTGGTTTTAAGATTTTGATATAGTTTAAGAAAACAAAATGTAAATACATGGACAATTATATAATGGAAAATAAATAACTCCAATGTAAAAATAGAAGAAACACTACAAGGCACTATAGAATTCACTACATTTTAAAATACAAGCTTTACAAGCTTTAAGATCTTTTTGTGACCTGTTCTTCTTTTTTTCTTTGTTATTATGTGATCTGTTTTTGTATAACAATACCTACCTCTTTCACCAGTCCAAGTAATTCAGATTCATGAGCCAAAATGTCCCCCATATTGAAGTGTTACTGGTAATTCTCACGCAAAAATCTCTACAAGGCAAAAATTAAACAAAGGCTTTTGTTTCAATCATCTGTGAAATCACAAAAGGCTGGCAGTGATTGGCAGAATAACAGCCCCTAAAGATGTCCATGTCCTCATCCCCAGAAGCTGTGAATATCCCCTGTTACATGGCGAGGCGGAACTAAGGTGGCAGATGGAATTAAGGTTGCTAATCAGCTGACCTTCAAATGGGGAGACTGTGCTGGACCACCCAGGTGGGCCCAACATCATCACAAAGGTCCTTTTAACTGAAAGAGGAGGCAGGAAAGTGTCAGGGTGAGGCAATGTGAGAAAAGCCTGAGCAGCTATTGCTAGTTTTGAAGATGGAGGAAGGGACCACCAGCCAACAAATGCAGGTGGCCTCTTAGAAGCTGGTAAAGGTACAGAATGGACCCTCCCTAAAGCTTCCAGAAAGGAACAGTCCTGCCAACACCGCAACTCTGGCCCAGTGGGACTGATTTCGGACTTCTAACCTCCAGAACTGTTAAGATAAATCTGTGTTGTTGGCTGAGCTAGTCCAGGCGGGGGTGGGCAGTTAGGTGGGGCGTGCCACGCAAGCTCAGACACCTAGGTTGCCAACCGTGGGCAAGCTCTCCACACGCACGTGGCCTGCTGAGGCACTCTGGCTGTAGCTGTGTCAGTTTGATACGATGCGTCTTGTACCAACCTGGCTACTGGAATTCCCAGTAGTAGAGTAAAATATTCAAGGCTCTCCAGCACAGACAGTGGCTACGTGGACCTTCAGCTTAAGAAAAGCCCTCCTAAGATTCCTTCTGAGGCCACTGTGCTGTTTTTTGACTGGCGCCTTCTCATGCTCATAGGCTCCCTCCTGTTGGGCTACATCAGCAAGGGGGTGCAAATCAGGCCATTTCCATCCTGATCATTGGCCTCCTGGCACTCCTGCCCGGTTTTTACCACCTGCACATCGCCTACTACACATCCAAAGGTTCCCGGGGATACTCCTAGGATGACATTGCAGACTTTGATGACTAGCACCCACCTCAGCCCAGAGAGGAGGCACAGATGGGACTGAGCTAGCAGTAAGACCCTGGGCTGGAACTACGGCGAACCAAGGACTAAGGACTTCTGCAGCATGCAGATGTTTAACAAAACTATGGCCAGATTTTATGCATTCATCCCAAAGATGTTAACTGAGCTTACAATTAGATAAGGAGGGCATGGTTTATTTTTCATCTCCTGGCCCTGGCAAAAGCTCCTGATGAGTTTTTCCAATTGAATTGCATCATGGAAGAAAAGCAACGTTAATTGTATAGGGAAGATCTGTAGTGGGAAGTATTGCCACCACCACCCTCTTTAGAGTTGAGTGTTTCAATTAAATAGTCCTCATTGTCAAATTGTTCTTGTGACAAATGGAAAAATACAGTATGTGTAATTTCTTATTACTAAGTAATTTGTTTTGAAAATATCTAAGTATCTCCTACATTTACATCTAACTTTGTATCCTAGGGAAGACCTTGGTACAATCAAATATTAACGTCGGTGCATATATTTGCTTGTTTTCTATTGATTGCAACCAGGAAATTTTAAAACCTCAGGGCAGGTTTTCAAAATGTAAACACTCTTTTCCTCCACCAATCCTTGGCCAGCTCTAATATGGCTCACCAACAGGGTAGCCAGCATATGATTTGGGTCATCCTGTCTTTTTGTAGATCAAGATGTTCTTTTTATCATGCTTTCAAGGAATGCCTTTAACGATGGGATTTTTGGTTGTTTCCTAATGAGAAATGTAGATAATGGGGTTGGTTTTACAACCCCATTGTTAGCACGTGTCATTATGGCATTCAGTTGAGACCAAAAGGCTGGGCCCAGATCACTAGAGGACTAGGCTGCCTCAGCCTGATTCTGTTTTCCAGTTTGCAAAAGTGACTTGTACTCAAAAGGAATTAAAATGGCAAATGATATGAAGAAAGGATGCTGGCGGGGGGGGGGGGGGAGGAACGATGGCAGACTAGTAAGACACGGGAATCTGTTCTCCAGAAAAATAGCTAGAGGACAGACTGAAACAACCCCAAAAAAAAATCTTCTAGGGTTTAGGATAGCAGGTGAAGGATGCACACCACCCAGAGGAGAGAGGGACAAAAGAGGGAAATCGTGACGACAGAACCGTGAGTTGGAACCAGCTGCGGCTCCTGCTGCCGGCACCCTCTGGGCCTGCGACTACAGACAAAAGGGGCTCCAGGGATCTACCACTCCCGGAAAGGGGAGAGAGAGAGACACAGCCTAAGGCTGACTCAGGTTCTGACCTGCAAATTTAGGCTGCAGAGCCCACAGACCCTTCCACACAGTGGTTTGCCCTGGGAGCCTAGGAAGGACTGGAGAAATCCGACCTTCGCAACCTCCCCCTCTTCTGCCCTGGACTAATTGTTGAGGACTCCACAGGAGAGGGGAGAGAGAGCCTGGGGCTGACCCTGCTTTTGACTCGCATGTTTGGTCTGCCCTGTCCCGAGAGCCCTTCAAGGCCAGGTGAGGCTGCGCCATTCTTTGCCTTGGAGCCTGCAAGGGGCTAAAGATATACAAACCTCCCAATCTCCTCCTCTACTGACAGGGACTGATTGTTGAGGATTCAGAAGGGTGTGGAAATATTCCCAAGCTGGGAAAAGGGAAGGGGCTGCCAGAGAAGACTGGAGAACTGTTTAGAAAATTTGAATTACAAGGCTCTTAGCCCCCATACAGGAAGCTCTATCACATTGATCTGGTCTGTGTCACAACAAACACACTCCCACCAGGCACTCAATTGAGAGCTGCCAATGAGCGCCTTCTCCTGGCAGACCAAGGAAGTGCACATAAGAAAAGTAATAAGTAAGAGAGGCTTTTCCTGGCCTCTATAGCCTCCCTGCCCAAGGCCCTAGGAAACGACTCTACAACCAATTACTGGGTCCAGTGCCCAGTTTTGAGCAACCAGCGGGACAATCCTATCAATCAAGGTTGAGCCAAAATTCAAAGAGCTGTGGTAACTCACAGCCTCCTGCCACTAAAACCTTATAAAAGAGAAAGAGATAAAGCATCTAAGTAAAATACAACCTAACCAGATGCCTAAACACCAGCAAAAAATTATGAGCCATACTAAGAAAATAGAAGACATGGTCCAAGAAAAGGAATACAGCAAAGTCCCAGAAGAGATGCAGAATTTGAGAGAACTAATCAGTGAGATGAGCACAAATTTCCAAAATCAAATTAAAGAGATGAAAGAGAATATAGTTAAAGAGATAAATGACATCAAGAAGACATTGAGCGAACGCAATGAAGAATTTGAAATCCTGAAGAGAAAAGTAACGGAGTTAATGGGAATGAAAGACACAATAGGTGAAGTCAAAAACACATTTGAGGCATACAACAGCAGACTCGAAATGACAGAAGAAAAAATAAGTGATACCAAAGACAGAGCAGCTAAAATTGAAGAGAGAAAAGAACAGAGAGAGAAAAGAATTGAAAAATTGGGCAGGGGCTCAGAGAGTTGAAAAACAACACAAAACGCAACAACATAACGTGTCATGGGAGTTCCAGAAGAGGAAGAGAAAGGAAAAGGGTTAGAGAGTGTATTTGAGGGAATAATAGCTGAAAATTTCCCAACGCTCACAAAAGAAATGAACTTACATGTCCAAGAAGCACACCATACCCCAATGAGAATAAATCCAAATAGACCTACGCCAGGCACATACTATTCAGAATGTCAAATGTAAAAGAGAAAATTCTCAGAGCAACAAGAGAGAAGCAAACGATCATGTACAAAGAACGTCCAGTAAGACTTAGTGCAGATTTCTCTTCAGAAACCATGGAGGTGAGAAGACAGTGGTTTGATACAATTTGGAAACTGAAAGAGAAAAACCGCCAGCCGAGAATTCTTTACCCAGCAACACTGTCCTTCAAATATGAAGGTGAGTATAAAGTATTCACAAACAAACAGAAACTAAAAGAGTTTGCAAAAAAGAATCCACCTTTGCAGAAAATATTAAAGGAAGCCTTAGAATCTGAAAGAAAAAGACAGGAGAGAGAGGCTTGGAGGAGAGTATAGAAGAAAAAAAAGCAGAAAGGATAACCAAGAGAGTAAAAAGAGAGATAAAAACAAGATGACATATGAAAACCAAAGAATAAAATGGAGGAAATAAATAGTGCATTTTCAGTTATATCACTGAATGTGAATGGATTAAATTCCCCAATCAAAAGATACAGGCTGATAGAATGGATAAAAAAGCATGAGCCATCCATATGCTGCTTACAAGAAACTGACCTCAGACCAAGGGATACAAACTGGCTGAAAGTAAAAGATTGGAAAAAGATACTCCACGCAAATAGTAAACAGAACAGAGCAGAGGTAGCTATACTAATATCAGACAAAACAGCTTTAAATGCAAAAAGGTGATAAGAGATACGAAAGGCCATTATATATTAATAAAAGGGATTGGGAAGCGGCTGTGGCTCAATCAGTGGGGCTCCCGTTTACCATGTGGGGGGCCCCGGGTTCGGTTC
>JAKSZT010053929.1:6406953-6422728 GCA_026826555.1 Tolypeutes matacus
CTAGTCCAGTGCTCGGGGCCCTTCTCCAGATATCCACATCTAGTCCAGGCTCTGCTTAAACGCACCTCTGCAGAGAGCGAGCTTCTTAAAGATCAGCACCAGCACTTGCCACCCTTGAGCCTGCTGACCACTCACTGACTCACAAATCCTCCCATTTGCATCTCTGCTCGCTGTCCGTCATTTCTGCCCCACCAGCTGGAGGCCACAAGGAGGGCATGGGTCCCCTCAGCACCTCTAGTGCCTAGACCCATGCCCAGCACACTGTAGGTGCCTGCTCAAAAATCTTTACTGAATGAAGGGAAGTAATTTCAGGTATGAAGAAAACTAAGCAAGGAAGGGGTCAGAGGGAGGAAGAGATGGATATGGGTGGTCCCAGAGGCTCCCAGTGGGAACATGACATTTGAGCAAAGATGCCAGGACAGGGAGCACTTTGTTGGGGGAAGAGGGATTTTCAAGTGCAAAGGCCTCAGGCAGCAAGAAGAGCTCGGTGTGTTGGGGGTGTTGGGGTGTGGCTAGAGTGGAGGAGCCAGGCCGACCCTGGAGGGCAATGAGGGGCCTTGTACAGCAGGTGAGAGGCTCGGATGCAGTTCTGAGAGTAGTGGAAAGCCACAGAGGGCACTGTGCAGGGGACGACCACAGCTCACTGACTTTTTTAAAGAGCACTCTAGGGAAGCGGCTGTGGCTCAATCAGTAGGGCTCCCGTTTGCCATATGGGAGGCCCCAGGTTCGGTTCCCGGGGCCTCCTGGTGGGGGCAGGCCCGCCCGCGCGGCGTGGTTGGCTGGCCCAGTGAGCACAAGCAGCAAGGGGGGGATAAATGAATAAATAAATAAAAAATCTTTAAAAAAAAAAAAAAAAGAGCACTCTGTCTGCTATGTGGAGAGACTGGAGGCCAACAGGAATAGAAGCAGGGAGACCAGTTAGGGGCTACTACGAGGCCCATGCTGGCGAGAAGGGACTGCTCTGACTCCAGAGGGGTCTTAGAGGTGAGGTAACATGGCCTGCCAACGGCTTGGATGTGGGATGTGAGGGAAGAAAGGAGCCAAGGATGACACATGGGCCTGAGTATGCCATTTACTGGAGTGGGGAGAACTTGAGGGAGGAGGGGATTAAGTCTGAGACACCTACTAGACAGTCAAGCAAAGACGCTGGAAAGGAAGGGGGCTACATGAGTCTGGAGCTTTGGGAGAAGCAGGAGCTGGAGATAAACATTTGGAAGTCATCGGCATAAAGATGGCATCAAAACAGATGAGCATCCTACTCAGAGAAGCGCACAGGGAGAAGCAAGCAGGCCTCCCCTGAGCGCCTTCCTGAGAGGTCAAGAAGAGGAGCCAGGCAAAGAGAACAAGCAAAGCAATGAGGGGAAAGACAACCAGGAGACAGGGACACCCTAGAAGCCCAGGGAAGGTGTTGCACATCTGACCGTGGGGCCGCACACGACGAGGGCAGAACTAATCATTGGATTGGCAATATGGAGTCTGATGGTGATGCTGACAAGAGCAGTGACTGGAAAGGGTTAAAGAGAGAAAGAAAAGCAAGAAAGCAGAGACAAGGAGAACTATCACAAAAAGGAGAGGAGAGACGGGCAGAGGCTGGAAAGACATGAGGGTTTTTTAAGAAGGAAGATATCACAAGCAGCAGCTCTGTCTGTTGGTAGGAATGACCCAGGAGAGAAGGAAACATGGATGAAGCAGGAGGGAGAGGAGATGGTTAAAGAAGCCATGTCCAGGATGTTCCCAGTGTCCCAGCAGAGGTGCTGGCCTTAAATGCAGGGCTGGGGGGGGGGCAGGAGGGATGGCTGATATTACAGGACCTGAAAAAACAGATTTTGGGATGAAAAGAAAAATAAGAGACAAGGTCATCACTGAGAGGAAGGAGCATGTTGACAGTTTGCGAGAGGGGAAAGTGGGAACCAAACAGACCAAGGAGACATAGGAGGGCTTCTAGTATCTCAGGGCCACTCGAGAAACTTGCACTGGGATCCAAATGCAATCTATCCACACGGATCTGAAGTTTTCTCCAATCACTTTCAGCTGTCTTGGTTGGTGGAGAATTACTTAACCAGGGATGAGGGTTTTCCAGAAGAGAGGGGAAAGAGAAAACAAGTACAATAGTGATAGAACATTGACACTAAGGTAGATGAAGGATGGGAGGGGGGTACGTTGGGGGTGCACAGCAGTGAAAAAGTGACGCAGTCAAAGACCTGTCTAAGAAGGCTTGTTAAAGTGATCCTCATACTCGTGCATGAGGCAAGTGGAGCTGGAGACAAGACCAGAGGCCAAACTCGGGATCTGACAAGATGGCCGGGCTGCCCAGCAGGATCATCAAGGAAACCCAGGGTCTGCTGGCAGAACCAGTTCCTGGTATTAAAGCAGAACCAGATGAGAGCAACACCCATTATTTTCATGTGGTCATTGCTGGCCCCCAAGATTCCTCCTTCGAGGGAGGGACTTTTTAACTTGAACTATATTCCTTCCAGAAGAATACCCAATGGCAGCCCCTAAAGTACATTTCATGACCAAAATTCATCACCCTAATGTAGATAAGCTGGGAAGAATATGCTTAGATATTTTGAAAGATAAGGGGTCCCCAGCACTGCAGAGCTGCACAGTTCTGCTATCGATCCAGGCTCTGTTAAATGCTCCCAGTCCAGAGGATACATTAGCAAATGATGTAGCGGAGCCGTGGAAGACCAGCAAAGTCCAAGGCACAGAAACACCTAGAGCATGGACTAGGCTCTATGCCATGAACAATATTTAAATCGATCTGATCAAGTGTGCATCTCCTGTTCTGCCAAGACTTCTTCCTTTTTTGCTTGCATTTAATGGACACAGTCTTAGAAACATTACAGAATAAAAGCCCAGACATCTTCAGTCCTTTGGTGATTAAACGCACATGAGCAAATCTATATCTTGTCCTGATTCACTGTTGTAAAGCATGAGCAGAGGCTAGAAGTATCATCTGGATTGTTGTGAAATTTTAAAAGCAGTTCGGGAAGCGGCTGTGGCTCAATCAGTGGGGCTCCCGTTTACCATATGGGAGGCCCCGGGTTCGGTTCCCGGGGCCTCCTGGTGAGGGCAGGCCCGCCCACACGGCGTGGTTGGCTGACCCGGCGAGCGCGAGCAGCAAGGGGGGGGTAAATGAATAAATAAATAAAATCTTTAAAAAAAATAAAAATAAAAAATAAAAGCAGTGGCCCCTCTCTTGCTTTCATTCATTTCCCCCATCATGATTTAATATAAAAGCACTGTGACTGAAGGTAGCTGTCAGGGTCAGCTGCAGGGGGGTGGGTGTTTTTATTTTATCTTTATTTTTGAGGAGGGAGGTAGTTTTATTTTAATTTTATGAGCTCCCCGCCCTTTTATGGTAATCTAATTAAATGCATTGGTTAAAAGCAGCTAACCAGTTGTTCTTTAGAATATACCCTCTAGCCAAGCCTAACTTTAAACACTGTAGATGGACAAGCTTGACTGACCCAAAATGGGAACATTAAACATCACAGCCATCACTAAGAACATTGTGACTCTGCTGTCAAGTGTAGAATCCTCCCTTCAAATTAAAAAAAAAAAAAAGCTTGTAACTATTTTATATGGTTTGTCTGGAAACTTCTGTAAATCTTATGTTTTAGTAAAATATTTTTTTGTTATTCTAAAAAAAATTAAAAAGTGAGGGGGGCGGCTGTGGCTCAATCAGTGGGGCTCCCGTTTGCCGTATGGGGGGCCCCGGGTTCGGTTCCCGGGGCCTCCTGGTGGGGGCGGGCCTGCCCGCACGGCATGGTTGGCTGACCCTGCGAGCGCGGGCAGCGGGGGGGGGGGGGGGGGGGGGGGATGAGTAAATGGATAGAATCTTTGGGGGAAAAAAAAAAAAGTGAGTTTCAGAGCCTCAAAGACAGAAGACTGTGGTCAGGGAATGGATTTTGGAGGTGATGCACTAATAAAAAGTTTATGGCCATGGGAGTGGGTAGATAAGGAAGATGGAGACAAAAAAATGCCTGGAGGTAAGGAGGACAAAGAAGCTGGAGCAGCCAGGATGTTAAAATGTCCCCAAATGAAGAAGCAGAGGTGGAGAGAACAGTACGTCAGGCACTAAGTCTTCTGGGGAAACAGGTGTGCCCTGGAGGGGCTCGCATGGAGGAGGGGCAGCAAGTGGTGTGCTGGGCTGGCATGGGCTTCAAAGGAGCTGGGGGTGGGTCTGGAAGCAGCAACGAGGAGCAGGGGGGACACCTGTTCTGCCCATCTCCAGACCTGCCAGATCCATAAGGTGAGGTAATCACCCACCTCTCCAGCCTTTCTCAGGACCAACCACCTCTCCCTGCCCCTCTCCCTCTCCCTTCTACCATTTCCCCACGTTAGGCCCCACCAGGAGTGAACTACCTGCCGTTCCCCATACATTATAGGATTCTAGGCTCTTTGTTTGATGTACTTGCTCCACCTCCTGGGCAAACTTGACTCACCATTCAAACCTACTCCAGACTTGACATCCTTCACAAAGTCTTCCATGAACACCTCTCCTACCTTCCCCACCCAGGCAATCTTCTCTCTTCTGGGGTACCTCTGTACACAACACCTACTTCAACTGTGATAACTACCCTGTTAAGAAGGCAGGGAAGCGGATTTAAATTTTGTATCCCCAGAACCTAGTAGAATGCCTGGTAGGCAAGACAAACACTGTGATGGGTAATTTCAATGATAACTTAGCTGGGTTATGGTCCAGTTATTTGGTCAAGCAAGCACTGGTCTGATTGTTACTGTGAGGGCATTTCGTTAATGGATTAGCATCCATAGTCAGTTGATTTGCACCTAGTCAATTGCATCTACAATCAACAAAGGAGACTGCCCTCAGCAATGAGAGACATCTCCTCATACCATCAGTTGGAGGTTTTAAAACAAGAACTGAGGATTTCAGAAGTTAGAAAAAACTCCTGCCTCTACTTCAGCCAACCAGCTTCTCCTGGGAAATTCGGCCTCACCTTCATCAGAGTTTGCAACTTGCAGCCTGCCCTATGGAATGTGGACTTGCCAATCCCCACGATTATGTAAGCTAATTCTTATACTAAACATCTTAATATTCATACACATATGTAAATATCATTTGAATTTATTTGCATATGTTAATATTTACATTTATGTCTGTGTAAACTCTCTCTCTCTGTATCCACACATATCCTGTCAGTTCTGTTTTTCTACTAGAGAATCCTAACACAGACATCCAAGACATTTGATGCATAAATGAAGCCCAAGCAGAGGCAACAGTACTTCTGAAGGCCCATGGGCAGGTAAAACTTAGTTGTTTTTGAGAACATCAGCTCCTTCCCACAGCGGGGCCTTTGCACATATAGTTCTCCCTGCCTGGGACACTCTTTCCCCCCCTTTCCTTGCCTGGCTAACTTCTGGGCTAAATAAATGTCACTGCCTCAGAGAAGTTCCCCATCATCACCATTTGAATAAGATTCCGTCATTATCGTCTGTCAATGAACATGAATCACTGTTGGGTATCCTATGACTTTGACTTTCTTACAAATTGTAGAATATTCTCTAAACCTTAATATAATATCATTTACTGAGGGTTTATTAGATGCCAGGCAATGTGCAAAATGCTTCACATTTAATCTTTACAATAAACCTGAGAGGTCTGTATAATTTATATTTTCCTTTTACTGATGATGCAATTGGGAGGCAAGGAGGTTGTCACTCTCCCAATAGCCATAGCTATTGGGTGACGAAAATTTAAATGCAGCCAAATCGTCACCACCAACACAAATGTTACCCCAAAGTAACATGAATCAGCATCATCTGGGATGCTTGTTAAAATGCAAATTCCTGGCACCAGTGTCTTACTAAACACCTTGGCAGGCATGACCCCACAAACCTGCATTTTAAACTCTCTCCAGATGACTTTTATGCACACTGAAGTTTGAGAAGCACTGCTTTAGTCTATGCAGAAACTAGGGAAACTTCTTTAGTCACCTCTAGGGATTGCAGTGGCAGCTTCTGACCTTTGACATTTTTCTATCAGGGAGATTTAGGGCCTACACAGAGGCTGGATGAGGGGAAAGCTATGTCTTGAGACAGCATGGCAAGCACACTGTTTTTGCCAGGATTAGTGACGTCCGGGCTTCATTTATATGGAGTGGCTGGCAGGAGGGCTAGCTCATGGAGGTTATGCGGGAGCCTAAAGGCCCGCAGGACACCCGCTCTGACTACCCAGCCGGACGACTTGGGGAGTCTCTCCAAGTGTGGCTCACTGAAGCAAAGACCGGGGACTACTCGCGGGAAGCAGCTGGGCCTGTCCTTGGGACGGAAAAGTCCTGGCGGCCGCCTCCGGCCCCTGAGGAATAAAAGCCCCGTGCCACAGGCGACAGGTGGGGGCATCAGGCAGGGTCTGCGGAGCCGGCTCCTCGGAGTTTCCCTCTGGGGCGAGGGGTCAGCAGAGCCTCGGCCTTCGGGACCCACCGTGGCTCCCCTCCGCACCGAGCAGGCGGGCTCAGGGGTGGCCGGCCAGGGCGACACGGCAAGGGCTACCTGAGGGGACCCGGGGGACGCGAGCGGGAAGGGGCGCCACCGCGACGGCGGGAGACGCGCTTACCTGCCGCTCCGCCGCGACATCCGCGCTCACGCTGCAGGGCGGCCACCTCAGCAGCCGTCACCGGGGCAACCGCCGCCGCCGGCGTCACGCAGGACGAGGCAGCCAATCGCGCGAGACGCGGCCGGCGTGGAGCATCCTGGGAGGGAAAGCGGGAGTCCCCCCGTGCTCGAGAAGCTTCTAGGCGGCGCGAGTGAGAGTCAGCGGTAGTGGGCCGCTGCGGGTCCCGTGCTGTGTGTCTGCTGTCTCCCGGCCGCCTCTCCACGACTTCCCGTTTGTTCCTTCCACAAATAAACGTGCCAAGCGCTGGGCCCAGCTCTAGGGATGAGCCGGGACAGGCTCAGCCCCTGACGTCAGCGAGCTAATAGGGAAAACAAACAGGCGATGAGAAGAGTGCAGGACAGTGTGGTGGTGCTGGAGAAAGAGAAAAAGCCTCGTCGTTCCCATTTTACATACAGGAGGGCCACCTTGGGACCTAGAAGGACGCCCCAGGCCCGCCTTAAAGCTCCCGGCAGAAGGGTTCCAGGGGTTCCAGGGGTTCCAGGGGTTCTAGAGAAACTTTCTATTTTTCCCTATATGACATTTGGGTTTTTTAAGTAGGAGCCCAAATCCTCCCTCTCTTTGCAGGTGGTGCTTTTGAGTGAAGTTCACCAGTGCTACCGAGTAGCCAGAGATGGACAAACCCCACCCCCCGCCGGCGCTGAGGCCGGGTGGTGAGAGTCTCCACATTTCCACCTGCGGTTCTTCCACGGCCAAGGCAGGAAGGAGGGCATGGAGAAGGTAGGTAAGCTCGCCTTTGAAGAAGTCCTCAGATGTTCTTAGGTAGACTCCCTCACACCGGCCACCATTTCCCCACCTCCTGCTCCTGCCAGTGCTCTGCTGAGAGCCAAGATTGTCTTCTGAGAAACTGAAAGGACAAATGGACAATGACTGGGAAACTGTGACTGTCAGCAGTAACCAGACAAGGAAATTCTGTCAACTACGTATCACAATCAGTCGTGGAAACTGCCCATTATCTACAGCAAACATCCCAGGAAGTCAGACCACAGTCCCTTTAACAGGTGACCCGATCTCTTTAACAATTGACTTAATCACTGACTGCTAGCTTCCCTAATTTTTGCCCCCACTTCCAAATTAGGACCAACTGGAGAAAGCCATCTATGCCTTCCTACCCAGTCACCAATGCCCCACTTCTGATTACCTGCTTCAGCCTCCCCATACCCACAGTCTCCAGTCAAGGGATACCTGAAGGCTTCCCTTTTTTCTATAGAGCTTTCCCCCTCCTCTGCCTACCTTGGAGTCTCTGCCAAACTCAAGTGATGGTGACTGACTCCCTTGCTACAGCAAGCTCTGAATAAATAGCCTTTGTTCTCATTTGGATGGTTTTCAAAGAAAGGCTGTATTTAGCAGAAAAAGACATCTTGTCCAGCCTTAATTCCTCATGGCTACTCCATTTGCCCTGGTGCTTGTTTGGTAATATGTATTGAAAATAAAATCTTCTTGGCCATAACAATATCAGTAAACATTTATAGTTAACTTGCTGTGTGCTAAGGGTTGCCAGGAAAAAAAAAATACAGGTCTTAAGTAAATTTTTTTTTTTTTTTTTTTTTTTTTAACGGGAGGTCCTGGGGATCGAACCCGGGTCCCTCCATATGGGAGACAGACGCCCAACCAGTTGAGCCACATCTGACCCCTTAAGTAAATTTTTAAATTTAAGATTTTTATCTCTGTGGCCCAGATATTGCATTATTTTATTGCATATGCATTATGCATACATAACATTATACTGACTTGTATTTTTATTTGTTAAATATGGCAATCCCATGAGTGCCAGGCATTGTGCTATGTGAGTTGCCTTATTAATCTTCACACCAAATCTAGGAGGTTCTCAGCATTTTACAGATCAACAGTGTTAACATTACCTGTGGGCTCCCAGAAAACAGTGACAATTGAGTAAGAAATCCCCTCAACCTTTTGCTTTGCAAAATCCCTCCACCCTTTTGGATGTGGGCAGATAGCTTACCACAAATAACTACCCTTCCCCAGATGACTTAAGTAAGACTCCCTGCCACTCTTTCTCATGACTCCCCCATAAGACTCACACATGACTCCCAGACCTTTCTCCTTTTGCCTGAACCTACTGACATTCACAGAACAGACCCTCCACCTCCCCATTCTTTGTCTTGTGGTAGATTAGCTGAGGTTAGAACTGTTTTCCCCGCTGAAATTAGCTAGAAACAGAGATAAACATTTCCTTTCCCACCAACTGGCTGAGGCTTCCCTGGTTGCAAACGAGTTCCCCCTGTAAAGCACCCTACCTGTACCCTGTCTACTCTGTTCTGTACAAGTCTAAGGCGAAACCGCCCCGCAGAGACATCCCAATCTTCAGAACTGGGGTACTCTCCCTATTGCAATAGCCTGAATAAAGTCAATCTCCTTACTAACCTGGTTTTTGTTTTGGACAAGATGAATAGCATGGAGCACAGAAAGGTTAAGAAACTCCTCACAGTTCACACAGCTGGGGAGTTGTGGAACCAGGACTCAAACCCTAGGCTCTTAACAAAGTGCATTTGCTTGACTGCCAGGATCATGGTCATGGTGGTTATTACCATTGTCTGCCCTGTACCCTTCTTGCTTTTGACCATAGGGACGGGCTCATGGCCCAGACTGGACCATTCTTACCTGGTTCTTCTGGTCACAGTGATTGGTCCATGATGGGGCATGTGATCCAAGCTGGGCCAGTCACAGTCCTTCCCTGGGATTTTTCTGATGACACTAGCATGGTCAGGTCAGGTCACTGTAAATAAGATCCCATGGCAGCCTACAGCCATATCCTTCACCACACAGAGAAGCCATCACCCAAAAGGAAGCAGAGACCAAGGGCACAGAGAGAGTGCCAGGTGCATAAAATCCCTGGTCCCAGGCTCTGAGTTCCCTGGAACTGCCCTCATTCCTTCAGCTCTTCTGTCAATGCTGAGTCCCCATCTCACCTCCAGCATCCTTCCAATCAACCATCTTTTTAATATAAACAGGTCCCAGTTGGGTTTCTGTCTCTTACGACCAAAAGAGACCTAATACATAATTTCTAAATATGTTGTATCAACTAGAAGTGGCTTCAACAATGGGAGGTAGTCTCTTACAAGGCTGGTTAATTCAGCAGCTCATGTTGGCAAGGATCTGGGTCGGCATCTTAACTGCCACATCTGTGTGATTGTGGGTGGCTCTGGAACAAGGACATGGCTTGATGATAGAGTTAATATTTAAACTAATTCCTGAGAATGTATTTTAAGATTTCCTTCTAAACCTGGAACACCTGCGGGATGCTTAATGCAGTATTACATTGAAAAATCTTTTTATCAAACTCAGACTATTTAATCCATTTTATATGTTATAAAGTGAGTACAAAAAATCTTTTTGTCACAATAGGTGAAAAATTAGGTCCAAAACTTCATCTGAACTGTCCCCAAGCTCGCTCTGCTCTGTATATCCCAAGTATTCATAGCAGTCCACTGAGCCAGCTGCCTAACCCTCCCGATTTGTAGGACTTGCCAAAGCGCCCTATTTGCCCTAAATGTTCCAGTTTTCCCAAAGTGGGACACATACCACCAGTGGGCCCCAGATGACTTTCTAAAATATTTCATTATGAAAATTTCAAACATACACAAAAGTAGAAAGGATAGTTGAATGGATCTCCAGAATAACCCCCATCACTCAGATTCTAGGGTTATCAAGATTTTGCCACTCAGAAAGGACCCCAAATTAAATCCTTAGACTATACAGAACACCTCAGGGGAACTAACCCACCAAGGTTTTCAGCCTTGCACTGAACGTCAAAGGGACTGGCTGAGCTCTCGATTCAGGGCAGGTCAAATGCGAGTCTTCTGCCCAGCCAGCCCTCTGTGGGCCACAGCCCCTGAGCTCCGGAGGACAATGAGGCCATGGCCTCTGGCTGCTGCCCAGCTCAGGAATGAATTTATTTTTGCAGCTGCCTCTGTTGGAGGGCAGAGAACTGAGACCACGAGCAGAGGAAGAAGTGCAAATCCCCAAAGGGAGAGAAGCTGGTAACCCCCCACCCCCACCCCCCACACACACCCCTCTGAATTGGCTGAGGAGGGGAAGCCACCTAAATTAAGGCCAATAAGCAGGCACCAGCTGTCCTGAGAGCAGGCTGCCTTAGCCTCCCAGCTCCTACAGGGGGAGTTGCAAGCATGAGCATGTCTGGGCAAGCACAGGGCCTGGATCTCATCAGTGGGTTGGAGGAGGAACAGATGAAAAAACCAGATGTAAATCAAAAGATGAATTACTGCAAGATGCCGCCTAGGTGCAAAGTATTTCCTTCCAGGAAAGTCAAGCTTGGGTCACTGCTCAAAACTCATGAAGAGTGGAGCCTTCAGACATTCCCTGCCCAGCGTCCATGCAGAAGTGGAGGCGCCAGGTCTCAGGGACTCTGCAGGGCGTCTTTACCTCCCACACCCCTTCCCAGAGTTGTTTATATCACAGAGCCAGGGCGGGGGCACACATCTTCTGAGAGAGCTGCCTGTGCGCAGCCAGCACGGGGCGGGGCAGGAAGGGGGTCCGACCCCAGTGAATCTCATCACAGCACCCCGGTGGATCTGTGACCTGGACCTGGATGGCAAAAGGACCCAGGCAGGCCTGAAATGGACTTCCAGAAGAGCAAACCTGGATTCCAAGACCGTTTCAGAGTGCATAATCTTGGAATCCAGGAATCCAGGTAGTTTTGCGCTTCTGCAGAAGATTGTTGGGTCTCATAGCAACAGACTTCAAGGTTTCTAGTGACAATATCACTAATTTCCAGGCGAATTTAAGAGCTGCACCTTGCAGGACGTGTTGATATGAGCTCAGAGGATGGTATGTGCCTTAGAACTGGAAGAGACGATTCTAAAGTGACCATCCTGGCATGTTGACATGCCTTGAGGACCAACAAAGCTTGGACACACTTGGCCCTGTGGTCGTCCCTCCGTCTTGGAAAGGATGGTGCTGAAGGGATACCTGCCTCTGGCCACACAAGCCACTAAGCAATTCCTGGCATCGTTTTCTTCTCAGCCTAAACCCTCGTCCTACTTGCCCCAAACTAACTTTATATTAGTATTGTTACTTTCACTCTAGAGAGGGGTGTGTGTGAGAGAAAGTGAGAACTTGGCTGCTAATAAAAAAATAAGTCATGACACTAGAAGGTGCACATAGTAACATTAAATGTCTCCTTTTACGCTTCTCCCCACTTACAAAGAATGTTCCATGAGTTCAGCTGAGGGCAAGGGTAGAGTATAAAACTCCTTTCCCTCCCTAGGACGATGACTTTTACTGCTGACAGTCCTTTGAAGCCAAAAGAGGAACTATGAGCCTGGTTAGTGGGCACTTGTTAAGAGTTAGAAATGCACATTCCCGGGCCGCACCACACCCCCACTGAATCAGACTCTGGGGGTGGGGCCCGGCCATCTCGGTGACCCTACCGGGTGCAGGAGGTTGAACACCGCTGGACTGAAGGGTCCTGGGGCACCCGTGGGCAGGAGAGCCGAGAGCAGCCCGGGAGAGCAGCCAGCACGAGGCCCCGGGGCGGTGACCAGGGGGGAGCATTCCACGAGGGGCAGGGCTTCGGTTCCCTGGAAGGCGATCGCGGCCGCCTCCACGTGCCCGGGGGCGCCCTCCCGCCAGCGCCAATCCCCCCGCGGGCGCAGCCGCCCACGGCCCCGGAAGCCGCCCAGACGTGCCCTGGCCGACCCCGGGCGCAGGCGGCAGCTGGGGAGAAGCCGGCCTCCGAGGCGGACCGGAGGCCGCACCCTCCGAGCTGGGCTGAGGACCTCCGCCGGGGCCTGCGGGGCGCGAGGGGCCCGAGGAGTCGTGACCCGGCGACCCGGCAGATGGGGGCTGCGGCCAGGCCGGCGAACCCCGCCTTCCCAGCGGGCCCCGGCCCTGCCCCCAAGCGCGCCTCCACCCTGCGCGGGCGTCCCTTCCTGGGCCCCCGACTCGGGCTGTGCCCGCCGAGCGATCAGGAGCGGGTCCCAGAAGCCACACGCGCCCACCACCCGGCCCAGCACCGCCCCGCTCAGCCCCTGGCCCGGGGCGGGCAGGGCAGCTCCAGCGTCCCCAGGAAAAGCGCCAGGCCGGCCTGGGGCCCGCCGCCCTCGTGGCAAGGGCGCCGGGGAAGCTTCGGGAAGCTGCAGTGGCGGCTCCCGCCCAGGACGCGGCTGCCTCCCGACCCCCTCTCAGCACGGCCTCGACAGCCCGCGGGTCTTTTCCGCAAGGGGACGCCCCAGTGCTCTGTGCAGGTCACGCCTCTGGGGTCTCGTCCCACGACCCCCGCCACAGGCTGTCCAACTGACCTGGAAGGTCCCACCCCAAAGAAATGGTGGAAGCATCGCCGCCACCCGTCCTCCCCAAAGGGAAAGCACCAAAATCCCACCACCCAGAGCACCCACTATCAACACCTTAGAATCACTTAGCAACTGCTGGGTAGCTGCGGCCCCGGCCCCACGTGGCCACTGCGCACTTGAAGTGTGCGGTGAGTGTAGAATCCACAGTGCGTTCCAAAGACTTCATAGGAGGAGAAGAAAAAAAAAAACTATTCAAATGACACTCGATATTATTAATGACTTTAAAAAAAAATTTTTTTTTTCTGGTATCTTGGATTAAATAAAACATTTCCCTGTTTCTCTTTTCTTCATGTGGCCACTAGAAAATTTAAAATTGCATAGGTGGCTCACATGATATTTCTATTGGGTAATGCCTTGGAAAGTAAACTCCGCCAAGACAGGCCCCTTCCTAAACGGAGTCATCTCTGGCAAGGACATAGTAAGTGCTTGACAAATCCTTATAGGATGAATGAACACCTCCCAGATTTTTTCTTGTGTATATTTTATTTGCAAATTATGTGTATGTGTGTCCTTTATTTCTAAATGGTATCATGCTGCAGCTACTACTCTGTAACCTGCTTTTCTCACTTTAGAAATCTTTTCACATATTGGTTACTATCAATAAAGCAAGAAGGAGCAGAATAAGCCTGCTACTTGGGAATCCAGAGCTACATCACAGAACATTTAAAATCACTGAAAGGGGCTGCCTCTGGAAAGCACAACCCAAGAATGGGGCAGGGAACTCCTGTCTTTCCTTAGAAGGCTTCAGAACTATTTGATTCTGAAAACTATGTATTTGTATTAATTACCTTTATTAAAAATAATTAAAAATTAAAAGTAATAGACAACAGCTATTTCTATTGATATTGCTATTGGATAATGCAATATCAAAAACTACAAAAAAGTACAGGCTGCAGCCACCCAGTCCAAAATGTGAGCATGTGAAAGGAGTTGGTCAGAGCCGAAGTGAAAACACCTGCCGTCGTAGTTGGTGGTGGTAGGTGGAAGTGGCATTTCCCCTCATCTCTTTAATTTTGTTGTGTCATCTTTTAATAAATTTGAAAAAAGAAAGGAAGTTTAAAAAATTCACTCCCATGTGTCCACATTACTAAACCTCACCGTGGATTTTTGTGTCTGCGATGGCTCATCCTGGGGTTCGGATGTACCTCCCAAACCAGCCCCCTCTTTTGGACTTTGGGTCCTTTCCAGTTCTTTGTTATTACAAAACAAAGCTGTGCTAAACCTCCTTGTACCGCCATGCCTCTGAACATTAACTATTTCCTCAGGATAAATTCCTAGGGGTAAAATCACCAGAGAAAAGAGTTTGAACGTTTTCCAGGATTTTGACCCACGTTGCCAAACCGTCCTCCAGAAAGTCTGAAGCAGTGGACAGTCTGATCACACTGAACAGACGTGCAGGGGAGGAGGTGGTCGGCCTGGGTGAGCAGCCACGGTGCCTGGATGGGTTGTGAGCACATCCCCCTTGCCACAAAGGTAGGCCGTGGCACCCACAGCTTTCCTCATGCTGGCCGTGCTACGTGGGCCACATTTCAAACCAGTAGCTCCAATTCAAGTAACTTTTTACAGTCAAACCACTGTAGGGAAGGAAGAAAGGGCTTCCACGCAGCCTAGAGACGTACTTAGGGAACCTAGGGGCCCCCTTCATGCACACACTAGAGGAGCCCAGGTCCTGCACCCCTCGCCACCCTCACTCCCAGCAGGCATTACCTGGACCTCAGTGGGCCTGCCCACAGGGGTTCTGAGTAGGACTGGGACTGACACTGCAGGGGACCTTCCATGACAGCCCCCACCCAGCTCTGTATTGGTTTTCCATTGCCGGGTAACAAATCGCCCTCAGCTTTGCTCCTCAAACAATACCCATTTATCAGCTCCTGGTTTGGAGGTCAGAACCAGTATAGTGTGACTGGGTTCTCTGCTCAGGGCATCGTAAGGCTGAAATCAAAGTGTTAACTAGCTGTGTCTTTATCTGGGGGTTCAACTAAGGAAAGTTCCACTTCACATCTCTTTCAAGTCGCTGGCATTTCCTTGGGGTTGTAGCACAGAGGTCCCCTATTGTCTTGCCAGCTGGTAGCCAGGGACTGCTCTCACCTCTTGGAGGCTGATCTCAGAGTCTTGCCCTGTGACCCCTTCCTTCTCCGTAACGGAGAGCCCCTCCCTCGTATGGAAACTCTCTGACTTGCTGTTTTAGTTTATCTGCTCAAGCAAATTCCGTGCAATGGCTCAGCGGAAACAATGGGAATTTACCAGCTCGTGGTTTTGAGGCTAAGAGAAAACCAAATCAAGTCATCAACAAGGCGATGCTTTCTCTCCAAAGACTGGCATTCTGGCGCTGGCTGCCATCACTCTTTGGTCCTTAGCTTGTCATGTGGCAAGGCACGTGGCGGCATCTCCCAGCCTCTCCCTTCCCTTCTGCCATTGGTGTTCAGCTTCTAGCTTTCTCTCTGGCTGGCTGAATTTCATTTCACTTATGAAGGACTTCAGTGATAGGATTAAGACCCACCTCAATGGAAGGAA
Source organism: Tolypeutes matacus (assembly GCA_026826555.1). Lineage (NCBI taxonomy): Eukaryota > Metazoa > Chordata > Mammalia > Cingulata > Chlamyphoridae > Tolypeutes > Tolypeutes matacus. The sequence goes on from JAKSZT010053929.1 coordinate 6,422,440, forward strand.
CCTCATCAAAAGGTCCTACTTACAGTGGGGTCACACCCACAGGGATGGGCTAGGTTGAGAACATGTTTTTCTGGGGTACATAACTCCAAGCAAGTATAACATAAAAACGCACTTGCCCTTCTGCAACCAGCCAGAGAAAACTCTCAGCTTTTGAAGGGCTCATGTGGGGAGTGGATGTAGCTCAAGCGGTTGAGCACCTGCTTCCCGTGTACGAGGTCCCGGGTTCAATCCCGGGAACCTCCTAGATAGATAGATAGATAGATAGATAGATAGATAGATAGATAGATAG
>JAKSZT010053929.1:6422738-6452892 GCA_026826555.1 Tolypeutes matacus
TAGATAGATAGATAGATAGATAGATAGATAGATAGATAGATAGATAGATAGATAGATAGATAAAGGGCTCATGTGATTAGGTCGGCCCACCTGGATCATCTCCCCACCTTCAGGTAGTGCCATCTGGTATAACCTGATGGCAGGAGTAAAAACCATCACATTCACCATCTCAGGGATGACACAGCAGGTAGACTGGGGTAGGGGCCCCAGGACACCTGGAATTCCCTCCCACACATCCCCACCCACACTGAGGGTGGCCAAGGGGGAAGGAGAGACTCCCATCTTTCTGAGACAAGTGTGGCCCCGCCCCCTCCCCACAGGTGCTGTGGGAAGATGCCTACCCCTACTCCCCACCCCGCCCAAGGGCTGCTCTCCAGTTCTGGTCCCTTCTCCTTCCCCTCCCTGCCTCAACTCCTTGCAAAGGTTGGACCCGGGAAGCAGAGAGGTCTCAGCACTCCTTCCCATACAGTGACAGAAAGCCATCCCCAAACAGCTTAAAACGAGAGCGGCTGTCTTGGCTCACATACGTGGGAAGTCAGAGTGGACTGGCCTCCAACAGAGCTGGCAGCGGGACCCCCGCAACGCCTTCAGCTCTCATGCCTTCGCGTCTCTCCTCAGCTGCTGTCTCTGCTTTCAGCTCTTGGTGAGCCCCATCTTCCAGGTCCAGATGAGCCCCAGCAGCCAGAGACATTCCCGCCTGCAGATAGGAAACCCCAGAGAAGAGCTCTGTGGTGAGCTCAAGTATGCCGCCACCCTCCTCCCCAAAAAGGTATGTTCCAGTCCTAACCCCTTAGCCATGAATGTGACCTTCTTTGGAAGTAGGGGCTTTGCAGATGTGGTCAAGTTCAGATGAGGTCATACTGGGCCCTAAAACCCATGACTGGTGTTTATATAAAGAAAGGAGAGGAAAATTTGGACAGAGAGACACAGACACACAGGGAAGACGGCCGTGGGAAGAGAAGATGGAGGTGGAGGTGGGAGCAATGCAGCCATGAGCCCAGGAACGCCAAGATGGCCGGGAGCCTCCAGAAGTTGGAAGAGGCTCCCTGGAGTCTCAGGGGGAGTGTGGGCCTCCGGGGGCCTTGGCTTTGGATCTAGCCCCCAAGCTGTGAGAGAATCCATTTCTGCTGTTTGGAGACACCCAGTCTGTGGCGCTCTGGGTGGCAGGCTCATCTTAGGTCCCGTGCCCATTCCTAGATCCAGCCTGGGATGGAGTAGCTGAGCTAGGCCAGCCACAGCCACACTGGGGGCTGGCGGATATCAGAAACCAGCGAGGGGGGAAGCGGCCGTGGCTGAATCAGTGGGGCTCCCGTTTACCATATGGGAGGCCCCGGGTTCGGTTCCCGGGGCCTCCTGGTGAAGGCAAGCCCGCCCGCACAGCGTGGTTAGCTGACCCAGCGAGCACAAGCAGCAAGGGGGGGATAAATGAATAAATAAATAAAATCTTTAAAAAAAAAAAAAAAATAGAAACCAGCGGGGGGTTCTGAGCAGACATAAAGAACAGACACTGCGCGGAAGGGACCCAAGCGCCTTATCCCACACCGGGCACTTGACATATGCACTCTCTTTGACTCCTGATAATAAACTCATGAAGCGGATATTAAGGAAAAATCTATGCTCAAAAAGTTAAGAGCCCTGCTCAAGCCAATGAAGACAGCTTTGGGAGAGGGTGGCTGGTCCAGCTGTCCGTGAGTGCCTTGCTGTCTCACCCCACCCCACGATCTCCGGACAGAAGGGCCCTAACCCCAGCCCCAGGGCCCCTGACCTAAGCGGCTGCTCCTTGTTTCTTCCTCAGGCATCTGGGGTTGGGACTGGAAGTCGTTCTTTCTGTTCCCAGGCCTGTATGGGGTGAGGTCGGAGCCCGGGTTGCCTGCGGTGGAGAAGGCTGGATTCCCCAGAGGCCCGAGGCAGGCCCGTGGGAGAGTCTGCTGAGGGCTGGACCTGCAGTGACTGGTTCCCATCCTGCCTGAGGCCCGGCTGCACCCTGCCCTTGGCTTCCTAACACCTCTGGTATGGGGGTAAATGCCCCTTCCTTGCTGGAGCAAGTGCATGTGGATTGCTTTCTTACAAGAACTCCTGGGCAGAGTCCCAGGGCTCCCTGCCTGCCCTTGAGGGGGGCAGCGTGACAGAAGTGGGACACATGCCAAGCTCCAGCTCTGCCCCCTCCCCCTGCGGGTCAGAGGAGCCTCACTGTCCTGCTCCAGGTCCCGGGAGGGGCCCCCAGGATTCTGGGGTGCACTGAGGTGAGCAGGGATGATAGAGTGATGCACAGTCGAGCTTGTCGGGGCAGGTGCTAGGCTCAGATGTTTCTGGCAAATGGAGTTAAGTGACCCACCCTCCCCTGAGCATCTGCCTACAGGCCCTGCTTGGCGTAGGGGCTGAGAAGTTGTCCAGGAAAGGAGAAATGAGCCCTGGCCTCCCTGGTTCAGGCAAATCTGGCATCTGAGGGCAAGTGAGCCATCTGGCACCGTGAACCTGAGCACTGGAGGGAAGGAATGGGTCCTGGCACGTTCTGAAAGCTGATTCCAGCGCTTCGGATGTGCAGAAGGAGCAGTGTCCTCGAATGCTGTGACAATCTGAGGCTCGGACAGCCACTCGCTGGGACCCTCCATGCCCAGCAGTTGAGACTAACACCTCAAAACTGTGCTCCCCACTCTGCAGGGTAGAGACCCGACAGCCGCATTCCAGTTCGACCAGCAACAGGTCTCAGCTCCAAGAAAGAGGCTCCCAGCCACAGAGTCCCATCTGGGAGCCACGAATCTCTGGGATGGCTGGAACCTGAGGCTCTGGGTCCCTGGGATCCCACAAGAGAAAACTCATGGAGAGTGTGAGAAGCCGTGGAGGGGCCTCTGGAGCAGCCTGGAGCTCCTGCTGTCAAGGGAGCCTCTGGTCCCCCCTTTTTGAACCCACTGAGGAAGCAGAAGCTTCTGGGGTTGAGCAGCACCCTTTGCTCTGGAGCCACCTGTCTGGGAGCGCTGAGGAGAGGCTCTGAGGTTGACCAGCTGGACCGGGAGTGGTGGAGCCGACCAGCGGAGGCAGGACTGGAAGGTGCCAGGGCCCCGGGGCCAGGATGAAGGAGGTTTCTTTCTGCAGAGTTCCTCTTAGGAAGAGCACTGGATTCGTTTGGAAGAGAGCCTTAGATAAGTCCTTGTGGTGAGAGTGGAGAGAGGAGCAGGTTAGACCCCCTAAGACCAGGCTGAGTCTTGGCCAACTTGCCTCCCAAGGAGAGGGGGTGCTGGAACCCTCAGGGTCTTTGCTTCTGAGCACCGGGTGGGGTGGGGTGGGGTGGGTGGTTCAAGGTGAGAGTCGGGCCACTGGAAGTGCTCATGTCACACGATGGGATCCACAAATGGGGAGGGGAGAGGACCTGCGGGGTAGGGTGTGGCTCAGGGAAGGAGGAAGGGGAGTGTGCAGTGCTGCACCCCAGTCTCCCTTCTCCCCTTCTCTAATGATAACAGAGCCAGCCATTCGTTTCTAAAAGTTGTAGTAAAATATATGTAACACCGAATTTGCCAATCTAACAATTTTTAAGTGCACAATTCAGTAGCATTAATTACATTTGCAAGGTTATGCGACGATCACCACTATCTACTTCCAAAATTTGTCCTCACCCCAAACAGGGATTCCGTACCCATTAAACAATAATAACCCCTCATTCCCCCCTCCTCTGAGCCCCTGGTAACCTCCAATCTACTTTCTATCGCTATAAATTTGCCTGTTATAGAGATTTCATATGGGTGGAACCATATAATAATTGTCCTTTTGTGACTGGTTTCTTTCACTTAGCATCATGTCTTCAAGGTTCATCCATGTTGTAGCGTGTATCAGAACTTCATTCCTTTTTACAGATGAATAATATTCCACTGTGTATATGTCCCACATTTTGTTTATCCATTTTCCTGTTGATGGACACGGGTTGTTTCCATCTTTCGGCGACTGTGAATACTGCTGCTGTGAGCAGTGATGTACAAGCATCTGTTTGAATCCCTGTTTTCAGTTCTTTTGGGCACATTCCTAGGAGTAGACGTGCTGGGTCATATGGTAACTCTATGTTTAACTTTTTGAGGAACCACTAAACTGTTTTCCACAATAGCTGTACCATGTCACATTCCCACTAGCAATGCACGAGTTCTAATTTCTCCACATTCTCACCAACACTTATTTTCTGATTTTTTTATTATAGCCATCTAGTAAGATATGAAATGGTATCTCGTTGCGGTTTTGATTTGCACTTCCCTGATGGCTAATGATGTTGAGCATCTCTTCATGTGCTTTTTGGCCATTTGTACATCTTCCTTGAAGAAAAGCCCATTCAAGTCCTTTGCCCCACCCCCTTCTTCTTTTTTTTTTTTTTTTTTTTTCCTTTTTTTAAATTTTAATTGGAGAGCCATCTCTTTCCATCTGGGCTCATTTGCTCATTCTGTAGGTGACTCAACTCAGGTCAAGGGGCTGGAAGCAGAAATGATGTGCTCAACCCCTGGGCCCAAGCCCTCCTCGCTCCTCCTCCTCGGCCGGGCATGTAAAGGTATTGTTTGAACCACAGCTGCCATGCTGGACCACGAGGGAAAGGGACTCTTGCCTGGGAGCACAAGTGAGAGGAGGCAGGGGGTCCCTGGCAGCGCAGTGCCCCTGCCTAGCCTGTACTAGCTGCCCACAGACTTCATGAATAAGAGGGAGAAACCACCTTCTCTTACTTCGGTCACTTTTCTGAGACCTTGAGCCAATCTAATCCACACTGATACGGTGCCCCCGCCACAGGCCCCCTCCTGCCAACTACTCATTTCTGTGTGGGGGTTTCCTGAGTGGGTGGGGGGCACTTGAAGTGGTGTTGAACTCTATTTATAGATAGGCACAGGGTGAAAAACTGAGACAGTGTGCCTGGTTGACGGAGCCGAGACAGGGGGCAGCTGGCACGCACTCAGACCGTATTTGCTTAGGCACAGATGTGCTGAGCAGGCGTTCTGATTTGGGAGGACTGGGTGAAGGAGTCAAGCATTCAGTGGGTGGGGCCAAGGGGCCTGGCAGAGCATTGGGGAGGCTGGCACTGTCCTGGATAGGGTGGCAGCCTGGCTCTGCTGTTGATCCCAGCCCACAGCCCAGGGTGTTCTCTGACTGTCTCTGCACACAGCCTGGGGGAGACTCCGTGCTCAAGGCCCCTTATCCCTGCCCCAGGCTCTCAGGGAGGAAGTAGGCAGCAGGGTGTGCCCATGTCCGCCGACACCGACCAGCTCACACAGCCTGTCCACTGCACTCCATGGCCCAGGGTGGCCCCTTCCCAAGCTGGAGGGAGGGCTAGAACCAGAAGCCTGACCCCACCAGCCCTGTCTGTCCTGGCAGGGTCAAAGGCTATGGCCCAGACCTGAGGACCAGGCAGGTGGTCCTGGAAGTGGCCCAGCAGAGACCACAGATTCTTATTTCTCCAGTGGCCATAGGGCCAGGGCCAGGCCTCCTCTGGGGTGGGGGTGGGGGCTAGCTGGGGGTGGAGGGAGGATGGCCTAGCTGACCGCTGGAGTGGACAGACAAGCAGGCCAGCAGGGAAGGAGTTGGCTGGGGCGGGGGAGGGAGGGAGACAGGATGCCCTGGGGTGCATCACCACCCTGTTCTGTGCCTCTGTTTCCCCTCAGCCTGACCATGAAGGTGCCTCCTTGGAGGAACTACCCAAAGACTGGGAAATAAACATCTCTGATTCCAAGAACAGCTGTGGAAGGAGGGCTGGTTCAGCTTCTCCCCAGCCTTCTCCCTGGAGCCAGCCTGGAGGAGGGTGGGGGTCTGGGGAGAGCCCTGGCCCTCCGGGTAGGTATGGGGGCCGGTCACCCGACAGCTGCATGCAGGGGTACCCCAAGACAGCGGTGCCCCACCCTGCAGCGTCCAGGCCTCTGAAGGCCAGGCCTCAGGCCAAGCCACCCGGGCCTTCCTGGTGCCCCCGGCCAGCCTTTCACCATCTCTGCCAGGGGTGCCGAGCCAGAACACTGCCCTGGGAAGGACAGAAGCCCTCCCTCCTGGTCCCCGGAGCCCTCAGGGTTCTGGTCTGTCCTGACTCACACTTCCTAGAAACCATCTTGTCCCATGGAAATGGGTGTGCACCTCTCTGGAGGGAAGTAGCAGGGCTTGTGGACCGGCCATTTTCCTCATCTTTCTTGGAAGGGTGTCTGGCTTGTCGAGGATGTGACCTTGAGCCTGCCCTCCAACTGGAGACTCCTGGGTCAGGGGCACAGTGCAGCCCAAGCCCTGGGAGGCTGCTCTCCTGGGAAGCTGCTTGGCCTCCAGTCCTCAGCCCCCAGCCCGTCCCACCCACACCCACCCCCTCCTGGAAGCTGTTAGAGCCGCCAGCTCGGAGCCATGGGGCCCATTCATTTTTCTCTGCCAACTCAGCCCTCACATGGCCTTATAGGGTAGAGCTGAGAACGGAGCAGAGGCCAGCCCTGCCGGGAAGGACAGGCAGGCAGGAGGCCTCTGAGGGGCTCTCTCCACTGAGGAGGCAGGAGTCTGGCCCTCCCATACTCCCTCCTGTACTAACACTGTTTTGTAATACCCCCTTTCCTGTCCTGAAAGGAGATTTGCGGGTGATACAACCTGCTTACCCACGTGATTTTAAAATGATCACAATAATGCCCTAACTGAAATAGAAAGAAGAAGTAAAAGGAAAGCAATTGATAAAAATCATATATATATATATATATATATATATATACATATATTTCAATACGTGGGCCTGACGACACGAGAAGACTCAGCAGCCACCGTCACGCCGATGGCCCAGGCGTGCGGTCACGGCGCCTCAGCAACACAAGTGGTGTGGCCGTCTTTAACGTTGTTTTCAGAACGACGAACAGCTCTAAACAAACTCAAGTTCAGTGTGACCCACCCACACTCGACAGGACGTCCAGCCTGGCGAGGTCCCACCCAGCAACGCCAGCCGCACTCCCCGATCGTTGTGGAAACCACAAATGCCCCCGGCTCTTGTGAAATGTCCCCACCTTGAGACCACTGCTCTAAGCCGTGGGAGCAGAGAGAATGTGAACATGAACTGACAAGGACAGACACTGGAGCCTCCTACTTCCCTGCCTCCCTGAGCCAACAAGGCAGGAACAGGCTCCCACAAGAAGAGTCATAGTCCGTGAGTGAGCTTTGTCAGTTTAGCCTACAACTTCTCTCAAATCCATAGTTCCCTCACGGTGGTTTGAAGTTGTAAATATCCCAAAAAAGCATGCTCTTAAATCGAATCCATTCCTGTGGGTGTGAACCCATTTGCAGGAGGACCTCCCCTCCTCCAGAGATGGCTCCCTCATCTATTTGCTTGTTGTTTTTGCTCGTTGCCTGCTCATTGTTTTTGCTCATTGTCTGTTTTTTCTTTAGGAGGCACTGGAAACCGAACCCGGGACCTCCCATGTGGGAGGCAGGTGCTTAACTGCTTGAGCCACATGTGCTCCCTGCTCGTTTGTTTTTGCTCATTGTCTGCTCGTTGTTTTGCTCATTGTTTTTGCTCATTGTTTGTTTGTTTTCTTTAGTAGGTACTGGGAACTGAACCCGGGATCTCCCATGTGGGAGGCAGGCGCTCAACTGCTTGAGCCACATCAGTCAGGATGGGTCTTAATCCTATTCCTAAAGTCCTTTGTAAGAGAATGAAATTCAAACAAAGAAAAAAAGCCACAGGAAGCAAGAAACTGGCATGGAAGATGAGGAAGAGACCAGCAGATGCTGCCATGTGCCTTGGCATGTGGCAGAGGAGCCTAGCAGGGCCGGCAGCTGGACTTCGGGAAGACTGGCTGATGATGCCTTGATTTGGACATTTTCCCGGGCTCAGAACTGTGAGTTAATAAATTGCCATTGCTCAAGCCACCCTGGTCCATGGAATTTGTTGGAGCAGCCTGGGGATGGAAACACTCCCCTTGACCACTCCCACCTTTTCCGTAGTCCAGCCCTCTGCCTCTGCCGTGGATGACTGCGACAACTCCTCACGTGATCCCAACGTTTGTGTCCACCCGGAACCTCCGACTATGACTTTATTTGGAAATAGGGCCTTTGCTGATGTAATCAGTTAAAAGGATCTTGAGATGAAATCATCCTGGATTTAGGGTGGGCCCTAACTCCAGTGACTGGAATCCTTACGAGAAGAAAGGACACAGACATGCGGAGAAGGCCATGTGACGAGGGGGCAGAGCTTGAAGCACTGCAGCTTCAAGCCGAGGAATGCGAAGGGTTGCTGGCCACAGGCGGGTAGGAAGAGGCAAGGACGGCTCCTCTCCTAGAGCCTTCAGCCGGAGCTGAGCTGTGAGAGATTGAAACCATCAGTTTGTGGTGCTTTGTTGTGGCAGCCGAGGAAATGAAGACCCCCTCCTCTTTCAGGCTTCCAGTTCTACGGCCCCATCTCTCTCCTTCCTCGACTTGCGTTCACACCACAGTATGCACTGCTGGTCTCCAGCTGTTTTCCTCCTAGCATCTGAGACCGGCCCCCCAGAGGAAACAGGAGTTTGCATTTGTTTGGGGAGGGATGGGGAAATTTTATTCTAGATCATGGGACACAGTGTGTTTCCCAATCATTGTGGAAACCAAAACTGCCCCCACCATTTGTGAAACGACTCCCAGGGGTTAAGGTAGGTCTCAGAGAGAGGGCAGAAGAGGGGTGGGCAAGGGCCATGGAGGAGGGACAAAGGACTCAGCACGTGGAAAGGGGCTAAGAACAGACTTCGGGGTTTGAGGACATTTGGAAGCAGGTTCAGTTATTTGGTGAGGAAAGAAGCCAGAGTACTAGGATTAGAGAAGACAAAAAAGGAGGAAGCTGCAAGCAAGAGAGGCTTGAGGCAGCAAAATGAAAAAAACACTGAGGCAACAGGGTCAAGAGGACACTGGTGACACTTGAGTGTTTGTGGAGGGAGCAGTGCGGGGCAAAGATTTCATATCTGGAGAGAAAGGGGTGCAAGTGGGGTTGAAGGTTCCTCAGGGATGGGGAGAGGGTGGGTTGGGGGCAGGTGAAGGGGAGGGACACCTGGAGAGGAGGCCCTCGCTTCCCATGCTTGGGGAGGGTGAGAGGGAGCCCTGCCTCCACATGGGCCTCTTCCCTGGCCTGCTCCATCCCCTGAGCCTCCCCCCTAACCCACTCGGAACAGAAACGCTCCTGTATGCTGTCCCCTCTAACTTTGTCCAAAGCTCCTAGTACATCAATTTGACAAGGCAAAAATCAATCACAAAATGTATCCAACATAAAATAGACTCCTATAAATATTAAATATAGTTAATATTTTAAATGCAAAAACATTTTTATTCTATACTGACAACAATCTGCAAGGGGACATTGGTGCATTATAGTTACAGACGATCAGGGACGTCTCTGTCTCCTTCCCATCCATACTCCCTGGACTGAGCATGCAGTAGAGGCCACATTCAGGTTTGTGGAATGAATGAATGAGTGAGTGAATGAATGACAGTCTTTTGAGGAATCAAATTGTCAACAGCCTCTTTTTTATAAGTGTAGGCATTGGGGACCAAGGTAATGGTCACTGTGTCTTATCCTTGCAGCTCATGGGCCTTGCTATAAGAAGCTTCCTTGGTTTGCCACACAGGAGTTCCTTGAGTCTTGAACCTTCTGCCTTTCCCTCCTTCTCAACAGACACACTCTTCCTTTTGCTTGAGGATGAGCAACTGTTCCTAAAGGTCTGGGGGACTTCCAGTCACAGCTGGCCAGCTATTCTCGCGTCTCAGGGCCCTCTTCCTCTTGGGATTCAAACCTTTGGAAATTAGCCATGAAGTTCTTCCAGACATGACAGAAGCTGAATTACAAAGTTCCATCAAAACTTCCCAAAGCTCTTTATCTTACCCAGTATTTGAACCTGGGCTGACCCCGACTCTGGTCTTCACAAGAGGAAAGTGTTGAGGACTAGATGACCCTTAACACACATTCTCAAAAACAGGGCTTCTTTCTGTACAATAGCTGCACATCATTTTCAAGGTTTGAGAACTAGGCTCTAAAACCAGCCTTAAAATCTGTGGGATGCAGGGAGAGGAATCTGAGTTTGAAATCACCATATAAGACCACACAAAAAAATAAGTCTGTGCTTGGCTGCTTTCAAGTAAGGCATTGATGTTCCTGGGGTAAAATTCCATTTGCAATGGTCTAGCCTCATCACTATGAAACATTTACTTGTTATAATTAGCCTCTTTCTTTGAAGATTTCCATCACTAATTGTATTAGTCAGCCAAAGGGGTGCTGATGCAAAATACCAGAAGTCAGTTGGCTTTCATAAAGGGTATTTATTTTGGGGTAGAAGTTACCAGGCCATAAAGCATAAGTTACTTCTCTCACCAAAGTCTATTGCCACGGGTTGGGGCAAGATGGCTGCCAACGTCTGCAAGGGTTCAGGCTTCTTGGGTTCCTCTCTTCCCGGGGCTTGCTTGTCTCCAGGCTCAGCTGCTGTGCTATTTCCACAAGGCCAGCTGTAGACCATCAGGTGAACGGCTCTGTCTCTCTCCCCAGGGCTTCTGCTGTGCCTTCTCTATTCCTGTGTTCTCCTCCTGTGTGTTCACTTCCCAGGCTCCAGCTCAAAACCTCCAACTCTGTCTTTTGCCAAGTCTTTTCTCTGTGGTCCCTGCCCCTTGGTGGGCAGGGACTCAACGGCCTACTGACATGGCCCAATCAAAGTCCTGATCATAATTTAATCAATTAAAAAATGATACCTCCAACAGACCAGTTTACAAAAATAATCCAGTTAACTATTTTTGGAATCCATAAACAATGCCAAAGTGCTACACTAACCTTTAGGAACATCTAAAGCGGCAGTTTCCTTTGACTCTTTGCTACAATTTCAGCAAAGCAGACCCACCTTCACAGACATTCCCATTCTTCCATCTCTCACTAGGTTGTTCTCCAGGGTTAAGGGCCACAAGTGTCAAATTGGATGGGGGCCCCATTCAAAGCCTCACAGACTGGTTGATCCTGAATCTCTCCTGAACATGGTTTTAAAATAGTGAGTTGTAATAATGCTGCATCATTAGCTTTTCATTTATTTATTTATTTTAGGAGGTACTCATGGGAAGCAGGTGCTCAACCTCTGAGCTACATCTGCTCCCCAATGACAGTTGATTTTTTCATTTGTTTGTTTTGTTTTTAGGACGTACTGGGGACTGAACCCGGGACCTCGTATATGGGAAGCAGGCGCTCAAGCACTTGAGCCACATCAGCTCCCCTCATTTTTATTTTTGTCTTTTAGAGTCTAATCAGGGCTTTGCACCCATCAGGAATTCAGTTTAATGTTAGCTGAATAAATAAATGAGTGACTCTTTTGGTATCAAGTGCCAGAAATTCAACTCAAATTGTTTTTCATTTTGTTTAAGCAAAGAAGAGAATGTACTGCTGAGGGAATGGCTGTGGAGAGAGCTGCTATTTGGCATGTTGTGGGAACACAGGCACGGACACAACAGAGACTTTCAGCAAATGACCACTTTACTATTCTCGCAGCACAAAGGGTCTAAAAGAGCAGGGGAAGAGAGCCCACTGTGGCTGGCCCATCAGAGAGGCCAGCTGCGCGGCCAAGGTCGGCGGCGGGCAGCTCTGCACGCCCCACTTCATGCAGCAGACAAGTGACAAATCTGTGCTGCCAGAGGTGGGTTATTTGTACAAGCCCGGGGCGGAGGCGGGGCCTGCTCTGAAAAGCAACTGGAACTGCCTGTTCCCAGTTTCTGGGTTTAAGGTCTGGTCAGGCCTTTTTATTAACCCTAATGTTTCCCCCTGGGCTGCAGAATGGAAAACAGGCGGAAACACCTGCACACAGTGCAAAAGGAGAAGGGGGTAGGCCCGAGCTGGGAGGTGGCCGCTAGGTGTATCCCTGAAGCTGTCCACCCCTCGGCCTGTCAGCCAGGCCTAGTCAACTCCTGTCCATCAACTTCCACAGCATAAGGTCACCTCCCCACCCCGGACACGAAGGCAGAGGCGGGTCATGCCTACCAGCCTGTGGCTCTCTACCACGTTGACAACAAGGCTTGGGAACATTAGGAGGGCTTCACTTAGGCAAATCCAAGCAGGGTGACCAGGCCTGTCTGGAGTAATGGTTGCATCCATGCCCCCTACCCCACCAGGAGACAGTTGTTGCATGAGGTCCCACCTGGAATCTGTTTGCACACATGGCAGCCAGTGGGCTTGCTGTTGGATTTTAATCACCTCCTGGTCCACCTCCCCCGAGGTACTGACCAAGTGTAGCAGTAGGTGTTAACCATAGCACCTCTGCCTCCTCATTCAGCTAGGGGGAAGCCTAAGGCAGTGTGATTAGCAAACACTAATTTGGCTAGAGATTCTAATGGTTTTTGCTAAGCCTGAAGGGCTCCTGCTGTGAACTCAGCAATGCCAGCCAAGGTGACCGACAGATTGTGCATCGTGTGTTCATTGGTGCTAACTCCCAGCCAGGCAATAATGATAAGCCAAGAGAGGTGATTATGGATCCAGGATTATGGATCCACAGGCAAGTGATGCTTTGCTCGAGATAATAAATTGGAAGAAGGCCCGAGCCATTCGGCAGTTCCATTACATCGAGTGTTGCTGGTTCCCTGCAGGTTGTCCTGGGGTGTGCCAACAGCTGTGTTGTTATCTTTGTCCTTTATGAGGTCAAAAATGCCCCCCCGCCCCCCCCCCCCCCCGCCCAGGGAGGTGACCCGGAGGTGGGAGCACTGGGGCTGCATGGGCCAGAATTTGTTGGGATGGGGGAGTGCATTCTCACAGTCACTGCTGGGATGTGCAGTGGTGCAGGATAGCAATCCCTATAATGCATTTCCGGGTGGAAAACATGATCACAGGGTGGCCGAAAGCCCAAAGGGACCAGCCCACAGGGTAGCAGCAACCTCCATCCCCGTACCCCTCCCCTCTGCATCTTCCGGAATGAGCATGAGCTGGGCCTCTGTATCCAAAAGCAGCACAAAGGTTTCTTCACTGCCCCCAAGTTATACATGCACTGGGGTGTCTGGCCTTCAGTCCCGGGTGGGTGGGTGGAGCCCTTGGCCCCACCCGCAAGCCATCTTCAGTTTAGTCAAGGCTGGGTAAAGTAGTCCCTCCCAGGAGTCAGACACCCCCATCAGGGCCCAGGGGAGAGGTGGGAGATCTTCGGGCTCCTCTTCCTCCTCTACCGCTCGGCCGGAAAAGGGCAGATTGTCCCTGTTGAGCCCGTGGCCCTCCTTCTGGTTTATATTTCCCCCACTGTTCTCCACTGGATAATCCGGCTATGGTGTCTTTTGGGACCCCTTGCTCCAGTAGCCATGAGAACAGAGCTCGGTGAGTGGGGGTCCTGAAAGGAAGGGCAGCCTCCGACCCAGCCCTCAGGTCTCGGGACCTGCTGGGTGAACAGGCCTGCACCTGCTGCTCCCTGCTCCGCCGTCAGCTGCCACAGCGGCCACCCTCCTGGTACGGGAGCTCTTGCCCAGAAACCAGCTCAATTGCATCTCCCAGGGGAAGTCCTGGGGTGAGGAGCAGAACCAGCTTGTTGCCCCACTGAGGAGGCCCGTTTCTAATAAAATCATCAATGTCCCAGTGAAACGGGAATCTGGCAAGGGCCTAAAATCCCTCCGGAGGCGGGGGAGGAAAAGCTACGCACCAGTTCCCAGTTGTGGCAGTGTTAACTATAGCTTCCTCTTCGTTACTCCAAGTCTTTGTAGGAATTCGGGGGAGGTCACCCAGAGTGGGGAATGCTCATCTGACTCCCCAAAGGATCCAGTCAAACAGAGGCTGTGGCCACGGCAGCCTGCAGCTGCTCCCTCCCCACCCGTCTCCTCCTTCAGCTTCACCCAAGAGTTTGTTGGAGGACAGTGTAGGACATGAGGTGGCCAAGACTCCTCCACTCAGCCCGGTTGATCAGGGTGGTCGTGGTGCCCTCGTCACAGCTGGGGCAGCCACAAGAGCTCCTCTCCAGCCTTCTGTCCTCGCCTCTCTCCCGCATCCCGTATCTCCTTCTCTGTGAAAGCTTGGCCTTTCTTCAGTTCCAACAGTCTCTTGAATAATGCCTGGTCTCACACTAACCTCACACCAGCCCAGGTGGCCTGAGTGGAGGTGGGCCTGGTTCTGGAATGAGAGCAGCTGTAAGAGGCCGGAAGCCTGGGAGGGCAGCGGGGCAGTGAAGGCCCTGCCTCACTGATCTAAGTGTGGAACCAGCTCACCAGCTCCCTGGCATTCATGGGGGATTTGCAAAGTCCCATTCATTGCTGCCCTTCCCCAAGAGGGCAGAAACAGCATGCCCTCGGTCCCCCAGCCGTGGGTTGAGACCTCTACCCAGGCTGGTATGGGGGCCAACCCCTCAGCTCAGCCCACAAAGCCATGAATCCTGTGACGCCCAAGATGCTCCTGCACAAAAGGAACGCAAAAGCGGTGGGAAAAATGGCCACAAAAGCAACCCACTCCATTCTTCCCCATGCACCCTGCTCACTGCACCAAAATCTGTGCAGCGAGTTGCTGGCTGGTGTGATGTAGGAACATCGGCTCAGTTACACAGAAACTTTCAGCAAATGGCTGCTTTATAACTTTGACAGCACAAAGGATCTGAAAGAGCAGGGGAAGAGATCCCATCGTGCCTGGTCTCCCGGCGGAGCCAGCTGCTTGACTGGTGGATGGCAGCTCTGCCTGTTCCACTTTGTGCAGGAGAGAAGAGATAAATTTGTGCCGCTGGAGGGCAGGGTATTTATGTAACCCTATGGGGTGGGGTCCTCCCACTGAGAGTTCCCTCCTTGAGAAGCAGCTACAGGTTAAGTTCTGGTCAATCCTTTTCATTAGACCTAACTCTTTCCCTGGGCTGGGAAATGGAAACATACTGAAACATCTGCACACAATAGAAAAGGAAGGGAGGTTGGCCAGTGCAGCACGATGGCCACTAGGTATGTCAATGACATCCCCAGCAAATGCACAGTCTGGAGGGAGAGGCAGTTTGATCAGGGCTCAAATGGTGCCATTTGGCTCCACCTCTTAGCTTGGCTTCCTCTGGGTCAGCTCCATATGGTGGAAGGAGCAGCTTCAGGCCACATTACAGGAAGAGAGAGTAGTTCCTAATAGCTGGAACAGATGTCCCAGAGTTGGGTCCTGCTGGCTCTGATTGGCTTGACTTGGGTTCTATGTTTGTTCCTGAACCCACCACTGTGGTGGATGGGACTTGCTGACTGGCACCTGGGCTGTGCTAGGAGGTAAACAGCTCCCTTAAAGGGAAAGGAAGGTACAGGTGCCCGTTAGCAGGAAGAATGCAAACGGAGATTGGGCTGAAAAAGTTATAGAAGTTCACGTCTATAATTATACCAGAGAATGAATGAATAGATCAACGAACGAGCCTCTCAGAACGTCTCTGCTGTGGTATAGAAGTATGAGTTAAATCCAGTCATCTATGGATTCTAATTTCCCACAATTTTATTTGACCACACTGGCTTTCCCCTCTGATATGATGCATTTCCATCTTCCTTATAATATCAACTCCACCGCCAGAGCATGACTTTGTCTTGGACCAGTGCTTGGACCAGAGCCCTGGAGATTCAGGGGCCAGGACTAACCGGATGACACTCACTCACAGGCACTGTGTGTGGAAGAGAACATGAATCAGGGTTTCTAAGAGATCATGGCACAAGAGTCAGAGGCTCCTTACAGCAGGTGATGGAATAAGACTTAATGGGAACTTCTTTATCTCTGCCCAACTGTTTGCCACATCCAAGCTCCGTGTAATGTCCAAGATCTTTAAAGGTAATTATCTCCCAGATGCAATTTTATTATAAATAAATAGCTCACTCATTTGGAAAACTTAAGTGCATGCACCAAAGAAAGTGCCCAAATCCCAGCAAACATACAGGAAATGCCTACATTCTCTACAAGGTATCCAGAAATACTGCTTTTGTTGATCACTTTCAGAAAAGGCATACTGCTTTAGGAGTATGGAGGAAGATAAAACTTGGAGCAGAGGACAGATGTAGGATAGGAAGAGAAATGGATATTTGGGGATCTGCTGACCCTTTGGATCAAACAAGTCTAGAAAATTAAGAGACCAGAGGCTAGCTTAATGAAAAACTGAACTGGATACACAACTGTAAAAATGGCTCTTGGCCGTGAACAAGTCACTTCATTCTTAGAAGTATTCTCATTTGTAAAATGAGGGGTTAGGCCATACCATTAGGATTCAAGTAAAGTTTAGTGAATGCCTACATTGTAACATTATTTCAGGAGGATAGCATCCAGCTCACAGAGAGGCTGTGAGGAATAAGTTAATATTAATCCCCAAGAATTCCTGTCCAAGAATCCCTGCAAAAGTGATGCTCAGATAAAAATATTTATTCCTAACAACCCTGAGGTGAATATTATCTCCTCTGCACAAATGAGAAAATCAGTGAGGAAAAGAGTCAGGATCTGAACATAAGTCCGAGGCCAAAGTCTATGATCTTCCCATTATATGGACTGGTTTCGAAGGGCCCTTACAGATTTTGACTGTAAACAGTAAGAGGGTAGATAAGGAACTTAAACTAGAGATAGCAAAACAAAACAAAACAAAAAAACACCTTCTAAGGGATATTCTGTGGAAAGCAAAAGTGTTGTCTCATTTATGATGACGATAAAGAGGTTGGGGAAGGGACTGGAACAAAACCGCAAAAGCTTCTTTCCCAAAACTCATTTCTTATCATCTTATGCTGGTTAGATTCCAACTTTCCACATGCACATGCACAAAGAAAAACCAGGGCTCTGCAAGAATAAAACCAATTGAGAAACAGTTCTCAGCAGGAGCATTAGTCACTGCAAGAAGGGGGTGAAGGAAATATTTAGGCCCCTGGGGAAGGCAGCTCTAAGACAGATAGATTAATCACCTTCTTATGTACTCAATGACTGTCCCTGATTGTTCTGTTATTGCTAAGTCTTGGCTCATATGCCATTCTTTTCTTTGTTCTTTTTTTTAAAGGCAGTACTGGGGATTGAATCAGAGCCCTCACATGTGGGAAGCAGGTGCTCAACCGCTGAGCTACACCCACTCTCCCCTCCTTTGCCACTCTTAACAATACAGTTAATGAACATTTGATCATTCACCATGTGCTAGAGTTACCATGTGAGCAAGACTAGTGTGGGGGATAGGCAGTGAATGATAACATGGAGGGATAAGAACAATGAAGGGGAAATGCTGGGTACTAGGAAATTTCCTTAACACAATAAAGGGCATATATGAAAAATCCACTACTAACATACTCAATGGTCAAAGACTGAAAGCTTTCCCTCTAATCAGGAACAAGACGAGGATGGCCACTGTCACCACTCTTATTCAACACCGTACTGGAAGTTTGAGGCAGAGCAATTAGGCATCCAAATTGGAAAGAAATAAAAGGCATCCACATTGGAAAGGAAGAAGTTTTGCAGATGATATGATCCTATATCTAGAAAATCCTGAAAAATCCACAATATAGGTACTGGAATGAATAATACAAATTCAGCAAAGTAGCAGGGCACAAGATCAATATCCAAAAATCAGTAGTGTTTCTATACACTAGTAATGAACAACAACCTGAAGAAGAAATCAATAAAATATATACATTTATTTTGGGGGGCAGATGTGGCTCATATGGTTGGGTGTCCGTCTCCCACATGGAGGGACCTGGGTTTCATCCCTGGGATCTCCCGGTAAAATAAAGAAAAATATAGAAGATGCATGGGCCGCCAGGCCCCACACGGGCGTGCCCCCAGGCCCCACGTGCAGGCGTGCCAGGGCCCACTGTGCCATGCAGCAAGATGATGACATAACAGCAGAGTGACACAAGGGAGAGCCAAGATGAGACACGCCGAAAAACCAGGAACCGAGGTGGCGCAGGTGGCAGAATGCCTCTCTCCCACATCGAAGGTTCCAGGATCAAATCCTGGTGAAGACAGGAGGAGAAGTATGAGAAGAGAGGGCAGGAAACAGACACAGAGAATTGTCCAGGGAATGGACACAAAAAACAGCAAAACGTGTGTGTGTGTTAAAATGGATAAAAAATTAAATAAATAAATCTTAAAAAAAAAAAAAATATATATATATATATATATATAAACTGAAAGAATCAAATATCTAAGGATAAATCTAACTAAGGGTGTAAGGGTCATATACACAGAAAACTACAAAACATTGCTAAAAGAAATCAAAGAAGCCCTAAAAAAATTGGAAGCACATTCCTTGCTCATGAATTGGAAGACTAAATGTTGTTAAGATGTCAGTTCAACCCAAAGCAATTTATAGTTCAACCCAATCGCAATAAAAATTCCAATAACCTTCTCTGCAGAAATGGAAAAGTCAATCATCAAATTGATAAGGAAGGGTAAGGGACCCCAAATAGTCAAAGCCATTTTGAAAAAGAAGGAAGCTGGAGGCAAACAAATTCTGACCTTAAAATTTATTACAAAGCCACAATAATCAAAACAGCATGGTCCTGGAACAAGAATATAGACCAATGGAATCAAATTGAGAAAATAGCCCTCACGTTTATGGCCAACTGATTTTTGACAAGGCTGCCAAGTCCACTCAATTGGGAAAGAATTGTCAAACAAATAGTGCTGGGAAAACTGGATGTCCATATGCAAAAGAATAAAGGTGGACCCTCACCTCACATCATATACAAAAATCAACTCAAAATGGATCAAAGACCTACATATAAAAGCCAGAACTATCAAACTCCTAGAAGAAAACATAGGGAAGCATCTTTAGGACCTTGTGATATGTAATGATTTCTTAGACTTATACCCAAAGGACAAGCAACAAAAGAAAAAAATAGATAAATGGGAACTCATCAAAATTAAAAACTTTTGTGCATCCAAGGACCCTATTGTGAAAATAAAAAGACAACCTACACAATGGGAGAAAATATTTGCAAACCACATATCTGATGAAAGTTTAATATCTAGAATAGACGAAGGAATCCTTTAGCTCAACAACAAAAAGACAAACAACCCAATTAAAAAATGGGCAAAAGACTTGAATAGACATTTCTCTAACGAATATATATAAATGGCCAAAGAGCACATGAGAAGATGCTCAACACCATTATTCATTAGGGAAATGCAAATTAAAACCACAGTGAGATACCATTTCACACCCACTAGGGAAAAAAAAACATGAAAAAACCCCCGGAAAACTACAAATGTTGGAGAGGATATGGAAAAACAGGTACACTCATTCATGGTTGGTGGGAATGTATAATGGTACAGCCACTGTGGAAGACAGTTTGACATTTCCTCAGAAAGATAAGTGTAGAATACGACCCAGCAATCCCAAAAGAATATACCCAAAAGAATTGAAAGCAGGGACTTGAACAGATACTTGCACACTGGTATTCGCAGTGGCATTACTCACAATTGCCAAAGATGGGAGCAACCCAAATGTCCATCAACAAATGAATGGATAAACAAAATATGGTATCATACAATGGAATATTATTCTGCTGTAAAAAGGTATGAAGTTCTGATACATGTGACAACAAGGATGAACGTTGAAGACATCATGTTGAGTGAAATAAACCAGACACAAAAGGACAAATATTGTATGATTTCACTTAGATGAAATATTTAGAATAAGAAAACTTATGAGAGTCAGAAATTACAATATAGGTCACAAGGGGCCAAGGAGGTGGTAAGGAATGGGGAAGTTAATACTTCAAAATTGTACAGTTTTTATTTGGGTTGATGGAAGTTTTGGTAATGGAAGCACAACATTGTGCAGCACAGAATTATATATTTGAATGTGGTTAAAAGGGGGACATTTTGAGTTGTATATGCACTATTAGAGTAAAAATTAAAAATAGAAAACAAAAACAAAAACCATAAGACTGGGGGGGGCGGATGTGGCTTAAATGGTTGGGCGTCCGTCTGCCATATGGAGGGACCTGGGTTCGATCCCCGGGACCTCCCGGTAAAATAAAAAATATATACATAGAAGGCGCATGGGCTGCCAGGCTCTGTGTGCCGGTGAGTCGCCAGGCCCCGGGAGCCATGCAGCAAGATGATGACGTAACAGGAGAGAGACGCAGGGGAGAGTCAAGACGAGATGCTCCGAAAGCTCCAGAAGCCAGGAGCCGAGGTGGCGCAGGCGGCAGAATACCTCTCTCCTACATCGGAGGTCTCCAGGATCGAATCCTGGTGAAGACTGGAGGAGGAGGATGAGAAGAGATGGCAGGAAACAGACACAGAGAATTGCCCAGTGAATGGACACAAAAAACAGCAAAATGGGGAAGGGGGGGTTTAAAATGGATAAAGTTAATATATAAATCTTTAAAAAAAAAAAAAAAAAAAACCCATAAGACTGAAGTGTGTAGTTGGGCATTGAAGGGATATGATAGGAGGGTAGTGATACTATTGTGTTGGGTGGTACAGGTTTGACAGGTGAGTAGAGTGGGGAGGGTGGGTTGGACGGAGAGTGGGGAGGAGGGTTGGGGGAAGGACCAGGTGAACACTGGGGATTGATGGGTAGGTGGTTGAAAGTACAAAATTGGGAACACTCTTATGGCAATAGGACAAGGAAAGGTTACTGGTTTAGGGTGTTGGATGGGGGTGCATTCGGGACAGGGCACACCTGAGGCAGGCTTCTAAGGAGTGTGCGAGTGATCATTTTGTCATAATGTATTGTATCAGTGGGTGGAGAGCCACATAATGAGTGGGAAGGAGCTAGACTTCCATCCTGGGGAGGACCGATGTGTTCTCAAACAGAGGGGTGGGAGTCTCTCGAGAGTATGGACAGCTCCTAATAGGGGAGGACAAACCAGTGTGTCAAGACCTCAGTGTTGTTGCAAGTAATTTTGACTCTTGTCATCCAAGGAGTGAAGCCGGGTCTCCGAGGGGAGGGGAAGGGAGGAATAGAATAGATGGAACAGGGGATATTTAGTGAGCAATGGAAATGTTCTATATGATCTTGCAATGATGGACACAGGCCATGTTAAATGTCATCAAAATTTTATAAAATGTGCAGTATGAAGTGTAAATCATGGTGTAAACCATTGACCATGGTTGGTAACTGTGTTTCACTATTTGTATATCAGTTGTAACAAATGTACCATACGCATATAAAAAGGTATTAATACAGGAAGGGGGAAAAGGGGGAGGATGTTGGATATATGAGAGTCCCGTGCACTCTGCCTGACTCTACTGTGCCCTAAGACGTCTTTGAAAACAAAATGAGAAAAAGTAAGACACTGGGGAATAAATGGAAGAGGGTGTCACTGTACATATAGGACAATAGATATTACAGTGATGAAAGGCAAAATGTCAAAAAAAAATTTAAAAATATTTTTCATTATTTTTTAATATCCCAATTTTTAAATTTTATTTTTAGTTTTCTTTGAATTTTTGTGCATTTTATTTCTTATATTTAAACCTACCATTGTTGTTTCATTTTCCTATTAATTGTATTTGGCTATTTCATTGGCTTCATTTTTGAAGAAGCTTTAGATCACAGAAGAGTTACAACTGGGGCAGGGGAGGATCATTGGTATGTGGTGTCAGTGATGAGGGATTCATGGGAGGAAGGTCACCTGGACATGCATATAAGGTATGTAAATGTGTTCAAGTGTTCACAGGGCATTGTCACAGTGGGTGGAGATTCACACAATAACCGAGAGAATATTGAATTCCCATCCTGGAGAGCTCTGCCACGTTCTCTAATGGAGCAGCATCTGTCCCCCAAGTGCAGGGGCAATGGCTGGCGAAAGAGGATGGTCCATTGATAGGCCCTTGATATTGACAACTATGCTTGTGAGTCTTTGCTCCTGAAAGCTAAACTTAGCGTAGTGTTGTGGTGTGCCTAACAGTTGCCTCCTGAGAGCCTCCTTGTTGCTCAGATGTGGCCTCTCTCTAAGCCAAACTGAGCATATAAATACATTACCTTCCTCCTAGCGTGGGACATGACTCCTGGGATGAGCCTCCCTGGCACCATGGGATTACTACTAAGCACCAACTAGAAATGCAACTGGAAAAAGCCCTCAAATAAAAGGGGGAAAAGGTAAAGGCAAATGAGTTTATATGGCTGAGAGACTTCAAAGTGAATTGGGAGGTCATCCCAGAAGTAATGCTTATTACACATTCAGCAGGATCTCATAGACTGCCAAAGTGGATACTACCCCAAATAGTGGGGCTCCTGAGAGCTCTGGAGACACCCAGGTCCTATGGTCAGGGCAGATAGCTCTGGAGTTTGGTGCCTTGCTAGTGGGCCCTACTTTGGAGTTTGTGCTCCTGAGAGTGACAGGGTTGGACTCACTTATGGCTTCCCTACACATGGCGTCCCTTCTATTTGAACCTATACTTGGTGCTGGAGTTGGTAGGTGTATGTTCAAGAGACTTGAATCTTTGGGCTGTCCATGTGCCAGCTGGGCCCTGAGCCTCAGTGGAGTTGCAATACCTACTCTCTAGTTCATTGGACTCATCCAGGACAACTAAGGAGGTAAGGATGGACAACCATCATACCAAGGAAATGAGAGAACCTACAACTGCAAGCAAGAGAATCCCATCCATTTGGCTGTATGGGATTTTTTTTTTTTTAAAGATTTTATTTATTTATTCATTTATCCCCCCCTTGCTGCTTGTGCTCGCTGGGTCAGCTAACCACGCTGTGCGGGCGGGCTTGCCTTCACCAGGAGGCCCCGGGAACCGAACCCAGGGCCTCCCATATGGTAAACGGGAGCCCTACTGATTGAGCCACAGCCGCTTCCCGGCTGTATGGGATTGAAGAGGTGGAGTGGACATCACCATCCCAGAATCCTCAGAATTGGGGAATGAACTATGGACTAGAGTGGACTTATTGGTATTCTACAATAGACTTGCTTTGATTCTAGCAATGGAAGAAATTACAGCACTGAGGTGGAGGCAGTGGCCACTGGAGGCTCTGGGGGCAGGGGGAGGGAAAGACAGGTGTAACTTTGGGGCTTTTTCAGGACTTGGGAATCATCCTGAATGGCACTGCAATAAGAGATATATGCCATTATATGTCTTCCCATGGCCTGCAGAATTGTGTGGGAGAGAGTGTGGACTACAGTGTGAACTATGGCCCATTCTCAATGGCAATGCCCCAGGATGCGTTTATCAATTGCAACGAATGTACCACACTAATGAAGGATGTTGTTTGTGTGGGAGGGTGTGGGAGGTGTGGGGAGTGGGGCATGTAGGAATCCCTATATTTTTTTGTGTAACATTTGTGTACTCTATTTAAAAAAAAATAAAAAACAAAACAAAAAACCCCATAACACTGATCAACAGTGAATGCAATGGCCTATTCTTAATAGTACAATTATAAAAATGTTCATTCATGCATTGTAACAAATGTATCACCTTAATGCAAGGTGTTAGTAATAGGGTGGTATATGGGACCTCTGTATTTTACCCATGATTTTTCTGTAAACCTACAACATCTCTGGGGGAAAAAAAAAAAAAAAAGGGAGGAGTCAGAGTTTTACATGCAGATTGGTAAAGAAGTCTGGATTCTGGGATTGAGGAAGTCCAGTTTAAGAAACCAAACAATTTATTTCCATCTGGTTTCATTGTTGTGCATCCCCATGCCTTCAACTCTGAAACACCACAATGACATCACCTGAGGTAATTGCTTCCATCCCCTCTTCTGTTTCTTCTATTGAAAAGTATTAATTTAGCTTCTATCCTATCTTCATATAACTTTATTTCCATCTGGTTCCATTTTACTACAGATTTCCTTGCTCCTTGGTAGCTCGGTAGCTCCCAGTGTTTGTGCATTTCCTAGGAAAAACAGCATCAGGAAAAGAGATACAGTCTCATCATAACCTGCTCTAAGTGGCCAATTGACTTGTAGCTTGCATTGTTTAAAGCTATAGCATTCTCAAGATTTAGAACCAAGATATGAATTCTGGCTTGTCCTGCTCTAACAGCAACTAGTGCTGCCTGGTTCCTGATGTTCAGTCTATTATTCTGTAAGGAATTTTCATAACTCTGGCTGGAGGACAGTGAATGCACATCTCTCCAAACTATTCAATTTTGAACAGTGACATCACTGAGACTTCTGTTTTTTAAACATTTCATATATTAAGGGAAATGTTAGAGATAACTGTCTGAATGCAAGCAATGGTAAGAGCTTGAACAGGAAGGACATAGCTAATTAGAGTCTAGGAAATGAGATAATCTCTTTTATAGAATCATCTGATATTGAGGAAACAAGGAATTTACAAAGGAGGGGATACAATGAAATTAACCAATGAGTCGAGCCATCCTTTGGGATCAGTAACCTTTAGAAGGGAACCCAACATGGCTTTGGTAGATGAATGTATTGTATCAGGGCTGATCTATCCAGGAGTTTGTTTCCTCTAAGAATAGTTTTTCCCAGACTCAAAGGGCTGTATTCTAAATTTAAGTTACATTGTACAGAAGTGAAAGAATCAAGGTGGAAGCAAAGAGCCAAGCCATTCAGGTTTAGTGTTGTAAGCTACCTACTTTTATTATGCATGGTTGAAGACCAAGATACAAAACACAACACAAAAACTTTGGAATCTAGCTCTTATTCCCACGTCCCAGTAAATCAGAAAGATGCATTTCATATGCCAGGAACATGAGAAAGGATATTTGTCAGAATAACAATGCTGCTTGCTTATTCTACAAATCTAGCACCTAAGAAAGTCTTCATAAATTAGAAATCAAAATTATATTTGTTAAAATTTCTGCTTGCGGCTGCACCTTAAAAAGTACATGCAAAAAGAGTAGATAAGGAGAATGGGGGAAAAAGTGTATTATCAGATACTGTGGCTAAATAATTCATATCTATCATCTTTAACAGGGTCAGAAGCAGGAAACAATAAACAAAGGCTATTTAAAATATGCTTCAGAGCCACCTAAATAGACTACATTTCCCTTGGGTCACTAAAGAGAAGTCTTCAATAAGTGATAGCACACTATCCTCTATCCCATTCAAAAAACTACAGAGAAATCTTGGGGTCATTTAGCTTTTTTTTTTTTTTTCCTTATTATTTTTCCCCATTATTTTTCAAATGGCCTATAATTTTAAAATAGTTTAACTTGCTCATCAATATAAAAGCCATGCATACTCATTCTAACAAATCAAGGACTTAGGCATTTCAGGGCGGGGATGGAGGGATCCATTTATTAAAAACCCAGGCTGAAAAACAAATAAAAAGTCCTTTTCCAACAGGAGATTTTAATATATTTATTTGAAAACCAAGTTCTGTGAAAGAGCTCACTAAATAGTCATATATCTTCTTTACAACCAAATACTTGGAGACAAGTTTCTTCAGGTCAGCGCAGAGGCAATGATAATGTGTTGAATAGCAGGTCTCAGGACAAATTTCCTTACAGGCATTTATTTCCACTATGAGTCTGACAATCTTCTTCAGGTAAGCAAATAAGATCCTGGGAAAGATGGGGGGCGGGGAAAGCTAGGGTCATTCCTGGTTTCAAAACCTTTTTTTTTTTTTTCATTTTAAACTACTATTTACGTCTAAAACTAGCCTCCAACTTGCCCAATTAGTCTTAAGGTGCCAGTGTGTCCCAAGACAGACTATTGCATTCAAATGCCTAATGGACTGAATGTTTTATCTTTCTGAAAAGTGACACAAATTCAATTTCCAACTATATACTTCTAAGCCATTTTGTAGTTAAGTGCCTTGAAAGACTTAATCAGTAAGGCTTTGTGAAAGGCTGAAGGAGGCTAATATTAGTTAATTCAATTGTGCGACAGAAACCAAATGCTCATGGTATCAATCCCAACATGTGCTGGTTGGGTAAAGCTTAGGCCATGAAGGGCTGAAAGATGATTTTCCAAAGCAAGTTTAGATGGCAGGGATATTAGTATAAATCTACCTCTAAGGTAGGGCCCAAACTAACGGTCTCCCTGAGCCGTGAATAAACTTCCTATTAAGGCAGGGTTCCTGCCTTAATACTTAGTATCTGAGATGTATGAAAAAGTTTTCATTAATTCATATTCAGTATGTAACACTCACCACACTAATTTGCAACTAGGCTTTTAAACATATTTTTCTTTTGTTATAATGTAAGAAGTGATACTGTCATTTTCTTTAAAAAGTAGAATTCATATTTGTCTGAAACTGTATTTGGAGTAGGATGGAATTAGAGAACCTTGATTATATAGTTTATATACTTCTTCAAATATATGATGGTTATTCAAAAGAAATAGGGAAAATAAGAATGAATTTCGTGGGATTAGATTATCCCAGTCTTTTGCATCTGAATGGCATAATAATGTTCTTCATCAACTGGAGAAAGCTTTGTGACCCCCAAATGAGTAAGTACCATGTCTTATAAACACTAGATGTTCAACAGTCTCAATGGATAAATGAAATGTGTTACAGCTTTTAGTACCAAAAGATATTGCCAAAGGAGAAGGGGAGAGAGAAGAATCAGTGACAAAAAGATGAAGCAGAAAAACAGAAGTCTAGACCTGTGCTACTCAAACTTGTGATGTATGGAATAGTGCTGGTTCACAAACTGTAATCAATTCACAACAAGGAACTTACATCAGAATGTAAATCAGTTCCATCAGTAAGCAAGCTGTTCAGTTCAGCTGTCATTTTTCTTTTGGTAGCAAGACTTTCTTGATGAAAGAAGCATTGAGTCAATTTACATTCTGGAGCAAGCTCCTTATCTCCTCATGGATTTATAAAAACAGTTTGCAGACCAGCCACTTTGAATAACATTGGTAGAGTACTAGATGGTAGAGAGTCAAAGAAAAAAAGAAAAAGGAATTGGTAATTATATAGCAGGGAGAGGTCAAAAAGGGAATATTTTAATATTGTTTAGGTAAAGAGGGATTAAGCATAAAATGAAAGAAAAAATAGAGATGTCCTTGCATAAAATATTTGTGAAGTAGTCCTTCACATGCAATCTTGTTCCATACGTACCTCTGGTCCTTAATCATCAATATACTCAAATGGTTCTGGGGGTTCTGGCTCTTGCTCCTCCTCCTCGATTTTTGGGCCATGGGCTGCAACAGGTTCTACCAGCTCTTCAATGTCTTCACTAGTATCCTTCAGAATGATGATGCCTCCAATGGAGAGCTGTAAACAGAGCAAGGAGTGAAGAAGCACAAGCTCTACTCATATATTTCAAATTTGCACCAGCATCTAGAGTATATACTTGTCAAATGGTACTTTGAGACTACTTGAATGATTTGAAGGTAAAGAACTGGTGTAGGAATGTACCTCACTAGAAGAGAAGGCCTGTGTGACCTACACAGGTGAATTAACCAGATGGCTCAACAATAAGAAGGAGCTAATAAGATATTCCTTCAGGTTAGTTGGAGGACTGAATGAGGAAAGCAATGTCAGTGTGCAATTAGAGCATAAAGATAACTTGATCTAGAAGGAGTATTTGCAAACGTAACCCAGTGGCTCTGGATGGCAGAATGTGTGATACTATTCTATTTGGATGCATGTCAATTTAAGAACAGCATTGCCCAGCCAGGGACCTAGTTTCAATCTGATGTCAGGGACAAAAGTGCCTTGCTACTCAAGGTGTGGTCCTGGACCAGCAGCATCAGCATATCTGGGACCTTGTTAGAAAAGCAGAATACCTGTACCTACCTTGATGATAGAATCTGCATTTTAACAAGATCCCAGGGGGTTTTTGAGAAGTAAATTATTCTAAGTACATACTATATTATTTGTGAGAAAACCATCATTTTGGACACAAAAGACAATCTACAAATGAATAGCCAATATTTCTCTAGCAATTTCAAAACAATGAGAGAACCACAATACCTGAGTGGTTTTCACTTATGTCTTCTGATGCAAGACAATGAAGAAATAGATGGGAAACAAAAGGGAAGTAACTGTAGAAGCAATTCTATTAAGCCCTCTCCCAAACATATTAGCAGAAGGTAAATTCAAACACCAAACTATTCACCCATCTCTGGTGTGCTAATCTTATTCTATTTGCTTGCCTGTGTCAAAGGAAATGGAAAGCTGCCCTCTGTAATTAAATCAGTCAACAGTGGCAGCACACATCTGGAAAAAGCCTATTTCTACCAAAGCACATTACTGGGAAGGAAAAGAAGCACAAGTACATTAGTCAAATGATTCACATATGTATCAGCATCTCTGCAGTTCAACCTAATCTGATTTTTACTCATTAGAACTCTCCTCTGCCATGCTATAAAAACTGGTGTGCATTCATAAATTCCTAAACTATTTTCCTCCTCCCAACACACATAAACTGACACACATTAATCTCCCTTAAAAGCCTGCTTTTCTTGAATGGTTCCTGACTTCACTACTAATATTCATCCAAAAACAACCAGAGAGTATGGCCAAAGTCCTAATCTTTCATGGCTTAAACGTTTACTTGAACCTTCTAAAGGACCAAATGGAGATGAATCTTCTACCAAAGAGAAGAAAATACCAGACTTACAAGAAGACTTCCTATTTTCTTGAAACATATGGCTCCAGGTTATGACTATACTGTTTTTTGTTTTTTTTTTTTTAAAGATTTATTTATCTCCCCCCCCCGCCCCCACTGTTTTGCGCTTGCTGTCTGCTCTCTGTGTGTTCTTCTGTGTCTGCTTGTCTTCTCTTCAGATGGCACTGAGAAGCGATCCTGGGACCTTCCAGAATGGAGAGAGGCTGTCCAATCTCTTGCGCCACCTCAGCTCCCTGATCTGCTGGGTCTTTCATCGTCTCTCCTCTGTGTCTCCTGTCGCATCATCTTGCTGCACCAGCTCTCCGTGCAGGCCAGCACTCCAGTGTGGGCCAGGTCTCTGCTCGGGCCAGCTTGCCTCAATTGCCAGCTTGCTTTTCACCAGGAGGCTCCAGGAATCAAACTCTGGACCTCCTATATGGTAGATGGGAGCCCAGTCACTTGAGCCACATCAACTTCCCTGACTATACTATTTCATACCTACTTGGAACGATATAATCCAACTCAAATCCTGCACCATAATCAATGTATGGAAAGAACTATTTATAGCTACATGGTTTAGGCTTATTAATGTCTTATATATTAGTGAGGAAGTTCATATTCATTAAGCCAAGAGTAAGATACATTCTGTTCTCTGGGAAGGCTAGTGAAAACCGAAGACATAGGCAATGGAACACGTCCTTCTAAGTGCCCCATTCTCTTTTTAAGGCCTACCCCCGCTCCCTTTTTTCTTTTTTTAAGGAGGTACTGGGGATTAAACCTGGGACCTCGTACCAGCAAAGCAGGCGCTCAACCACAGAGCTACACCTGCTTCCCCATCTTTAAGGCCTCTTTTAAGATAGGACAGGAAGCAGAGTAGAAATGTTATCCGTATTTCCAAATTAGAGTTGCCTCTTTCAAATGCAGTGTCTGAGGAAGGGTCTGATAACCTTGCCACTGAGGGTGAGGAAGTGAGTCACCAGGCATCCTTTCCTCACTGCATATACACAGAAGCAGTGTTTCCTTTCCTTTCCTTTCCCTCTCTCTTTCTTTCTCTGCAATGTGAGAGAGAGGACTGCTTAAGCAAGAAGTCCCAAGAGGATGGGCCCATAGAGTAGCTCAAGAGGAGACGGTAAGCCTGGAGGGGTAGGCTGAAACCTTGGCAGAGGCCACCTTGTTCTACCATGTGGCAACATACTAGGTTCAATAGTAGCGGACTGGTGAGAAAGCATCTTTGATGGTGCCTTGGTTTGGACTTTTCACGGCCTTGGAACTGTAAACTTTTACCCTAAATAAATACCCTTGGTATTTAAATACCAAGACATTTCTGGTACTTTGCATAGGCAGTCCTTTGGCAAACTAAAACAGTGTTTGCAGCACAATAGTTTTTAACTTTGAGAAGTCCAATTTATCTAATTTTTCTTTGCTTGCTTGTGTTGTGCTTTAGGTGTCCTATCTCAGAAAAACACTGCGTAATCCAGGGGTTCTTAACAAGGGGTCCGTGAGCTTGAACTGAAATTCTGAAAAACATTATTCTTGTGGGGATATGTTCGTGCAGGTGTGATATATTTATTAAATAATACACAATATAGTGTGGACTTAGTAAGGGGTCCGTGGAACAAAAAAGGTTAAGAACCTCTGGCCAGGAAGCGGCTGTGGCTCAATCAGTAGGGCTCCTGTTTACCATATGGGAGGCCCCGGGTTCGGTTCCCGGGGCCTCCTGGTGAAGGCAAGCCCGCCTGCACGGCGTGGTTAGCTGACCCAGTGAGCACAAGCAGCAAGGGGGGGAGGATAAATGAATAAATAAATAAAATCTTAAAAAAAAAAAAAAAAAAA
>JAKSZT010053929.1:6452992-6463408 GCA_026826555.1 Tolypeutes matacus
AAAAAAAAAAAAAAAAAAAAAGAACCTCTGGCCTAATCCAAGTTCACAAAGATTTACACACTTATGCTTAGAAAGCTCTTACATTTAGGTTTTTGGTCCATTTTGAGTTAGTTTTTGTATATGGTATAAGGTAGGGGTCCAACTTCATTCTTTTGCATGTGGTTATCTGGTTGTCCTAGCACCATTAGTTGAAAACACTATTCTTTCCTCACTGAATGAACTTGGCATCCATGTCAAAAATCAAATGGCCATGGATGTATGGGTTTATTTCTGGATCCTGAATTCTATTCCACTGAACTATACGTCTATCCTTATGCCAGTACCACAGTGTCTGGGTTACTATAGCTTTGTAATAAGTTTTGAAATTGAGAAGTGATTCCTCTAATTTTGTTCTTCTTTTTCAAGATTGTTTTGGCTGTTCTGGGTTTCTTGAATTTCCATATGATTTTAGGTTCAGCCTGTCAATTTCTTAAAAACACCAGCTAGAATTTTGATAGGGATTGTGTTGAATCTGTAAGTACTGCCATCTTAACAATATTAAGCTTTCCAATCTATAGACAACATGGGTTATTGTCTGTATTTTCTTTTCTTCTGATGTATTTGTCTGGGTTGGCTGTCAGCGGAATACTGGCCTCAGAGAATGAGTTGAAAAGTGTTTCTTCCTATTTTTCAAAAAAATTTTAAAGAAGAATTTGTGAAGGATTAGTGTTAATTTTTCTTTAAATGTTTGGTAGGCTTCACCAGTGAAGCCACTTGGGCCTGAGCTTTTCTATGTGTGGAGTTTTTTGATTACTAAATTCACTCTCTACTTGCTATAGGTCTATTTAGATTTTTATTTCGTCTTGAATTAGTTTCAATAATTTGTGTCTTTCTAGGAATTTGTCCATTTCATAAAGGTTATCTGATTGGTTGGTATATAGTTGTTCACAGCATTCCCTTTTTATTTATAATCCTTTTTATTTCTGTAAAGTTAGTGAGGCAGTTTGATATTATTGATGAATTCCAAAAAGAAATATAGATTATATTTGTAAACTGGTGTGCTCCTCTGGGTGTGATACCCTTTGATTGTATTAAATTCAAAGGTTTTTTTTTTTTTAAGATTTGTTACTAACTAAAATCAACGCATTTAGGACAGCAGCATAATTATGATGATAATGATGATGACAGCTGAAATTTCTATGTGCTTCTGTATTAACTGTAGTAACTTATAAAATCTTGCCACATTCTTATGATTTAGAGATGCTAATCCTTATTTTACAGTAGAGGAAGCTGAGGCTGAGAAAGGTTTAAAGTATCTAGCTCAAAGTCACACAGCCTGTAAGTGGTAGAGTCATGATTCAAATCTAGGATGTCTGGCTCCAGAGTCCATGCTCCTAATCACTATGTCTTATTAGAAACTTCTGTGGCTTAAGTCTCTGGTTGAAGAGATGAGTTTGTAGGATTACACAGAGAAAATTCCCCAAAATATATATGAAATGGAGAGGAGTATTCTCTCTTTTGCTAAAAGCTTTCTTAGGACAAAAGAGCTTTCTGGAATACTTTAGAACTTTATCCTTCTCTATCAATATTCCACTGTCCATTGGAAACCCACTGTAATACAGTTAAAAGCACTGGTAACTTACTGGTTTGAAAGGCTGGTATCTACAGGTTTCTGGCATGGTTAGGACCTTAAGCTGTGCAGGCATAACTCGGGCTGGGTTATCCAATAACTGGAAGTTTGGCTCTGGTTCTTTTTTCTTCTCTTTTTCTTCCTTTTTCTCTGCCTCATCCTGGAGGGGGAAAAGCCCAATAAGGATTACTTCTGTTATATATCACTGAATAATGTTGGTATGTTTACTGAGCAATTATTAGGTACAAAAGTACTAGATATAATGGCAGTACAAATACAGTGATACCAGTTTCAGAGAAGGGAGAAGGGAACTCTGCATGGGAGTGGGAAGGGTATTTGACTTAGTTTCAAATAATGGAGTTTTCTACCAGCAAAGATCAGAAAAAGAAGACGTATTTAAACAAATGGTAAGAAACCTCTGTGGCTGAAGCATGGGCAGGAGAGGGAACTAAGGCTTTAAAAGCTAGTTGGTATCCAGTGGGGGGGTGGGGGTGGGGCTAGCTTGAATGCCAAGCCAAAGTTATTCCTTTGACCCTATCATCTCATGATCTCCTGAAAATCCTACTTTGCCCTTTATTTCCTCCAAGAACTCATTCCTGATCTATATCCTTATATTTTCCCCACAAATACATATAATTTCTAAAATCTCTTGTAATTAAAATTATATGATTCTATATGTTTGGAATAGGGATAATTATTTAAATAACCCCGAGAGCAAGACATAATAATGTTCAACAAGGAAGAATCTGGGCCATGACAGAGATGGACATTAATACATTAACTCATATGAACACCAAGTTATACCTACCACTTCCATTTTTTCTTCCTCCTTTTTTTCTTTTTCTTTTTCCTTCTTTTTAGCCTTGGCAGTAATAGATAACACAGCAGTGGAAACCTAGAAAAGGTGAAATGGGTAAATTGCTGTAATTGCATACCTATACACAAACACATAAGCCCAAAGAGGACTCAATCCCACAGTGTTACTGTGTTTCCTGGTAGTAATAACCATCATTAAGAACAAGAGTCAGGGAATAAATAAGAGAAGCAAGCAGAACATTTATTCACGTGATTTACTACCTTTGTCAACAGGTGAATCTTTTACTTTCTGGAGGATTTTGTCCATATAACTCTGTACTCATTTTTTGATCTGAAGTCTGCCCTAGATGTGGATTTGGTATCACTGTGTATGTGAACACACTGTAAAACATAAATTTCCCTCCAGCCCTGGTGGTATTGATGAGTGAATGGTAAGTAAATGGTAAGCTTGGAATTATGCTCCTTGATGGGTCTCAAAGGTGAAACAGATTTTGAAAGGTCTGGCAGTAATGGTGTAAAAGTTGACTTTGATTCAGATCTGAAAGTGAGGTCTGACAGATAGGTGATGCAAGATGTTATTGTTAAAGGGTATTCATCCCTTACCCCCTCAAATTTGGTCAATTACATAATTATCCTTAATTATACACAAAATTTACAGCAAATAATTAAAAAATGGTCATTAAAGTACATTATCTTGAGGATAAAGAACTATTTTTCTATACTGTATATAAAGAGTCATGAAAAATAATTTTACTGAGTAAAACTTAAAGGGAAGGGGAATGGATATGGCTCAAATGGTTGGGCATCCGTCTCCCATATGAAGGGACCTAGGTTCGATCCCTGGGACCTCCCGGTAAAAATAAAGAAAAAAATATAGAAAGCCCTGCCGAGCCACGCAGCAAGATGATGACCTAACAGGAGAGTGACACAAGGGAGAGTCAAGACGAGACATGCCGAAAACCCAGGAACTAAGGTGGCGCAGGCAGTAGGACGCCTCTCTCCTACATCAGAGGTTCCCAGGACCGAATTCCGGTGAAGACAGGAGGAGAAGGATGAGAAGAGACGGCAGGAAGAAGACACAGAGAATTGCCCAGAGAATGGACACAAAAACAGCAAAAACGGGTGGGGTGGTGGTGGTTGTATAAAAATGGATAAAATAAAATAAAATAAATAAATAAATCTTTAAAAAACAACAACAACAACAACAACAAAAAAAACCTTAAGGGGAAAGTGCATGTCTCTCACTATAATTTTTTAAAAACAAATCAATTTTATTGATGCACATTAATAAAGCATACAACTCATCCAAAGTATACAATGTTATTTGGTATAATCACAAAGTTGTGCATCATCAATTCAATCATTATTGGAGCATTTTCATTATTCCAATTCTAAGCTATAATTATTTTTTTTTATGTCCAGGGATTGAAACCAGGACATACATGGGAAGCAGGTGCTCAACCACTTGAGCTACATCTGCTCCCCTACACTATAATTTGATTTAACATATATCAATGAGTGCTTTCATATACTGTTGGTGTGAATATAAATTGATTATATTCATTTTGGAAGGCAATCTGGTTAATATCTATAAAAATGTGCATCAGTTTTTTTTTTTTTTTTAATAAAGATTTTATTTATTTATTCATTTATCCCCCTCTTGCTGCTTGTGCTCTCTGGGTCAGCTAACCACGCTGTGCAGGCGGGCTTGCCTTCACCAGGAGGCCCCGGGAACCGAACCCGGGGACTCCCATATGGTAAACGGGAGCCCTACTGATTGAGCCACAGCCGCTTCCCTGTGCATCACTTTTGATCAAGCAATCCCACACTTAGGATTCTAATCTATAGCTATAGTTGCACAAGTACACAAATATATGTGTATAACAATTTTCATTCTAGCCTTATTTGGAACAGTAAAACATTAGAAATAACGTGTCCATCAAATAAAGAACCAAATTAAATAAACAATGGTACATCTATAAAGAGACTGCTTTGGGCTCTCTGTTCCTTTCCGTTTGACAGACAGCCGCAGCTCTTTGTGCAGTGCCAGCTGCATCCCTGAAACATGATGGTGAAGGTTGGAATAAATGGATTTGGCTGTATTGGGCACCTGGTCACCAGGGCTGCTGTGAACTCTGGAAAAGCACAGGTTGTTGCCATCAATGACCCTTTCATTGACCTCAGCTATGTAGTCTACATGTTCCAGTATGATTCCACCCATGGCAAGTTCAAAGGCACCATCAAGGCTGAGAACAGAAAGATTGTCATCTATGGGAATCCCATCACTATCTTCCAGAAGCAAGATCCTGCCAACTTCAAATGGAGTGATGCTGGTGCTGAAAATGCTGTGGAGTCCACTGGTGTCTTCACGACCCTGGAGAAGGCTGGGGCTCACTTGAAAGGTGGTACCAAGAGAGTCATCATCTCTGCCCCTTGGGCCGATGCCCCTATGTTTGTGATGGGTGTAAACCATGAGAAGTATGACAACTCCCTGAAGATTGTTAGCAATGCTTCCTGAACCACCAAATGTCTGCCCCGCCCCCAGCCAAGGTCATCCATAACAACTTTGGCATCGTGGAAGGACTCATGACCACTGCCCACGCCATCACTGCCACCCGAAAGACTCTGGATGACCCTCTGGGAAGTTGTGGCGTGCTGGTCGTGGGGCTACCCAGAACATCATCCCTGCATCTACTGGTGCTGCCAAGGCAGGGGGAAAGAGCAACCCAGAGCTGAATGGGAAGCTCACTGGCACAGCCTTCTGTGTCCCCACCCCAATGTGTCTGTCATGGATCTGACCTGCTGTTTGGAGAAAGTGGCCAAATATGATGACATCAAGAAGGTGGTGAAGCAGGTGTCAGATGGCAACCCCTACGGGCATCCTGGGCTACAGTGAGGACTAGGTTGTCTCCTGTGACTTTAACAGTGACACCTACTCTTCCACATTTTTTTTTTTTTTAAGATTTATTTTATTAATTTATTCCCTACCCCACCTCATTGTTTTTGTGTTCACTGTCTGCTCCCTGATTTCTTCTGTGTCTGCTTGTCTTCTCTTTAGGAGGCACCAGGAGCTGGTCCTGGGACCTTCCAGAGTAGGAGAGAGGTGCTCAATCTCTTGTGCCATCTTAGCTCCCTAGTCTGCTGCATCTCTTATTGTCTCTCCTCTGTGTCTCTTTTTGTTGCACCATCTTGTTGCATCAACTCTTTGCGCAGGCCAGCTTGCCTTTCACCAGGAGGCCCCGGGAATCCTATATGGTAGATGGGAGCTGAGTCCCTTGAGCCATGTCCGTTTCCCCCATTCTTCCACTTTTTTGATGTTGGGGCTGGCCCTGCTCTCAACGACCACTTTGTCAAGCTCATTTTCTGGTACAACAATGAATTTGGCTACAGCAACAGGGTGGTGGATCTCATGGTCCACATGGCCTCCAAGGAGTAAGAGTCTCCTGGACTACCAACCCCAGCAACAGCATGAGAGGAAGAGAGTGGCAGCTGCTGGGGAGTCCTGGCCCCAACTCGGTCCCCCAACACCGAGCATCGCCTATCCTTCACAGCTTCCATCCCAGACCCCCTGAAGAAGGGGAGGGGCTCAGAGGGCCCTCCCTTGTCATGTACCAGCAGTAAGTATTAAAAAAAAAAAAAAAAGAAAAGAGATTGCTTTGCAGCTCTGTAAAAAAAAAAAAAAAAAGATTCATATATATTGAAAATTGCAAAGATACACTCTTAATATGAAAACAACATGATGTGGAACAATATGTAGAGAATAATTCTATTTGTGTTAAGAAGTATTGGTATGTGCAGAGAAAACATCTGGAAGCATCCTAAATTGTGACTCCTACAACTTAGGACTTGGATTACCAGAAGGGGAAAAGAGATTTTACTTTATATTTTCTTCTGTAATGTTAGATTTTGACTAGCAGTATTACTTTTATAACTAATTTAAAACCTTGAAAATATTTAAAAACAAACCCAAATAAAACACTCAGTAGCTTATATATATATACACACACAAACACACGTATGTATGTATGAATGCTGTTCAAAGGAACAAAGAACATACCTTTTCCTTTTCTTTTTCTTTTGGTACTTCCAGAGGGGCTGGATATGCAAATGTGGATGGTTTACAGTTTGATTTATACTGAACTTTCGGCATCTGAAGAAATAAAAACTTTTATTTTCTCCTCCAATAAAATCATCAAAATCAGGATTTAAATATTCTATAATCTTAAGTATACAAACACAAAAGAGGTGAGAAGTTCCAATTGGGCTAAATGGTCAGTCACAGAGCTATTCATTTATGTTATCACTCCTCTCTGAAAGGCATTTTTCTTTAGTTCTTCATACTTTCCTGAAGCTATGATGTGTCTCTGAACAGGTATCCTTTCTCCACTCACAGTGTGAGCCTCAGTTCAATAGTTACCTCCTTTGTAAAGTGTTATCTAATTATCTAGCCCGCATACCTATCTTCCAAGTCCCTCTTCTTTGTACCATGCCAACAGCCTATACAAATAAGTTTGTATACAGTTTCCACACCATATAATCATGCTTTACAAGAGTCTAATATGAGTCTCATGGAAAAGTCAGCTTCATATTACTTATTGACCAGGTTTAAAGTTCTCTAGTCTGAACCCAATTTGCACCAGTAGAGACTGGTAATAAACACCATATTTACTAGGATAAGGAAGATCTTGTTTTTTCCAGTCCATTTTCATTGTAAAGAATGAAAACAGATCATAATTGTTTGCCAGAGGATAAAAGCCCCTAAAATTTATGTGGGATGTTTAATCACAATGTTAAGATTAGGGATTGGGAAACCAAAACATTACTCTCTTAAGGCCTATTCAACATTTTCAAATGCTATTAGTTTTTCTGTGTATTTTTTTGAGGGGTGGGAGGGCAAACCATGCTTTTATTCTACAAGCCCAGTACATAAAACTTATGCTTAAGAAAAGTAAAATTTTGCTTTTATCAAATCTCCAACAATGGAGCTATTTGTACAAAAACCAACCAAACAAAAAAATCTTTTCTATTTATTTTTTTATTTTTAAAAAAAGGAGGGCATTGTAATTAAACCAACAGCCATCTAGGTCATAAATACAAAATTAATTTTAGATTCTCAACCCACTCCCACCTACACCAAATCAGAGAAGTCAGGAGATCTTCAGTTAACCTGAATCATTCATGGCCTGGTGAGATGGGGGTGGGAGTCTCTGCTGAGTCCAAGTGATGGTGACAGATTTCCTTGCTATTGCAAGCTCTGAATAAATAGCCTGGGACCACTCTGGAGAACAAACTGGCAATACTCAGTGGAATTAGGTATATGTTTACTTTAAGAGTCAACATGCCTCTCTTGAAGATATACTTTAAATGTCCTTTCACCTAAGTCCCTAAGGAGGCAGGTATGAGGATGTTTATAGGTAGCACTGTTTGTGGTGGTGGGAAGTTGGAAGATAAATTCTAGTACATTTAACACTGAAATACTTAACAAAAGAATAATTTGTTGGATAGCTATCCTGAAAAGTCAATGAAATACTCAATCTGTATTAGCCAATTTTTGGCCTAAACTTTTACCACTCTAAAAATTTAACATAACATTTTGTTGTTGTTGTTGTGTTTTTAAGCAGGTACTGGGGATTGAAGCCAGGACCTTCTACATGGGAAGGAGGTGCTCAACCACTGAGCTACACCCATTCCCAACATAATATTTTAACAACAGTGATGACCAGATATAAGAATTATTTAAAGGTCAAAGAACAACAAGGTGAATCAGGTCACAGAACTGAGAAAGAACTGAAAGATATAAACCCAGGGACTAGTGGCAACATATAGCTAAGCATGGTACCTAACCCAGAATGGTGGCTGGCTACAAACAAGCTCCAAATTAAAAAAAAAAAAAAAAAAAAGTGTTATGATAGAGGACGCAGCCTTAAGTCTTAAGAGACTAGTTTCATTCAGTCAAATTTCCTGGTTCCACTGTTGGTCTTGTTTTCTGCTACCACCAAGGGGACATTCTCCCACTTTTCCCCCCTTAGTAATAATTCTTTATTTCATTAATCACTCTAGCACTGTATAACTCTCAAACATGTCACTGTCTCAAACCTTCATTTCTTATTACTAAGATTTAGCTCAGGTCATCATTCTTCCTTGCT
This sequence comes from Tolypeutes matacus, assembly GCA_026826555.1. Classification (NCBI taxonomy): domain Eukaryota; kingdom Metazoa; phylum Chordata; class Mammalia; order Cingulata; family Chlamyphoridae; genus Tolypeutes; species Tolypeutes matacus. Next base: position 6,461,564 of record JAKSZT010053929.1, read on the forward strand.
TGGATTACTGTAATAGCATCATAATGGGTTTCCACTGCTGTCTAAAATGCAAATCTCATAAGGTCATTTACATGCCTGAAATCCTTCAACAACCCCACATCCTTCAGGATTAAATATAATTCATCAGACTAGTCCATAAAACCTCTTCATATCTATATATTTAGCCTCTTCTTTCACCTCTACCTCTCGATTGCATGAAGAACTTGAGGCTCAGAAAAGCTAAGAATTTACCCAAGGTTTACAGAGCTAGTAAGGAGATTTGATGTTCAAATCTCCTATTGACACATGCCATTCAACAAGGTGATGACTCAATTTGAAGGGAAAATACTTTATCAATGAGATGCCAATTCATCTTTAAAATTTCATGAAAATCCTCGGGAGAGGGTAGGTAAATAGGATACCCTACAAAACTGAAGTCTTTAAAACATACCTTTAAGTCCTTGTTAAGGCCAATGACACAGGTTGGGGTATATGCCAATGACAGGAAGTGTGAAAGAGGAAACCAGAACCAGAACTGGGTGAAGACAAGGACGCCAACCACAGAAGGCATATGGGTATGCCCAGTCCTGGACTGCAAAGAGATTGTAACATTATGACCACCTATAGAAAAAGAAAGAAACCATGAATATTAATCCAGAAAAGCAACAATAAAGATTTCTAAGTACTCCATGAGGGAAGCAGTTGGTAATAATTTTAAGAACACAGATCATACAATGCTCATATGGAGTCTTTGGAACTGGAACTAGCTAGCAAGTGTGCTACCTAGGGTCTCAAAAATTTGGAAGTGCTGTATTTTAACTGGATTTAGGGCAAATCTAGACCTTCTTTCTAGTGGTAGTGTTTATAAGAAGTGTTTTTTTTTTTTTTTTTTTTACCTGGAGAGTTTTTTTTTTTTATTATGGGTAAAAATCAAAATTCTCACAATACATACAAACATTTGCAAAATGATATATAAATATATATGCATATATGTGCATTTGCTTACAAAAATGTTATTTTTATATATATATATATACATATATTTTAAGAGGTGCTTAGATTACCCAAAATATTACACGGAACCCACTGGGATTCCCATGTTGCCCACCTCCCACACCTCCCACCACATCCCACACAAACATCTCCCACAGTGTGGCCCACCACCCTCAATGAACTTACACATCCTGGAGCCTTGCCACCAACCATAGACCACAGTTCACACTGTAGACCACACTCTCTCCCACTCAGTTCTGAGTGGTGTGTGCTGATTTAAAATGGCCAACATCCGTTGCCACAACAGTACTCAGGACAACCTCCAACTCCCAAAGAAGCCCCTGTATTTCAACTGCTCATCCCCTCCCTACCCCAAAAGTGTCAAGTGGCCACTGGCTCCACCTCATTGTTATAATTTCTTGCATTGCTAGAATCACCATATGTGAACAAGAGAATATCATCAAGACCACTCAGGTCCATAGTTCTTCCCCCAATCCAGAGGCGACTGGGATGGTGATGTCCACTCCAACTCCAAGTGAGAGAGGGCTTGTATCCCATGGATATGGTGGGTGGGATGATCCTGCCTGCAGATGCAGGCCCCTCCATTCCCTGGGATGGCTATTGCCCATTGTTGTCTCCTCACCAGGTGACTTGGATGAGTCCATTGAGCTGTAGGGTAGGAGTTGCAGCTCCACCTAGATTTCATGCACACCTGGCACATAGGTAGGCGGGAGGCTCCAGTCTCTGGAAGTATACCTAAAAAACTCCAGCATCACATGTAGGTTTGAATAGAAGGGACTGGTGAACCATGTGCAGGGAGGACTTATTTGAGTCCAATTCTGTCACTCTCAGGAGCACAGATTCCAAAATAGA
>JAKSZT010053929.1:6468408-6480148 GCA_026826555.1 Tolypeutes matacus
TCAGAGTCATTTGTATTTTTCTGTTGCCCTCTGGTCATCATATTATCTTTTTTTTTTTTTTTTTTAAAGATTTTATTTATTTATTCATTTATCCCCCCCTTGCTGCTTGTGCTCGCTGGGTCAGCTAACCACGCCGTGTGGGCGGGCTTGCCTTCACCAGGAGGCCCCGGGAACCGAACCCGGGGCCCCCCATATGGTAAACGGGAGCCCTACTGATTGAGCCACAGCCGCTTCCCAATCATCATATTATCTTGATGGGTTTGTTCAGTTGATTAGCTTTTCTCTATGCTCTAGAATTTTATTTAGCTGTTGGTTCTGCGTGTGAGTTAAGTTTTCTCTTTGGCAGTTTTTCTTCTTATTTTATTTCCTTGCTTATTTCTATGTTCCCTCCACCGTTCGGTCCACGCCGCCGATCCGCGCAGATAGATGTCCCAAGCTTCTCACTCCACGCGTGCACAGCACAGACCCCCGGGCAGGACCCCGTCCACAATCCGCCTCGCTCTGGGAGCTTGCAGTGTGCGCCCTCCTACACCAACGCCATCTTGCCGCCGAGAGTTATAAGAAGTTTTTAAACCTCCATCTTGATTCATTGAAAGTTTTTGAGGAAGTACTTTACGTACAAGAATGATATCAGAGCTGATTCTGTTTAATAGTAAGTTTGGGCTACTGGAAGGGTGTATGGCTTGGAACCTGATCTGTTCACCCACCTCTTGCCATGCCCCCTAGCCTAATCTTTGAGAGAGTACACAGAAACATGCTTTGAAAACCAGTGAACTAGATCTAAGATCCACACATGAGTGGATAGATGGATCTTTATTGGGAGCTTTAACTCTGAGATTCTAGGAGGCCAGTAGGGGTTGCAAACTCAAATACCTTTAGGAACCAATAATTAACAAAGTGGGCTGGGAGCAGTAGGGACTGAATCAAACTAGAAAGGGGATAGCTATTATTAGGGATCAAGGCCCACGGTCATTAGGCCATTTTGTTTTGAAAAGTAGGCTCGAATATGGATTTGGTCCAAAATCTCACAATTTTTGTGTGGCAGGAAAATCTAAACATATCTTTGCTACATCTTTTAGTTGGTACATAAAAGTTCTGTACTCTACTGTTCATTATGAGTCATGTGAGCATAAAATTATTCCTCTTGTCTATATGGAAACAGTGTTAGTGCTGAACACAGAACTTTGAGACGCAAATCTTAGTTATACAGGTTATTTAAAAAATGGGGCTTTTCCATGAGTGATAGGAATTCCAATGTGGAATCCCTGGTGTTCACATCTCCTTTTTTTTTCTTTCAAATATCAATTTTATAAGCATAAAAGGTATCCTATATTCACAAAGCATACAATCCATCCAAAGGGTACATTTAATGGTATTCGGTATCATCAAAGAGTTGTGCATTCATCACTTCAATAATATTAGAGAGTTTTCATTACTCCAACAATAATAATAATTAAAAAAAAACAGACAAAAAATAATCACTCTACCCTGGGAGTGGATGTGGCTCAAGCAGTTGAACGCCTGCTTCTCACATGGGAGGTCCCGGGTTCAGTTCCCGGTGCCTCCTAAAAACAAAGACAAACAACAAGCAAACAAATGGAAAAACCAACTCAGGGAAGCCGATGTGGCTCAGTAATGGAGCGCTGGCTCCCCACTTACGAGGTCAATCCCTGGTCTCTCAAAAACAAAAACAAAAAAACAAAAAAACTCTACTCCTTAATAATCATCTCTCAATTTCTCTATTCTTTCCCTGCCATACATAGCTGCTATTCTGTTCCTGTCTAATTTATTTGTATTTATTTTTTGTAGAGATGGAGGCAAACAATATGTAGTACCTTTTGCTTAGTTTCTTTCACTTAGTGTACTTCATCTTTAAAAAATTTACCCTTAATGGAAGATTATTAATATATTACTATACACTACTGTTCATAGTTTGCTTTGGTTTTAATTTTGCCTGACACATCTCTTAATCTCAATATCTCACAGATGTCTTCACATTTTGCTTGGAGTCAGGAAGTGAGTACTGACTTTACTAAACAAAAAAGCATTTCAATTTTTATAAGAATCAGAGTTCTACTGTTCAACCAAATAATTCAGATTTTCTTAATACTCCATTACAGATCTTTTAATATGTCACCTGAAAAAAAGAATTAGGTAGGCTTTTTGTTTTTTTTTTCCAATAGGAATGAGTTATACAAATTTATTGTCTACTTGTACTCTGTGGCAGTTTGAGATTATTTTTGTGAATCCCAAAAAGGAGAAAGATTATGTTTGTAAACTGGTCTGTTTCTCTGGGTGTGATACCCTTTGACTGTATTAAATTCAAAGGTTTTAAGTTTACTTGATAAAATCAATTTAGGGCTTTTGATTCGACAATGTCAGTAAGGTATGACTCAGGTTAAATCCCTGCCCCCTTGCTGGGCCTATACAGACACTCACTTAAGAAGACACATGGAAGAGGAGTGAACTTGGTCATTTCAGTCCTGCCATATGACAGAAAGGAGAAGGCTCAAATAGGTAAAGCCACAGGAAGAGAGAGACAAGTCATTTGTCTGCTAGTTTGCAGCCGAAGACAACAGAGCAGCTGAGCAGCTAAGAAAGCCTGAGAGACCAGGCAGATATCGCCCACCATCTTGCTTCAACACGTGGCAACTGACTTTGGTGAGAAAGCAGCCTTAAGTTGGTCTCTTTAGTGCCTTGTAACTGTAAGCTTTTACCCCAAATACATGTGGGAGGTCCCGAGTTCGATTCCCAATGCCTCCTGGAGAAGGCGAGGAATAAATAAATAAATAATAAAGTAAATAAGTCTTAAAAAAAAAAAAATTGTACCTCAACACTAAAAGTTTAAGCAGAAAATTCTCATCAGATTCTAGGAAAATGAAAAACCAAAAATAAAATAAAGTAAAATGAAAAACCCCATGAAGGATATGGATTTTAAAAAACAATATTTGCCTCAAAAATTTAGAAAACAGTACCAAAGACCTAAGAAAAGTAAGAAAAAGCAAATAAGAAAAATAAGAGAAAAATAAAGAATTTAAGGGAAGAATAAAGAGCAGAATTAGTACATAAGTAGATAAAACCAGACAAATCTCTAGCAAATATAGTCAAGAGAAAAGACAAACCAAATTAGAAAGGATACATATAAGGAAGATTATCTAAAATTATACTCTCAGCAAGTAGAAAACCTGAAGAGATTAATAAGAAAAACTTTTATGATAAGAGTGTTTTGAAATATAGATGGCTAACAAACATGAAAAAAATATTCCCCAAATTTTGAGATGTTATTCCTCACCTTTCAAATTAGTAAAGATTAATAAAAAAGATTATATCCTACATAGATAAGTTCTTTTCCTCTATCTTACTGAAATACACCAATAACAATAGTTAATTAAATCCAAATCTAAGGTGCTAAAAACCACAATTCTCCCTTAGAAGGGTAGTCCATTTCTTTTGGATCAAGCCATAGTGTAGGAGTAATGAATGTAAATTCTGGAGCCTGAGTGCATAGTGTGTATGCATTTATTAGGCAAATTATTCCATGTATCTTATTTTAGGAGTGATCTGGATGCTAGGATTTGTCTAAAACATTTTTTCTTCAAAAAATTTTCAGTGTCAACTTGTTTAACACTCATATATACTAAGAAAACTAAAGAAAAAGAAACCAGCCAACGTTCACTGAGTATTTACTAGGTGGTGGTCACTGTTCTAATTGCTTCCCATTAATTTTTTTTTTTTTTTTTTTTTTTTAATCCATTAATTTTTTGTTTTGTTTTGTTTTGAGGTACTGGGGGCTGGGGATTGAACCTGGGACCCTGTATATGGGAAGCCAGTGCTCAACCACTGAGCCATATCAGCTTCCCTGAGTTAGTTTTATCGTTTGTTTTTGCTTGTTTGTTTTTTTCTTCAGCAGGCCAGTAACCGAACCCAAGACCTCTCATGAAGGAGGCAGGTGTTCAACCACTTGAGCCACATCTGCTCCCCTCACATGAATTTTTAACCTCCCAACACTATTAGGTAGACTTCATAAGTTATGAGAACAGACAAAGAGTGGGAAAAAGTAACTTCTCAGGGTTAAATAAGCTAGTAATGTAAAGGGACTGGGGTTCAAACCCTAACAGCCTACACTTTCAACAACTGTACTAAATTACCTCTATGACCTATAGTCTGCCATTTTTTCCAGCAATAATTTGCCAGGCTCACTCAATTCCAATCATATCATATAGTTAGAGCAAATCGTTATTTCATTAGTTTTAAAGAATAAGTCTGAAAGACTTAAAACATTTACCTGCATCCAGTATGCCCTGGGCCAGAATAGCGCCAAACTTAGCCATGACATCATCATGTTTATCATTGATAACTTTGGAATACAGCTGTCTGAACTGATTCACCTGAAGGAATAAGAAAAAGAATTCTATTCATTTGCTGTGCCACTTTAGCGCCAGGAATAGATTACTCAAATGGTAATGAAACTTAGTTCTGAATTTCACAAATTACAAGAGATGGATATGGACCAGATTTGAATGCAGAACAGTTCCATGGTTGAAATCATGAGTGTTATGACTTTTCTGGTGTGGGAACATCAGTTCTGTTTTCAATCCTCATTACAGTGTATGATTCAGACTCAAAGGAATGCTGAATGCAATTTCATATTGCACCACTGTAAGTCAGCAAGCTTAAACAGTCTAAGTGAAGACTAAGGCTTTCACTGCACTTTGAATTACAGCTATTCTGCTTACCATCAACCTTGCAGATTTCCTAAAAGGCACAGTCCTCCAGTTCTACCTTAAAGTAAACTATCCTTCACCAAAGCTGTGTGAGGTATATTTTGGATTAACTGAATTTACATATACAGTATAGATTTTCATTATACACACCTATTAATTTCCTGAAGACATGTCAGGGTAAGTGATCTTATTAAAAGCAACACACTGACATGGAACATGTGTTGTCTCTTTTAGGGTGGGATTACTGGTCAATTTTGTTTGCTTGTTTATTTTTATTTTTTGCATTTTCTAAATTATTGAAGATTAATATGTACCACTTTTATAATTAGAAAATATTTACAAAAATATTATCAATAAAGTGATTCCTTTACATCTGTTTGGGCAACAATGAGGAAACTATTTTATACTCCTTCCATGTTTTACACTTCTCTGTCTTCCCAACAGTGCTTTGCAAATGGTAGGTACCCAGGAAGAAGTCTGCTTGTTGAAGGAGGACATGATCATGGAGCTCTTCACATCTGCCCAAAGCAGAAAACACCAAATTTGAGTTTCCTAATATAATGATTACATCTGTATTATATGTTCTTTAAGAATCTCTTATCCTCCTCATTTGTCCTCGTCTGGGAGGCCACATTGTAATACAGGGCAGAGTAATAGAGAACCAGACAACTCTTATAAGCTGTTTGGGTAAGTTAGCTTTTCTGAGTCTCAGTTTTTTCATCTCTCCAGGGATTACATATATGGCTGCTTTAAGGATTATATTACATAATGAATATAAGGCATTTTATAGCTGGTAGATATTCAATAAGCATAGCTGTATTACCATACTTTAAACAAGGAATTAACTCTGCCACTAACCAGCATATAACCATTCATAAATCATTTACGTCTCTAGACCTTAATTTCTCTACCTATAACAAACCATCTTGATTTGTTCATCACAAAATTCCCTTTTAGTTAAAAAATTCTAAGGTTTGATGCTTTTATACTCTGGTTCAATAGGTCAAATTCCTTTGATTCTGAACTTATTTTAGATGAACACTTACATTTCCTTATATAGGATGGAAATTTTATGTGCTAAAGGTTTATGTAATGTTTCATGATTTATAAAAAGAAACACCAGACAAAGCACTGCCTGTACATTATAAGAAAGAATTTAAATAAAAAGCAATGCAAACATACCATGGGCTTATCCAAATAGTATTAAGCTGGATACTTTTTATCATTTAACCACCTCCCCCAACACTTGATTACTTCTGTATTAGCAATTTAATTTTCATCATTATGATTCTTGGTAAAGAATTACTGTTTTAGGAGATTAGGGCAGAATATTAAACTTAGAAGACAACTTTGAGATTATCTGTTCTATTCTGTTTTACAGATGTGAGAACTGAGATGAGATGGGTGAAATGATTTATTTGCTCATGATCACACAAACAGCTAATGGCAGTCAGGGCTAGGAGCATGGTCTTCTTACTCTCCATTTCACTGGTATATAATACTTAGTGTGGCATCACAAACAAAACAAGGATTGGAATTTGCAGGGGAAAATCATATTAACTTCCTGTTTTATATTATGATAATTTTGCAGAAAAGAGTATTACAATTTTAGACAACTCTATGATCCATGCATTCCACTGTGTATAAGTATCTGTATGAGTATCTACAAGAATGTTTATAATGTTCTTAACTCTATTCCTATACTGCTGGAAGAAAACCCCACTCTCAGATGTCAGGGAGAAAAATAAAGGATGGAGAGGAAGTTATCCAAAGCTCCTTGTAGTCGATAAAGTTGGTATTTATCATTTGGGTATGTTTCTTCCTTTCTTTTTTTTTCTTTTCTTTTCTATTTTCCTGGCCACAGATATGTAAATGTATACCAGGGATCAGTTTTAGAGTTTTCATTAAATCTCTTTCTAAGATATCACATCTGCTCTTATGACTTCAACTATAGGTCAGTAACTCTTTCCATGAAATCCTTGAGGCCAGATGCACTTTGGAATTCAGAATTTGGAAAGTGAATATGAGCATACATCATATACTATGCAATACTCTCAGTGGAATGTGGGGGCAATATCCCATAATCAGACAAATTCGTATTTCTGAAGCAATAAAATGTATGAATAGTCACACTAAGCGGGAAAAAGGCTAGAAATGATTTCATATTGGTTCTGGTTTTATAGTCAAATAAGTCCTTAAAAATAAACCTTTTTTAGTTTTTAGAACATTCTAGATTTGGAATGGTAGGTGACAGGCTCTGGATTTATATCTTTTCTTCGTGGCTAGTTCTCAAATCTCCTTCAGTTCTTACTTTTTACCCAGGCTCCTATCTTATCTACAATTGACTTGGTTTTAAACTCAACAAGCCTGAAACGCAAATAATCTTTTTTACTTCTTGCAAGATATTCCTGTTGATACTATTGTGATTTCCCTATTATCAGGATCCTAAATGACGTTACTAGCTCCTTACACAATTTTATTAGTATTATTTTGTTTATAGTAATTACTTGCAGTCCTTTCTTATTATCACCAATACCACAAGAGTCCAAGACCTTAAGGCAATGGTATGGTAATATAGATAAGACTAACACTTACAAATGTGTTGGAATTAGGAACACATTTCTCTGTTTCGGTATAGAAATACATGCCTCACAAAAGCTTACTCTACTCAAACTGTAATTTATTTTAGAAATGCAGAAGCTAACCAAGCTTGGTGAAATACAATCCTAGTTCCAGAAAGGATACTTGTTGGTGGTATGAACAGCTTTCCTGCATTAGGTCAGATGACATTAGGCAAGAAGGAACACCAGATCCTGTTCATATAATATATCTGATTTTCTATATGACACTTAATAGGTATATGTTCTTAACAAGAGAACAAAAGATAAATCTTTTATTAAGAGTAGAGTTGGGCTGTTGAGAGAAAACAGCTTGAAGAATCTTGCAATGCACAGTTACACTAGAGCTACTTACACCAAGACTACCATGTATAGAGTGCATTGTTAAGATAGCATTATGTAAAAAGATGTGATGTATATTTATTTATATTCCTGGTTACATAAAAAACATTTCCTTTGGAAATTTCTATTACGTACAAATCTCAAAATATCTGAAAAGTGTCCCTTTTAGGCTCCTTTGAAGAAGAGTTATAGTTCTTGACGAAATTAATACTTGCTTTTGAGGTGTTTCCACTGTATTTCATGTATTGGTTTGCAACTTTGTGACTAGGACTCTATAGCCTTGAGAACTTCCTTCTCTTCAGAGCTTGCAAACAGCTTTTTCTTTTCAGCAAATCATTACCTACTACCCCCAAAAATATCAAAATTGTCTTGTTGGTAGTTATTAGATAAAGGAGAGATGACATAAACTGTAGTCCATGAAGCTCTTTATCACTTGCTTAGTAACAGAAAACAATGAAATAGGACTTTAAACTTTAAGAATTCATAAACCAAGTAACAATTTCACTATAATCAGTAGTGCTTCTTGAAAAAACTTTTGAGTTTTACATTCATACACAGTTCTGCTTTTGTAGTTGGTGGGGTACACAGTTACCTTTCCCCACTCAGTTTGTGTTAATGACAAATTCTACCAGTTACAGTTGCATTTCAACATTCTTTTTTTTTTTTTTATTTAAAGATTTTATTTATTTATCCTCCCCCCCTGCTGCTTGTGTTCGCTGTGTCCATTTGCTGTGTGTTTTTCTGTGTCTGTTTGTCCCCCTTTGTTACGTCATCTTGCTGCGCCAGTCAGCTCACCGCACCGCGTGGGCCACCAGCTTGCCGCACGGGTCGCCAGCTCACTGTGGCTGGGCAGGGCAGCTTGCCTTGAACAGGAGGCCCCAGGAATCGAACCTGGGGCCTCCCATATGGAAAACGGGAGCCCAACTACTTGAGCCACAACCGCCTGCACATTTCGGTATTCTTAATCCATACCCAAGATTCTGATAAAACTTGGGAGAGGGGAGTGTGCTCTACTTATTCTCACCAGCTAATCCACGGTTCAACAATAGTTTTAGGAATGATTTTAAAAAGATTAAATTGATATATTTTTGCTTTTTCTAAATATGAAATTTATCAGAGGGTTGAATGCTTTATCAAACTACACAGTTTACCCTACCCCACCCCTAATTCTAGAGGCTTTGCCATTGTTGGTGTGGAGCTAATGGTTGTAAAATTATGAAATCCTACAGCAGAGGATGGGAAGATGGTGAAGATACTTGTCTTGTTGACAATATGAGTAACTTGAAAGCAACCTGTGAGGCCAAAATGAATAAATGTCTACATATTACTATTAGCAGAGGCATGTTCCAGGGCCTAAACTGGACTTTTAACGACATAACTCAGCTGGATAACCTCCAAAAGCTCAGAAGTTCAAAAACAGAAATAAAGGATGCAAAAGCTATTCATATTGTAGCTGTTATATTTAAAACTGAAAAGAAACATGGCCTGTGTTTGGAAAGATATTTATGTTTTAGAAGATATATTAAGTATTACTAAAAAGAAGATTGAGAAGTCTGATTCTATCTTTGCGGTAACTCAATTTTTAGAAGTCCTGAAAATGATTTAAAAGAGAAGCACAAGATAAATGAAACAAAAATGATAGCAACGGCTTAGAAACTGAAATTTATTAAGTGAAGTTTCATAAAATAATAATGAATAATTAATTAGTTCTGGAAATTTTTTTCTTCTCCTCTCCTCTGCAAATCTACTTTGTTGAAAGTGAGTGTTCTTTATCTGCTTGAAGAGGTAGAAGACACTATACCAATGTTTTTTTCTGTTGTCAATTTTTTGACTGCTACTCATATATGAGCAGAATTATGTTAAATGCCCTGACTTTAAGGATTAGAAGATATGAAATTATTGCACAAGCTATACATCTCTATTTAATATACCAAACATGGTCATTTTTAGTATACATAAATAAGATAAAATATGTATTTTTTATTTCTCTAACAGGACATTAAATGAGAAACTTTGGCTGAGGTGCCAAGATATATTAGACAGCAAATATAAATGTAAGGTCTGAGGGACTGCCATGAGTAAATTTAAAAATAGATGACTGAGAATCAGCTGTGAAGTCGTCCACAGGGTGGGTATATGAGTGTTGGATTGTGGAGACCAGGGAGAATATATGAAGAGGACTTCTTTGGGGAAAGCTGGGCATGAGTTTTTCCTCCTCACTTTAATTCCAGAGAAAAGTGAGTTATCAGGACCACTCGGAGAGCTTAATGTGCTAAAGTAAGAGGCATTAGCTATTAGCTGAGGCACTAGCACAGAGAGAGAAAAAGAGAGGGAGAGAGGGAGAGGGGTGGAAGGGCAAGGGGGAGAGAGAAATGGGCTAAGCTACACTGAGTGACTCCTTCCTACATGAAGGGCAAAATATGCAGGAGTGTTTCTGTGGAGCATATGTTTCTGTGGAGCAGATGTGGGTTAAGTAGGAAAGAAAGCCATCCTGGAACCACATGAAATCCTGCCTAGAGGATTGTCCAGGCAGGCAATAGCGTTTCAACAGAGAATGTAGACATACTCATCTTTAACCTGAGGGTATATGTACTACATAGAGTGACTGAAGAACTTTTTATTACCTAAGAGAAATGGATCAAAAAAGTTATGACCTGAGTTTGCATCCTGTATCAAAGGAAGATGCTATCCCACTGGATAAATTTTAAAACAGTGGGAAGCAAAAATTGAAGTTGATTTTATGATTTCACTGCCCCATAATATACTTAGATTAATAAAGTAACCTTAAATGTGCAAAAAATACATTTAGAGAGTATTATATATTTAAAGGTTTCCCAATTCTTTACCCCAACTATTAAATACTCTCTTTACTTCCTGTGACTTTGGTGTCTACCATATTTGAAGTTAAAATGTTCTCAAAAGAAGATAAGCTACTAAAGAAAAGTCAGAACCAGCTCTGTCCTAGGGTTATACCAACAGAATTTTTTTTTTTTTTTTAAAGATTTTATTTATTTATTCATTTATCCCCACCCCCCCTGCTGCTTGTGCTCGCTGTGTCCATTTGCTGTGTGTTTTTCTGTGTCTGCTTGTCTCCTATTGCTGGGTCGTCCTGCTGTGTCAGCTCACCGAGCCACGTGGGCTGGCTTGCCTTCACCAGGAGGCCCCGGGAACCGAACCTGGGGCCTCCCATATGGTAAACGGGAGCCCTACTGATTGAGCCACATCCGCTTCCCCCAACAGAATTTTTCTGCTCACCTTTGGACAAGTAATTTCAGTTTGCTGAATCATGATGAGAGCCGAAGCTATGAGAGCTCCTTGCCTCACGTAGTTCACAGGGTCATTTGTCATTGGTTCTAGCAAATTAATTGCTTCCTAAAAGTGTTAAAAAACAAAACAAAACACAAACAACAACAACAAAAAACTTTTAGATGAAGTTGCTATGGCTGGATTTTCAAATTAGTTACTGTCATTCTAAGTCAAGATTAATTGATGAATATTTTGATCTTACAGTAATAACAAAGTAACTGAAGACTGCTTGAACACAAAGTCCTGAACAGGGGGTAAGCTTTATTTAAGTCTCAATATAATTGATGCTAAGTGAAAAAGAAGCTTGTAGAACATGAATGTTCCCATCCTGGGGTAAAAGAGGTCATAAAGAAATTAAGAGAAAATGGGATTAACATGTGATAAACACCAATTATTTTCCTGCCACATTACCAGGTATTTTACATGTTATCTCATATAATCCCCTCAACAATCTTAAAAGAGATAGGCATTACAAAAGTTGGAAACAACCCAGGTGCCCATCAACAGATGAATGGATAAACAAACTGTGGTCTATTCACACGATGGATTATGCAGCTGTAAGAAGAAATGAAGTCGTAAAGCATATAACAACATGGATGAACTTGGAGGACATTATGTTGAGTGAAGCAAGCCAGACACAAAAGGACAAATACTGTATGATTGTGTTACAATGAACTAAATACCTTGTGTAACATATTGTTTGATTCAAAAAAAAAAAAAAAAATTATATGTATCCAGTACATTTAATTG
>JAKSZT010053929.1:6480248-6577303 GCA_026826555.1 Tolypeutes matacus
AAAAAAAAAAAAAAAAAAAAAAAAGAGGCATTATAATTCCTATATTATAAATAAAGAAATAAAAGTGTTGTAGGTTGAATTATGCACCCCAGAAAAAATATATTCTTAATCTTAATCCATCACTGTGGGTGTGAACCCATGGTAAAAAGAACCTTCTGAAGATTTTTCAGTTAAATTATGGCCAACTGAAACAGGCTGGGCTTTAATCCAGATTGCTGGGGTCCTTTATAAGTAGAGTGAAATTCAAACAGAGAAAGAGAAAGCCATGGGAAGAAAGTGGAAGTCACAGAACCCAGAAGAGAAAGGAGAAGATGCTACCATATACATTGTCATGAGATGGAAAAGCCAAGGACCCAATGATTGCCAGAGCCAGCTCAGAACACCACAGCCTTTGAGGAGAAAGCATCACCTTGGTGATACCTGACTTTGGACTTCTAGCCTCAAAATCCTGTTGCTTAAGTCAACCCATTGTACAGTATTTGTTTTAGCAGGTGGGAAACTAAGACACAGAGTTAGAAAGGTTAGGTAAACTTGTCCAAAGGGCACATAAGTAGCAAACCAAAGCCAGTCAGACTCCAAGACCTGTATTCTTCCATGAGGTATCTTCCATGAGGTATCTAACTTCCTTTAAATAAGATAATGTCTTAGATGCTTTTACAAGACTTAATTTTAAACTTAAATACAAACAACAAAAAGCTTACAAAACAAAACAAAACAAAACAAAAGACTATTTGCTAATAGAATGGCAAAAGAAACTAAAGCAAATGGAACTAGAATTTTTTTCTAGTTCATAAGACCTAAGATGGGATTTTCTAAAATGTTGAAAAGAATTTCCCCAATATCATATTCTTTAAAATCAGTTCTGTGAAAAAAATGATTCCTTGGTTAAATAAGTTTGAGGTTCCCTGAATACTATATAAACTCCTTTTGCAGATTCAAAATGTATAGTTTCATAGGAAGCCTTATAATTAAAAAACCACTCAAATTTTAATTTAATCCAGATTTTGTCCATTGTATTTGACCAAGAACTCTTTTCTTTTTTTTTTTTTTTTTTTTACCGGGAGGTCCTGGGTATCGAACCCAGGTCTCTCCACATGGGAGCCGGACGCCCAACCATTTGAGCCACATCCATCCCCATGACCAAGAACTCTTTTGCCCCATAATACCTTGCAGGACCTTTCGGAAGTACTGCTTACAAGGTCCTTAGGTAGGTATAAGTCTGGGAGAAACAAAGCAATGGATTTACAAGATTATCAAATTAACTTCCTAATTCAGTGTGTCATTTCTCAAATATCCTTAGTTCCAAGGCCAAGGAAAGGAAGAACAAATTGAATCCTTTTTTGAAAAATGACTTTAGACTTATTTACATGTGGATTTATTTATTTTTAAAATCCAAAATATTAACAGATAACACACACACCCAAGATGTGTCCTCTCTCCCCACTTCACTGAAAAAAAAAAAAAAAAAAAAAAGAAGAAATGACACTGTGCAGAAGAGTTAAGTTTTGAAAATGTTATGCATATATTGCTGATATTGTTTATGAAGTAGCCATTATAAAAATATATCCAAATTTCCAATTTAAGTTAAAAGACACTAACTTGGCCCTTGAGGTATATGATATAACCTCAAAGGCATACTTAAGAATTAACAAACATTTCTGATTTTTAGGAAATGAAAATAAATGAAGCACTGGACCTCAGTCAGATAGGTACTGTTGCCTACATCAGACAAATTATCTAGAAATAAAGTAGACTTTAGTATGAATAATAAAATTTTTCATTGAATTAACTTATCAGATGCTATGTCTCAAAAAACATTTGCTCCTAGATATCCTAGATATCATATTAGTTATCATAATCTGGAAAGAAAAAAAATTTAATTTATACTTAATTTATGAAGCTTGACATTAATGTCTACTAAAGACCTGAGGGGGAAAAATACTTAGTAAAACATCTAACTATATTCTTCCTTTGTTTACAGAACAGGTATGTCCTAGAGAAAAATGTAGGCATATTTTTTCAAACTGCAACTTATATATTAAAAGACATCTTTAATAAAACTGAAGAAACATTTTCATGCAAGAAATTCCCAAGAGAAATTTAAAAATGTTAAAAACAGAGCTCTGTAAGGGTAGAGACCATGTCCAATGTATTCACCATTGTATCGTTCAATGATCTTGCCATCCATCATTCATTCGACAAATATTTATGGAGAGCGTACTTTGTGTCTGGTAGGTTTTATGTTCTAGCAGTGAAATTTCTGTTCTCAGGGATCTTACGTTTCAGTGGAGGGCATACACACAACAAATAAATAGGTATACGCTTTACTAAAGAAAGTCCAAGCAAATTTACACACACACACACAGTTAAAATAAAGGTTAATCTGGGGAAGTGGCAATGGTGTGCCCTATGAGATACAAAATCTGATGATTGTTATTGTTCTGAATTGAGAATATTTACTATTTAAGCAACAATGTGTTTCTTTATGAAATTTAATGATTAACTGTGTTTTCAAATTATCATCTTGCTTAACCCAACTCTTCTTTTCAGTTTTGAGGACTCAGCAAATACCAGATTACCTTTTATGTTAGAGATGAAAAAACAGGCACATAGGAGTTAAGTGGTTTGCTTAACATAAAATAAAAATGTCATCAATTAAGTTGATTTTGGTGGCCTCAAAGCAGACCAGGTCAACAGAATCTTGATTTCCACATTCAACAGCCTGTTTCACCAACAGCTATCCAAGTAATGTTTGTTCTTAAGTGGCTTTCAGCAATCCAGCACAAGTAAAGTAAGGAAGTACTGGGGAGCGGTGTGAAGCAAGTTAAATCCTACAGATGACCACACTTGTACTTTTAGAGCTTACATAAACTTTCTGCAAGGGAAAACAGTCTGGCGCCAGGAAAGAACTGGCCCCATTGGCTTTTGGACTTTACCTTGTTTCCTGTACCAGCACAGCAGATCCCCAGGGCCATTGCAGCTCCATAACGCACATGAGGATTGTAACTCTCTGACAGCAATGAAACAACACTTGGGCACTGTTCAGGGGTCCTGATAAGAAACAGAGTAAATGAAGGCAGAGTTATAGGTAACATTTCAAATCAAGAAGGAAAAATTTCAATCAAGGTTTTTTTTTTTTCTTTATTAGAGAAGTTGTGTGTTTACAGAACATTCATGCACAAATTACAGGATTCCCATATACCACCCTGTTGCAGTTGGTCAGTTTGATGTAATTATGAATTCCAAAAATATAATTGGATCATGCTTGTAAACTGATCTGTTAATCTGGGCATGATTAAGTTATGATTAGGGCAGTGACTGGGCCACATCAGTAGGGCATTGGGCCCCACCCCTTGGTGGGTGGGGAATCAAATATAAAAGGCATGGCAAGAACAGAGTTGAAGCAGTTTTTGAGAAGCCGTTTTGATGTTGGAGTTTTGATGTTGGAAAGAAGGCCCCCGGAGAAGAGAAGCGAGTCATTCGCCTGATAGTCTACAGCTGACCTTGTGGAGGAACCAGAGGAGCTAAGCCTGGAGAGAAACGGAGCCCTGGGAAGAGAGGAACCCAGGAAGCCTGAACCCTGGCAAGTGTTGGCAGCTGTCTTGCTCCAACACGTGGCAA
This sequence comes from Tolypeutes matacus, assembly GCA_026826555.1. Lineage (NCBI taxonomy): Eukaryota > Metazoa > Chordata > Mammalia > Cingulata > Chlamyphoridae > Tolypeutes > Tolypeutes matacus. Next base: position 6,483,870 of record JAKSZT010053929.1, read on the forward strand.
TGGACTTTGGTGAGAGAAGAAACTTAACACTTTATGGCCTGGTATCTGTGGACTTCTACCCCAAATAAATACCCTTTATAAAGACCAAGCCATTTTTGGTATTTCACATTAGCACCCCTTTGGCTGACTAATACACACCCTAACACGTTGCATTTGTGGAAGATCTGTTAAAATTGGTGACAGCGTATTTTTTTTTTTTTTATAATAATATTCGATATTTAATATTTAACATGCTGTTACATATAATATTTACTATTTGTTGAGCTATTTGGGTTCAGGCATTGTGCTAGATACCTTTCCGTGCATGCTTTCTCTTTAAACCTCACAATAAATCTTCAAGGCAGATAACATCTTTAAAGAGAATGATTTGGGGGAAAGAGCTGGTATAGAGAGGATGCAGTGAAGGAGAGAGAGAATGGTTAAATGACTTCCCAGGCCACAAAACTATCTTTCTATACCAAATTGCCTCTAGGAACAGAGAAAACAGTACCTCTTGATTTCTCATCAGTTTTTTGGGTTTTACCACCCTGCTTCATTCTTGAAGTTGGTATCAGTAGATTTAACTTGGGTCTTGCAAACAACTGAGCTTGGCTCTGAGATTTCAGATTTCCATTGGGAATTGGTTTACATCAAGTTGGTTAAAGAAACCAAATCCCATGTGTCCTCCTTAATTGCTGGTTCATGCTTTTAGCCATTGGATGTTTTATTTAGAGCCTTTTAGGAAACAACTGCCCTTGTTCTCCTCTGCGTGCAAGGACTATCTCATGGGTTAAGACAAAAATTAAAGGACAGCGTATTTTTATAATTGTATCATTAACAATTGTCCATGGTTTAACTTAGGGTTCACTATTTTTGTAGTGTAATTCCAAGGATTTAAAAAAAAATTTTTATTCTATTACATATAAACAATATAACATCTCCCCTTTTAATCACTTTCAGGTATATATATTTCAGTGCTGTTGATTACAATCACAATGTTGTGCTACCATCGCCACCATTCAGTACCAAAATAATTCCCTCATTCTAAATAGGAACCCTGTTAAGCCTTAACTTCCCATTCCCTATCTTCATCCCATCCCTTTGTAACCTATAGTCTAGATTCTGAGTTTGCTTATCCAAATTATTTTAAATCTGTGAGATCATACAATATCTGTCCTTTTGTGTCTGCCTTATTTCATGCAACATGATGTCTTCAAGGTTCATCCATGCTGTTGCATGCATCAGGACTTCATTCCTTTTTATGACTGAATTATATTTCATTGTACATACATACCACACTTTACTTGTCCGTTCATTTGTTGATGGACCCTTGGGTTGCTTCCATCTTTTGGCAATTGTCAATAATGCTACTATGAACATGGGTGTGCAAATATCTGCTGGAGTCCCTGCTTTCAATTTTTTGGGGTGTATATATATAGAAGTGGGATTGCTGGGTCATATGGTAATTCTATACTTAACTTTTTGAGGAACCGCCAAAATGTCTTTCACAGTGGCGGTACCATTTTACATTCTTACCAACAATGAATGAGGGTTCCTATTTCTCTGCATCTTCTCCAATACTTGTTATTTTCCTTTTAATAGCAGCCATTCTAATGGGTGTGAAACGGTATCTCATTGTGGTTATGATTTGCATTTCCCTGATGGCTAATGATGCTGAGCATCTTTTCATGTGCTTTCTAGCCATACGTATATCCTCTTTGGCGAGATGTCTATTCAAGTCTTTTTGCCCATTTTTTAATTGCGTTGTCTTTCTGCTGTTAAGTTGAAGGATTTCTTTATATATTCTGGATATTAAACCTTTATCGGATATGTGGTTTCCAAATATTTTCTTCCATTGTATAGACTGTCATTTTACTTTCATGATAAAGTCTAATGAAGCACAAAAGTTTTTTAATTTTGATGAGGTCTCATTTATCCCATTTATCTATTTTTCTTTCGTTGATACTGCTTTGGGTATAATATACCACATTAACACAATAAAGGAAAAATAAATACCACATTAACACAATAAAGGATCACCTCAATTGAAGCAGAAAAGGCATGTGACAAAATCCAGCACCTTTTTTCTTGATAAAAACACTTAGAACGTTCGAATAGAAGGAAACTTCCTCAACGTGATAAAGGGCATAAATGAAAAGCCTACACATAACATCCTGCTTCATAGTAAAAAGGCTGAAAGATTTTCCTCTAAGATTAGGAAAAAGACAAGGATGCGCACTGTCACCACTGTTATTCAACATTGTTTTGGAACTTCTTGACAGAGCAGTTAGGCAAGAAAAAGAAAGAAAGGGCATTCATATTGGAAAGGAAGAAGTAAAACATTCTCTATTTGCAGATGACATGATTGTATATACAGAAAATCCTAAAAATCCACAACGAAGCTCCTAGAGCTAATAAATGAATTCAGCAAAGTGGCAGGATGCAATATCAACACCCCAAAACTAGTAGTGTTTATATACACAAGCAATGAACTAGGAAGACGAAATCAAGAAAAGAATTCAATTTACAAGAGTAACTAAAAGAATCAGATATCTAGGAATAAATCTAATCAAGGATGTAAGGAAGTTTTACACAGAAAACTATAAAACATTGATAAAAGAAATTGAAGAAGACCTAAATAAATGGAAGGCCATTCTGTGTTCAGGGATTGGAAAACTAAATATGTTAAGATGTTAATCTTATCCAAAGCAGTTTACAGATTCAGTGCAATCCTAATAAAAAATTCCAACAACTTTGTTTGCAGAAATGGAAAAGCCATCGCTTCTCGGCCTTTTGGCTAAGATCAAGTGTAGAAATGGAAAAGCCAATCATCAAATTTATATGGAAGGGTAAAAAGTCCCCAAATACCTAAAGCCGTCTAGAAAAAAAAAAAGAGAATGAAGTTGGAGGTCTCATACTTCCTGATCTTAAAGCTATTACAAAGCCACGGTAATCAAAATAGCATGGTATTTGCAAAAGAACAGACATATAGACAAATGGAATAGAATTGAGAGCTCAGAAATCAACCGTCACATTTATGGCCAACTGATTATTAACAAAGGGGCAAAGATCACTCAATTGGGAGAGAAATAGTCTCTTCAACAAATGGTACTGGGAAAACTGGATCTCATCTGAAAAAAAAAAAAAAGGTCCCCCCCATCTCACACCTTATATAAAAAATCAATTCAAAATGGATGAAAGACCTAAATATAACACTTAGAACTATCAAACTCCTAGAAGAAAACAGGGAAGCATGTTTAGGACCGTGTGTATGCATTTTTTTTTTTTTTTTTTAAGTTATAGGAAACAACAGAAAAGATGCAGAACTAAAAATCTCCCACAGAATTCTAAATGTTGATAGAAGAAATTTACCTTCAATAATTAGAGAATATATGCAAACAAAGAGGAACATATCAGAGACTCCTCAACACTCCTTCTACACTGCAGTTACTCCTTTGTGTCACTTCCACAGTAAGGAATAGCCATGTGGGTGGGGGGGCAGCACATTGATCCAACAAAATCTTATATTCCTGGGTTTCTCTGCATTTTGTTTCAGAAGATATATGCTATTTATAGAGACTCCTGGATGTTTCCAAAGCTGCATGAAAGTGTCAAATCCCCCAGTATTGTTCTAGTTGAATATTAAACTGGTAAATAAAGTTTTGGTAAGTAGGAAAATCTGAAACTATTTTGCCTTAAACAATTATTTTTGAGTTGATAAGTAGTAATAAAGAATTTGTTCTCTTTTCATCTCTCCATATTTGTGGCAAAGACAAAACCAGGACAATCCTCACTAATGGAGTAACTGACCTCATCTTTAAGACTATCCTATTATAGTGGGCAGTGGGGGTGGGCTATTAACTAGAAGGGAGGATGAGGGGGGCTTCTGGGATGCTGGTTACAGGGGTGTGTTAGTTGTTAGCTATGGGCTAATGATTAAACTTTTGTGAATATTTTATTATACAATTAAAACTTGGTTTTTACAAAGACTATTCCACTATGAATAAAAGCAGTTATTATCTATAGACCAATTCAAATCTATAATTCTATATTAGAATTGTTCTCTAGCCTCAAACTCCAGTGAACATCAAATTTCATCAAATGGAATAGAGCCATGTTTATGAAAACCATGCCTATACAATAGAAATTTTGCTATTAGGGAAGGCGGGATTCCCCCTCTCACCTCCCAACAGAGTTGTATTACTTTTCTGAAATGTTCTTAGTTTCACTAAGTATAAATAATTTGGAAGTAATTCTAATGGCAACAATATGGAAAAACAGTATAGTGATATGAAAAAAGCAATCTACTGGGAGACAGAAGTCTTGGGCTCCAGTCCTGCCTCTGGTTAATTTGTTATGACATTTGCATTTCACTAAGCTTTGCTTCTCTGTAAATAAAGGTAACTTTTCTTGACTATTTTGTAGGAATAATATTAAAAAACAAATGTGCAAATAACTAAAAATATAGTTAATAACATATATGATTTCAGTTCATTTATACTGAGATAAATAACAAGAAGTTATATAAGAGGAAGCCACTGAACTTGAGCTATATCCGCTCCTCTCACATGTCTTTTAATTAAAGTGCTCTGAAGTTGGGAGCAGGGAGACCACACAGAAGACCAGGGAAGGATAGGGAAGATCCAGCAGGCAGAATGAGGGTATGAATAAACTAGGCAAAAGAATGAACACTGGAATGTGAGAGGCGTGCTTGAGGAAAAGTTAGTAGAAAACTGCGTTGGTTTTGTGTATAAGAATAATGGAAGTGTGGTAGGTTGGATTATGTACCCCAATTTGTATATGTTCAATCTTAAACCATATTCCAGTGGGTGTGACATCATTTGAAGATGTTACTGTAGTTTAAGCTGGACCCCGATCCAGATTATTGGACTCTTTCATAAGTAGAAGAAATTCAGACCTACTCAGAGAAAGTCACAGGGAGGAGCCAGAAGCCAGACATTTGAAGGAACCCATAAGAGAAAGGAAAAGACATCACCACATGACAGCAAAGCCAAGGAACCCAAGTATTGTGGCTAGCCAGAATGCTACTGACCCTGGGAGGAAGCAAGTCTTCTAGGCAGCCAATGCCTTGATTTGGACTTCTGAATTTTGAAAGCATGAGCCAATAATTTTCTGTTGTTCAAACCAACCCATTTTTTGTTATTTGTCATAGCAGCTTGACAAATGAAGACAGGGAGATAACATTAGGAATTAAATATCAGGAATATTTCACAATAACTACTTGGGAGCAAGGCAGGTATTCAAATCTTTCTAATGATTGTGCCCAAACTTCTTTTCAACCTTCTCTATACTTTCCCAAATCTCTCTCCTGCACTCGTTAGTGTGACACTATTACCTCATGTCTGACCATTTCTTATTTCCTGCCTCTGCTCAAGCTACAATCTCTGTTTAGTGATCTTCCTAATTCCAGACTGTTAAAACCCCATCCATTCAAGGGTCTGGTTCAAAGGACAGCACAGGTGTGCCTATGGTTATATATGCCCCAAGAAGTTAATTGTTCTTAAGAACAAATGAGAGAATGTATGTGAAATATCTTTGAAAGCTAAAGTACTAGAAAAAAAAATATATTATCTTAGAACCCTTTTGTATCTTTCTTAGACCTGGAGGCTGGGTTCAGTCATACTTTGATTTGATACAGTGGTATAAATCTTTTTGGGGGACTCTAATCTTTGAATAAAAAGTGATGGAATGTATCCCTTAAAGTTTAAAAATCTAGTTTATATTAGCATCATGTGGGGAAAAAAAAAAAAAAAAAAAAAAAAAAAAAAGCAAACCACCTTATTCTTAGGTACTAGGGGGTACAATATTACAGGCAACAAGTAAAAACATTAATTCCAAGTACATAATTTCAAGTTTTAATGGAAAGTGGTTGCAATTTTTTACCTTAAAAAAAAAACAAAACAAAAAACAAAAAAAACCACACTGAAATACGGTAACTAAGCTCTGATTTGTTGTTTCAATAAGATTTCTCAGCTGGTAGCTTATAGTCATGTTGCCAATGTTACTATTTGTACAAATCTTGCACAGAGGAGGAATTTTGCAAGGCACATGCACAAATCACTGACATATCATCTGACCATAAATTGCACAAATGAATTCCTTTCTTTCAAAATGCTGGCTTTTTAACCATTATTTCTTCATTTGAATATTTTGTTTAACCTCAATATTAAACTATATTAATAAATCAAGATGCTTTCAAGAATATGGTATGTTTTTTTCCTCATCTATCTTCACTTTATCTTTTATCTTCTGTGAGAAACAGCAATATTATATGCCATAAACCTCAGGACAGTCCCTTGGCAGAATTATTAATTTGTAATTCTCATTAGGTATGTGTCACAGGATTAACATGATAGAGGAATTAAAAAGCACACCCCATTTAACTCCCTCGTACTCACTAAAATAGATGCCAAAAATCCGAGCAGTGTTCTAAAGTCCTAAATGCCTACTGGGTATCTTCCACCAAATAAACCACCCACACTTCAAACAACATACAGAAAGAGGAATAAAAGAGCACCCCTTCCCTTAACTGTTTCTCTTCCCACCGTGACCATTCACCCCTGCACCAGGAAACTCACATCTTTTTAAATCATTCTATTTTCTCACTCCCCACATCTAGTCTGCCACCAAGTAACGTAACGTAACAAAACAAAACAAAACAAAACAAAACAAAACACAAAACAAAACAAAACACAACACAACACATGTTAAATTGTGTTTCTATTTCCATGGCCTTGGTTCAGGCCCTGATCATCTCTCACTGGAACTAATACAGTGGTTCTTTAAATGATCTCCCTGCCTCCTTTCTCTTTCTTCTTCAGTTTGTTCTGGTAGAGTGAACAAAGGCTTGGAGCAAAAAGGACCTGACTCCAAATTTAGGACAGCCATTTATCAGCAGAGTGTCAATAACTAAGTCTCACTGAGCTTTAATTGCTTTCTCCATAAAATGCTATCTACTCCACTTTACCCATGCTGGGGAGAGAGTGGTGTGGTAAAGTAGAACTCTAGACTGAAACCACTGAAATCTGGATGTGTGATCAGAAATTGGCTTTGTGTCAAAGCCAATAATATGGCTGCTGACATGCTGAATTTTTGGCTCTTATTTAAAAAAAGGGAGTGGGGATAGGTTAACTCATGCCCAGAGGTTCATTCAAAATAATATAAAGCAAACCTAGAAAACATGGCTGTTTACACACACACACACACACACACACACACACAGCTGACACACAGGAAAGGGCTTATTCTAAAATATATCTTAAATATATTTTATGATCCTTACTTATGAAGGTTTTATACTTAGAATGAACAAAAGATATCATTTATATCATACTTAAACCAATCATGAAATCCAAGTTCTTTTCTTTAGTAGAAAAATCTTCAGAAAGGGATAGAAGCTGGACTCAGGTTGTTTCCAAAGGGTGTGGACAATTTCATGAGGCTCTAGAAAAATTTTTGCCTGGGAATATAAATACTGGGAGCCCAATACAGAGTTTTACCTAGTTAATTGCAACAAAGACTGAAATAGGTTGTAAGGGCTAAAAACTCAAAAGCACATAAAAAACTTCATGTCAGTTTCAAAGTCTACTAACAGTTCCAACTCTGACACACTCTTTAGAAAAAAACAACTAAGACAAAGAATGACAAATTCTTTGATTAATTGGCTTAGACATTCAATCTCTTCAAGAGTACAATAAAACCATAATATTCTTATTTGTTTACTTCAATGTTTCAGCAGGCAGCTCTAAAAGGACAAAAGAATCTTTCTAAACAATGATTGGAATGCAAACATTCACTGAAAGCAAAACTTCAGCATATTAATCTTCATACAAACACACACACATATATATAATATTTGAAAAAGTAACTGCCACTCCCTGCCCAACTGCAGTGTGAAGAGGTAGAACTATAAATTATAAATTTAAATTTCAATAAATATCTGTTTTAGTTTCCCAGCTGCTAAAACAAATACCATACATGGGTTGGCATAACAACAGGAATTTATTGGCTCAAGGTTTCTGAGGTGAGAAGGTTTGCTTGCTCCCAAGGTATATTCTGGCTGGCTGACAATGTTCGGGGTTCCTTGGCTTTTCCATCACATGGCAATGCACAGTGCAGTGTCCTCTCCTTTCTCTTCTAGGTTCCGTTGACTTCTGGCTTCTGGCTACTTCCCATGGCTTCTCTTTCTATATGTAATTTCCTTTGCTTATAAGGACTTTGGCCATATTGGATTAAGGCCCACTCTCATTCAGTTTGGACACACTGTAATTAACATCTTCAAAGATCATATTTACAAATGGGTTCACACCCACAGGACCACAGGTTGGGACATGCCATCTGTGGGAGATAGGATTCAATTTCCAAAAATATCAACATATTTAGCATTTCTTTTCTAGCCTACTAAGAAAAATATCAAAGCTATCCTGGATGCTTATCTATGGAGTGGTGCTAGTAGAAAAATGACAGAGTTAAACCAAAGAAAGTTATTTTAGACATTATAACTACTATTATACAGAGAAAAAAAGCTATTAAAAAAATCCAGAAATAGATCAATTGATCCATCTATCTCAATATCTACATTTAGTACATTAAAAAGGTGGCATCTCGAAACAGTGGGGAAAGATGGCCTTTTTAATAAGTAGTGTTGGGATAAATGGGATAGCCATGTGGAAAAATTATAATAAAACTGGATCTATTTCTCAGACCATTCAGCAGCCTCGATTCCAAATGGATCAGAAATTTAAATATGAAAAATGAAATTGGGATGCAGATGTGGATCAAGCAATTAGGCTTCCGCCTACCACATGGGAGGTTCCTGGTTTGGTTACCAGTGCCTCCTAAAGAAGGCAGCAAGCTGGCGCAATGGGCAGGAACGGCAAGCTGACACAACAAGAGATACAAGAAAAACATAATGGGAGACACGACAAAGCAGGGAGCAGAGGTTCCTAGTGCCTCCTGGGAAGGACGAGCAAGACAGCGTGCTGATGCTACAGGCAGGTGCTGTGAGCTGACGCAACAAGATGACACAATCAGAGACACAAGAAGAAAAACACAATGAGAGACAAAACAAAGCAGGGAACGGATGTTGCTCAAACAATTAGGTGCCTCCCTCCCATATCAGAGGTCCCAGGCTTTGGTTCTGATGCCTCCTAAAGAAACAAGGAAGACAGACACAGCAAGTGCTAACAATGAGAGGGTGGGGAGAAATAAACAAAGTAAGTATTGAAAAAAAAAAAAGGAGAAATCACACAAGTACTAGAAGAAACAGGATGAATCCTTCTATAACCTAGAAAGGGGGAAATTTTAATTGACTCAAAATATGGAAGCAATAGAGGAAAAAGACAGATAAATGTAACAACCTTTTGCACAATAAAATGACAAATGGGGAAAATATTTGAAATTTGTATCACAAGGAGGTAATATCCTAAATATATAAAGTATCTAAAAATAGGAAAGAGGAACAAAAACTCTACAGAAAAATGGGCTAGAAAAAGTATAGACAGTTTTACAACCAAAAGCAATGAAAATGGTTCTTCATGACAAGATGCTCAACCTCATGTTTAACAAGAGAAATGGAAATTAAAATTACACTGAGGTGGGGAATATTTGTACTTTCTGCATGATTTTTTCTGTAAGCCTACAACTGCTCTAAAAAAAAAAATTTAAAGGCTGAGTAAAAAAAAAATTACACTGAGATATCACTTTTCAGTAAAAACCAAAAAGTTTGATAACAATTTATAGGCAAGGCTGTGGAGAAATAGGCACTCCTTCTATGTATATTTTTAGTGCTAAGTAAAATGGTACAACCCCTCTGTGGGGCAATTAGGCAATAGTTAGCACAAGCACATACACATTTATCCTTTGATCCAGCAATCTCACTTCTAGAAATCCATCATCCAGACATACTGGCAAAAATACACAAGCGTTACACATAACTTGCTATGTACTGCAGGACTATTTGCTTCAACAAAGACCAAAAGGATCAAAGTGCCATCAACAGAGAAAAGGCTGAATAAACCAAGGTATATTTATAGAAGCACATCTCAGAGATACTGCGGGTTCAGTTCCAGATCACTGCAGTAAAGTGAATATAGCAATAAAGCAAGTCACAAATTTTTGGCTTCCCAACGCATATAAAGTTATGTTTACACTATATAGTACTCTATTAAGTTTGCAATAGCATTATGTCTAAACAAACAAAACAAAGCAATGTACATATCTTAATTAAAAATACTTTGGAAAGCTGATGTAGCTCCCTACATATGAGGTCAACATATGGTTGAGCTCCCTACATATGAGGCTTCCTACATATGAGGTACTGGGTTCAATTTCTGGCCCTGGTACTTCAAAAAACAAAAAACAGGGAAGTGGATGTGGCTCAAGCGATTGCTCTCCCACCTACCACATGGGAGATCCCAGGTTCAGTTCCCAGTACCTCCTGGAGAAGATGAGCAAGACAGTGAGCTGGCATGACAGGCAGGCGTGGCGAGCTGATGCAACAAGATGACGCAACAAGGAGACACAAAAAGGAAAGACAATGAGAGACATAACAAAGCAGGGAGCTGAGGTGGCTCAAGCGATTGAGGGCCTCTCTCCCACATAGGAGGTCCCAGGTTCGGTTCCCAGTGCCTCTTAAAAGAGAAGATGAGCACACAGCAAATGGACACATCACAACAACAAAGTGGGGTGGGGAATAAATAAAATAAATCTTAAAAAAAAAAAAAAAAAGCAAAAAAATCCCACCAAAAAACAAAACCTTACTGCTAAAAAAACCACTAACAATCATCTGAGTCTTCAGCAAGTTGTAATCTTTAAGCTGGAGGAGGGTTTTGCCTCGATGTCAATGGCTGCTGACTTATCAGGGTAGTGGTTGCTGAAGGCTGGGGTAGCAATGTCAATTTCTTAAAATAAGACAAGTTAGGTGTGAAGTTAGGTGCATAGATTGACTCTTCCCTTTCAAGAAAGATTTCTCTGTAGCATGAGATGCTATTTGATAGCATTTTACCCACAGAAGAAATTCTTTTCAAATTGGAGTCAATCCTCTCAAACCCTGCCACTGCTTTACCAACTAAATTTATGTAATATTTTAAATCCATTGCTCTCATTTCAACAATGTTCACAGCATCTTCACCAGGGGTAGATTCCATCTCAAGAAACCACTTTCTTTGCTCATCTGTAAGAAGCAAGTCCACATCTGTTAAAAAGTTTTATCATTCATGACACTGCAGTGAATCAGTCACATCTTCCTGCTCCACTTTTTTTTTTTAGATTATTTATTTCTCCGCACTCCCTTGTTGTTTTTCACTTACTGTGTTTGTTCGTCTTCCTTGTTTCTTTAGGAGGTACTGGGAGCCAAAAGGATCACACATCAGGATCTGTGATGTGGGAGGGAGGTGCCTATCGCTTGAACCACCTCCACTCCTGGCTTTGTTGGGTCTCTCATGTTTTTCCTCCCCGTATCTCTTGTTGCATCAGCTTGCCACACCTGCCCATCACGTCAGCTCACTGTCTTCTTTAGGAGGCACCAGGAACCTTTGCTCCCTGCTTTGTTGTGTCTCTCATTATGTTTTTTCTTCTTGTGCCTCTTGTTGTATCAGCTTGCCACGCCTGCCCATCACGCCAGTTTGCTATTTTCTTTAGGAGGCACTGGAATCTCAACCAGCAACCTCCCATGTGGTAGGCGGTAGCCCAGTTGCCTGAGCCACATTCGCTTCCCACATGCTCCCACTTTTAATTCTAGTTCTCTTGCTATTTCCACCACATCTGCAGTTACTTCCTTTGCTGCAGCTCTGGACCTCTTAAGAGTCCTCTAAAAGGATTGGAATCAACTTCTTCCAAACTCCCGTTAATGTTGATATTTTGACCTCCTCCCATGAATCACAAATATTCTTAATGGCATCTAGAATGGCAAATCCTTTCCAGTAGGCTTTCAATTTATTTTGCCCAGATCCATCAGAGGAATCACTATCGAAGACAGCTATATAGCTTTACTCAATCTATTTCTTAGATAATAAGACTTAAAAGCCAAAATTACTCCTTTATTCATGCACTGCAGAATGGATGTTGTGTTAGCAGACAGGCAAACAACATTAATCTCGTTGTACATCTCCATCAGAGTTCTGGGGTGACCGGGTGCATTGACAATGAGCAGTCCTATTTTGAAAGGAATCTTTTTTTCTGAGAAAGGAGAAAATATAAGCCACTATTTAACTAAAAAGACATATTATCTATTGATATTTTAAAATAAACAATGGAATAAGTCATAAAATAACTTTTTAAAAAAGTTACTCACAGGTTCAATCCCCAGACCCAGTACCTTAAAAATATCTAAAAAAGTAGAAAATGAACTTAACTATATCTAATTGTTAGCATAACCATTCAGAAAGGAATTATTCCATGTGATTGAATGTACATCATTGAAGGCCCTAAGGACAAAATTAAAGCAAAACAAAACAAAACAAAACACAAAATAAAAAAAACTGCAAAAAAAAAAAAAAAAAGAAAACACACCACAACATGTGAAAATTGTTTTCAACAATCATATTGTTGATGGAATGGTTGGTACTGCTGTTCTGACACTGCTGTATGGATGTTGTGGAATAAAGGAAACGAGTCATTATACAATCGTTCAAATTCCAGCATACCCAGTGTCCTTGAGAATTGAGATTCTTGGCATAGCAAAAAGGAAATAAGAATGTAAGATAGAAGAGGTTAAGTAAAAAACCTGTAATCTTAATTTTGAATAGGAAATATAGGTATGAACTTGTGCTGTTAAAAATAAATAAATCTAGAAACAATGACCAACCCAAGCAACCTTAGCATCCAAATTGTGGTCTTCAAATGCCATTTCCCACTAAAAGGAATCAGGGTTCCTTGGAGAAATGTACAAGGTAAGTCGAAATCATCTTGTCATATCAGATAGCAAGAAACCCATCAAAGACCTATCAAAGACCATGTAAAAATACTAAGAAGCTAAAGTGAAAGAGTGCCCACTGGCCAAATCAGAACAATCTGAACATCAGTAAGAAATATTATCTTTAATGGATTAAAACACAACAAATATGTTTAGGTTCACAAAGATAGATATGCTATAGGTCATAGTAAGAGTATTCTAGGAAACCAACTCATTATTTGAAAACTAGTAAATAAAGAGAAAGAATAAAATATATTTATTCCCAGTCTTTTCTATTCAAATTGTATAGTGGGTAATCAAGGAAGAGATGAATTTTTCTTTACAGAACTATCCAGCTAACAAATGAAGAAATGATAAAATTATATCACTACCATTTTATAACTTCAAGTACACTATGGATCTCAATGTGATAATCAATGGTTGCTAACATCTCAAAGCGAAGCAATTTGACTTATTTTATGTACACAGCCAGCCTTGTCTCTCAGTAAAAGAGAATGAGCGTGTGAGCTAATAATTTACATGAAATATAGAAAACCCAAAACATGTTAAAATATACACAGAGCTGCAATCAGCAAAATCCATTTTATGGGAAACACACAGGAAAAACGATGTTGTTTCTTCAAAAAATAAACGTCAAAGAGGAAAAAAAAAAAAGAAGAGCAAGGTAAGAGATGGAGGGAGAACCTAGAGATTTTTAAAAATCCACCAAATCTTCAGTAACAGTCCATTAGGCTTTCTTTCAATTATTTTGGATAATTCTGACACTCTCTAAATCTTAACCTATCAACACATTTACCTCAGATAACTTCACAAAATAACTCCTGTAGTTTATTATAATACTTTAAAAAAATATATGTCTCAATACTTTTTTTTTTAAGATTTTTAAATTTATTTATCCCCGCTCCCTCGTTGTTTTGCACTCGCTGTCTGCTCTCTGTGTCCATTCCCTGTGTGTAGTTCTATGTCTGCTTATCTTCTCTTTAGGCAGTGCTGGGAACAGATCCTGGGACCTTCCGGAGAAGGAGAGAGGTGCTCAACCTCTTGCACCACCTCAGCTCCCTTGGCCTGCTGCGTCTCTTAATGTCTCTCCTCTGTGCCTCTTTTTGTGGCGTCATCTTGCTGCGCCAGCTCTCCACTCAGGTTCAGCAGTCCTTTGCCGGCCAGCTTGCCTTCACCAGGAGGTCCTGGGAATCGAACCTTAGACCGCCTATATGGCGGACAGGGGCCCAACTGCTTGAGCCACATCTGCTTCCCTATTATAATACTCTTGAAGCAGCATTTACAACAAAGTATTTAAATGACTAATCCTGCATCAACAATAAGAGCTCCTCTCTGTCTCCACAAACATATGTAGAAAAATAACTATCTAGAAATAGTGAAGTCACAGGAAAAAAATCAAGAATGGATTTTGTTTTATTGGGGGGGGGGGGTGGAAAGGAGGGAAATCAATTCTTGGGAAACTATAACCCTGGAATGTGTTATCTATGACTTAACTTTTTCACTTACTTAAATTTTGATATGTTGAATTTAAAAATAGGTTTACTCACTAGTAGTGCTAATATATGGTTATGACAGTAGCTGAAAGGGAAAGTCTAAGGTCACGTATATTACTAGAAGGAAAGCTAAAAAATGTAACAGGACAATAGCATAGCAAAACCTCACATGAAATGAGTGTCAGTAATATTACATTTTTAAGACCATTTTTCTTTGAAACTGAACAAATGTACATTAATGTTACAAGATGATAATATCAGGCAAAAATACAACCAAAGCAAAATATGAACAGTAGTGTACAGTAATATATTAATAATCTTCCATTAAGGGTTAAAAAAATAAAAGGAAATATACTAAGCGAAAGAAACTAGACAAAAGGTACTACACATTGCTTGACTTCATCTATACAAAATATAAATACAAATAAATTAGGAAGATGGAAACAGATAACAGCTATGTACAGCAGGGGAAACAGGGATTAAGTGGTGATTAATAAGGGGTAGACCTTTTTTTGTGTCTGTTTTTTATTATTATTATTGGAATAATGAAAATGCTCTAATGATTGAAGTGATGTGTGTACAACTATGTGATTATACCAAATACCACTGACTGTACACTTTGGATGGATTGTATGCTTTATTAAATATGGTTCAATAAAACTGATTTAAAAATAAACATTTACTCAATGACTTTGTATTCTTTTTCTCTAGTTTATAACATTTATAATAAATGATTATAAAGTTTTAGTAATGGATGGTAGTAATGGTAACACAACATTGGGAACATAGTTAATCTGGCTCAGTGTTTTCCTGAGTTCCATTTCTATTTTTAGGGTTTGGTTTCTTTTCTTTTTTTTTTTTTTAAAGATTAATTTTATTTATTTATTCACCCCCTCCTCTTGTTTTGTACTGTCTGCTCTGTGTCTGTTCGTTGTCTGCTCATCTTCTTTTTAGGGGGCACAAGGAACCGAACCCAGGTTCGGTGGGAGGGAGGCGCCCAATGGCTTGAGTCACCTCCGTTCCCTTGGGAACACAATTAACAGAACTGAATTATATATTTGAATGTGGTTAAAAAGGGAACTTTTAGGTTGTATATATGTTACTAGAATAAAATTTTTAAAAAATGCATAGGACTGTACTATTAAATGATGGACCATAGTTAATAGCACAATTATAAAAATGTTCTTTCATGAATTGTAACAAATTTACCACACTAAAGCAAGATGTTAATAATAGGGTGGTATATGGGAACTCTGTATTTTATGCATGATTTTTCTGTAAACCTACAACTTTTCTAATTAAAAAAAGAGAAGGGTCGGATGTGGCTCAACTGGTTGGGCGTCTGTCTCCCATATGGAGGGACCCAGGTTTGATCCCCGGAACCTCCCGGTGTTAAAAAAAAAAAAAAAAAAAAAAAAAAGAGAGAGAGAGAACATTAAAAGAAAGAAACCTGTGCCCACTAGCAGTCATTCTCCATTTCTATTCACCCTCTCCCCAAACCCCCCAGCCCTAGTCAACCACCAATCTATTTTAAGTCTTTATTCTGGATATTTCATATAAATGGAATCACACAATATGCAGTCTTTTTTTTTTTTAATAAGTTGCTTTGCAAAGTTTATTTTTTTAAAAGATTTATTTATTTATTCCCCCTCCCCCCACGTTGTTTGTGTTCACTGCCTGTTCTTTGCATTTTTTCATTGTGTGCACTCTATGTCTGCCCATCTTCTTTTTTAGGCACCAGGGACCAAACCCGTGGCCTCCCATGTGGGAGGGAGGCACCCGATCATTTGAGCCACACCCGCTACCTGCTTGTTGTGTCTCTCGTTAAGTCTTCCCGTTGTGACATCTCACTGTGTCAGCTTGCTGTCTTGCTCAGGAACTGAACCCGGGACTTCCCATGTGGGAAGTGGGTGCCCAACTGCTTGAGCCACATTCATTCCCCAATATGTAGTCTTTTATATCTGGCGTAGGTCAAGTTATTCTTAAATTTTAAATGGGTGAAAGTCTAGCTTGCTGGCAAGATGATCTCAGCCCTGAAATCACTTCAACCTTGTTATTTTGGCACTGCATTACAAAGAATAATAATAAAGTTCTTGTATTATATGAGGACTTGGGGGAAAAAATATGATGGAGGCACATGCCTAGAGCAGATCCAAGTGAAGGGACTTGCGTAGTGGCTGCCAAGATGGGGAAGGCTGCTGTGGAGGCCTCTTCCTGAGCCAGGTCGCTGCTTACTGCCCTGCGATCTAGCCCACGCTCTCTCCTCCCTGGCTCTCTCGCTTGGAGCCTTGGAATCCTGCACTGCCTCCCTCTGCCGGCCGTGGAGAACACGGAGTTGATCCAGAAGGTGAAGTCAGCCGAGCACTATGATGACATGGCCACTTGCCTGCATGAAGGCCATGACGGAGCAGGTGGCCAAGCTGTTCAATGAGGGGTGCAACATGCTCTCTGTGGCCCTCAAGAACATAGTCAGGGGCCGCAGGTCTGCTTGGAGGGTTATCTCCAGTATGGAGAAGAAAACAGACACCTCGGACAAGAAGTTGCAGCT
The DNA here is from genome assembly GCA_026826555.1 of Tolypeutes matacus. Classification (NCBI taxonomy): domain Eukaryota; kingdom Metazoa; phylum Chordata; class Mammalia; order Cingulata; family Chlamyphoridae; genus Tolypeutes; species Tolypeutes matacus. The sequence continues at coordinate 6,500,824 of JAKSZT010053929.1, forward strand.
AATTAAGGGCTATGGGGAAAAAGTGGAGTCAGAACTGAGGTCCATCTGCATCGCAGTTCTGGAATTGTTGGATAAGTATTTAATAGCCAATGCAACTAATCCAGAGGGTAATGTCTTCTATTTGAAAATGAAGGGAGATTACTTCCAGTACCTTGCTGAAGTGGCATGTGGTGATGATCAAAAACAAATGATAGATAATTCTCAAGGAGCTTACCAAGAAGCTTTTGATACAAACAAGAAAGAGACACAACCCACACATCCAATCCACCTGGGCCTGGCTCTTAACTTTTCTGTATTTTACTGAGATCCTTAATAACCCAGAGCTTGCCTGTACACTGGCTAAAACAGCTTTCAATGAGGGTACCACAGAACTTGATGAACCAAATGAAGACTCATAAAAAAGAGCACCCACATCATGCAGTTGCTTAGAGGCAATCTAACATTATGGACATCATCAGTGCAGGAGAAGAATGCAATGCATCAGAAGGGGCAGAAAACTAAATGCATACAGGGTGTCATCTTTCCACTCAAGAAACCTTTTTACACATCTCTATTCTTTATTCCACTTGGATTTCCTATAGCAAAGAAACTCATTCATGTGTTTATGGAATCAACTGTTGAGTCTTTTCACACTGCAGCTTTGGGAAAACTCCATTCCTTGATTTGTTTTTGTCTTGGCCTTCCTGGTGTGCAATACTGCTGCAGAAAAGTATTAATAGCTTCATTTCATATAAACATAAGTAACTTCCAAACACTTATGTACGGGATTAAATGCATCTGGCATTTAAGTAATCTGAACCAGTTCTACAAGTAACTGTGTTTTGTATTACTGTGAAGATATTAAAATGTAGTTAATTACAATTAAAGAGTATTCTACAAAAGAAAAATAGAAAAAAAAAAAAGAGCATTCTACATAAATATATATATATGAGGGAGCCTTAGACTAAGGTGGTAGTAGTGGAGATGGGGGAGAGTTTGAATTTGGTATGTATTTTGAAGGTTTGAATGAACAGGATTTCCTGGTGGATAAAATGTAGGGTTATAAGAGAAAGAGACTGGAAGGATGAAACTGCCATTAACTGAGATAAAGAAACTGTAGGTGGAGCATATTTACAGGGAAAGATTAGAAGTTCAATTTTGGACATTTTGAGTTTGAGATGACTTTTAGACATCTAAGGAAATAAGTAGGTAATTTAACATTAAAGTGTGGTGTCTGAAGGAAAAGTCTGGGCTAGAGAAACAAATTTGGGAGCTTCAGTTTATAGATAGTATTTAAAGCCCTAAGATTGAATCAGACCATCCAGGGAGAGAGTGCAGAGAAGAGAAGTCCAAAAATGAGGCTCAGAGGAACTCCTGTATTAAGAGGTTGGGAGATGAAAAGAAGACTAAGAAGGAACGTCCAGTAAGGTAGGAGGAAATCTAATAGAGAATGGGCCAGCAGAAGCCAAGAGAAGAAAGTATTTTAAGGAAGTGGCAATCTTTAACCGGGTCAAACGTTGCTTTGGAAAGAAGGCAGAGGTGGTTACATTACCACTTTTTACAAATGCAGAAATTAAAACTCAGAGAAATTAAGTGATTTGTTTGAGGTCTCCTGACCCTTAGTATACTGTTTGTATTTCATGACCACAGAGTCACTGCCATATGGCCAGAAACAGAGTTTTAGGAGCTTTCTTCAACAAGTTGATAAAAACCCTAAAAGTGAACAGAGGGAGAAAATGAAGAGGGAGATGAAGTCAAGTGATGACAGGAACCTGGGGGAATGTGTATATTAAGGAGGTGGAATAAGAATTAGAAAAGATTCTTTAAGAAAAACAAAGAACCAGGATGGAGTGTTGCCAAAACCAAGAAAAGTTAAAAGTTTTAAGGAGAAATGCTTAGTCAATAGTGCTGAATATTGTACAAAATTAACAACTGATGCTAACCAGTGACTTTCTAAGCGTTGTTTTAGTAGGATGTTGGGGACAAAACCCTGATTATAAGAGTTACAGACCATGTGGGTGGTAAGAAGAGAAAAAGTCAAGCATTCCTATCTTATGATGAAGGAAAAAGATGACAGTACTGGAGGGGTAAAGAAAGGTTTTATTTTTCATTAATTGGAAACCTGAGCATACTTGTAACAAAGAAGTTAAGAGTTAAGGGGCTGAAAATTCAAGGCATGGATTCTATGTTCAAAGGAAAAAGCAGGTATCTTATTCAGCAAGATTGCAGAGGACATAATAAAGAGCTGGGATTGAGAACTTAAATGAAGTCAGTTGTGGAAGAGAGGAAAGACAACATGACCCAAAGTAGGACAGTACAGATGAAAATAAAGGTATCTTAAAGGAAAAAAAGGAGAAAGGTCACAAAATTTGTCTCAGATTGGTCTAAGTCTTTCATTAAAATAAGAAGCCAAGTCAGTCATCAAGGGAAAGTGAGAGAGAATGAGGAGAAGAGATGAAGTCTGGAAGAGCTATTCTTTACAATTTTAGCTCTTTCACTGTACTAATCAAAGAGAATGAACAGAAATGGTTACATAAAAAGAAAGGTGAGAAATATATGAGTTACAATGACGGCACTGTTGATCTGTATTACAACTAGCAATATATTTGTTTGCATCCTCCATAAGACTGTAAACTAGACAAGCGCAGAAACCATGCTTAATGATTTTTGTCATTGTAGCTCTAGGAGCACATAGGCATTGAATAAATATTTCACAAATGAATGGATATGTAATGGATACCATCTGCATAGTTTAAAAATTCCTTAATGATTTGTGTTTCATGATTGAGAGGCAAAAAAATGTTCCTGGCTGATATTTAAGCTGTCTTGCTAGACCTATAAAACAGATCAGACTGCCCTTAGTCAAATATAGAATCTGTTCAATAAATTAAAAAGGTACCAGGGATAAAAGACCTGAATCACCAATTAGTTTTTTTAAAAATTATGATCAGATCAGAGTTTGAAATTTTAGCTACTTTAGTAAGAATTAATTTATTTGAAATTCTTGGGAAATGAGATATTCTACACAAATAAGTTTCCAGATATTTGAAATCTCACTCTACCATTAAGAATCAAAGTTTTAGATTTTTGAATCATTTAGATAGAAAGCTTTAAAATTCACTTTACATTTTCCTGTCATTCAAAACAGCTGAATGAACATAATTCAACCTCTTTTTAATTACTTGGAAGTCATCACTAAGATATCAATTATTATACTACATAAAGTTGAATATAATATAAAATAATATATATAATGTATGTGGAGGGCTGAGTTATATGAGAGCTACAAACCTTTATTCTGAGTAGTAGACCTACACTTTTATACTTTTTAATTCCTGTTTTTTCAGGTGACACTTTTGGTATTATCAAACTTTGTATCTTCCTTTCATTAATCTGCAGTTGGCAGGGAACATGCTTAAGAGAAAATTTATCACTGAATATCCTCTAGTACTATTTAGATTTACTACATGTGCAAATGTTATTTTCATTAAGGGACAAGGGGAGGCAAGGTTTTGTGTGTGTGGAGTAAAAAGACTTGGAAAGGGGAAGTGGCTGAGGCTCAAGCAAATTGAGCTCCCGTTTACCATATGGAGGACCTGGGTTTGATCCCCGAGACCTCTTGGTAAAAAACAAAAAACAAAAAAAACAAAAAAAACAAAAAAAAACCCCAAAAACTTGGAATGGGGGCTTACTGCCAACTACCTAAAATGAATGGAATTTTAGAACATAGGTTTAATTATTTGCCAACTCAAGGGCTTACCTACCCATTTATTTACTATTTACCTAATATTATTTTGCTTTCTTTCTGACTCTCAGCTATATTTCCAATAACGTGAGGTTGCCAAGTAAGTGGTTGCTCTAACTAGTTATGTTCCCTAGCATTAAACTGATTTAAAAATGCAAAATATATGTAAGTAAACTAATGTAAATATCAATTTTAACTACTTTTAGTAAAGGAAAAAAAGTGAGTTAGGTGGAAAGGTTAGTATTACTAAGACATAATAAGAATATTTTTGAGTAACTATTCATATACTCAATGAATATTTTTAAAAACTTAAAAACACAAATCAATAAAGGCTTATTTCATTCAAGTCTTCTAATTGGATATGATGGTGCTCCTATTTTCAATATGGCATTGTCTTGCCTATATAAGCACAGGATGTCAAATTTTGACTCAGAACACAGCAGTACTTTTAAAATATTTCCATATTCATGAATAGGAATTCTGGCACATTAAAAATCTATCTAGGGATCCGATGTGGCTCAGTGGTTGAGTGCCGGCTTCCCATATACAAGGTCCAGGGTTCAATACCCAACTCTGGGGCCTTAAAAAAAAAAAACAACACAAACCCAATTCAGGGAAACCGATGGGGCTCAGTGGTTGAGTGTCGAGGCCCTGGGTTCAATCCCTTGCCCCCCCGTACATCAAAAAACCAAACAAAACCAAACAAAACCAAAAAAAAAAAAAAAAATTGTTCTTGCCCTTGACAGTTATTTTGTTTTAATCCAGAATTCTTAGTAAGTACAATAGCTTGCCTTTTTTTCTGAAATATTGAATCTTTGTACAACACAAATAGTGAACCTGACAATAAACCACGGACTATTGTTAACAGTACAATTATAAAAATCAATTGCAACAAATGCACAAATTAATGCAAGGTGTTACTAATAGGGTGGTACATAGGGAATCTGTTTTTTTATGCATGATTTTTCTGTAAACCTATAACTTCTCTAATAAATTTTTAAAAAATATTTAAATTTGAATAAAAAAATAGCAAATACTATATAAAATCTGAAGCATAAAACAGATTGAGAGAAATGAACTGAACCAAATATTTTCTAATAACTTTCAATAAAAGCTATGGATTAAAAATTTGAAACAAAACAGAACACAAATGCCATTACTGATCTAGAAGTAACTGAATAATTAACAAATATGAGTGATCTATGATGATCCTTTAAAAAGGTAAACTTGATTGGGGAGTGGATAGGGCTCAAGCAGTTCAGCGCCTGCTTCCCACATGGAGACCCCGGGTTCAGTTCCTGGTGTCACCTGAAACAACAACAACAACAACAACGACAAAAACAACAACAAGCAAACAGCCAAAGAAACCAACTCAGGGAAGCCGATGTGGCTCAGTGGTTGAGTGCCGGCTTTCCACATACCAGGTCCCGGGTTCAATCCTCGGCCCAGTACCTTATTAAAAAAAAAGGAAAACTTGAGACCTCAGAAGTTCTAATACTAAACTATAAACTAGTCTTATAATTTAGAGAAGTTAGTATAGCTGTGAAGAATTTTACACTTTTCTGAAATAAGGCAGAAATGTATTTTCATTAATTACATAATGTATATTTCCCCCAATGTGAAATCTGTGAAAACTACCAATGAAACAAGTCCCAAACCTAGGCCATCTGTTTTCAGAGTAATGAAAATAGTTTCTGCTGAAATCTATGTATATATATAAATTCAGACCTCTCTGCAGGTCTGCACGTCTATGTAAGGAGGCAAAGAGGGAAAATTGTACTCCACAGCAAAAGCATAAAAGCTTGATAATCTTGTTTTACAGTGAGAGATGAAAACTCTGGATATAACTAAAAGGTTCAAAGGACAGAATCTTCATTGAATTAAAGCTCTAGAATCTCTAGATTATATCTTGTTTTTCCTCAAATGGGAAAAACAGTCTAGGGTTAATCCCAAACAAAAACCATCTGAAGCTAAAATGACAGGATTTATTACAGTGCCCCAATATCAAAGAGAGCTCTTAAGAATATAACTTGAATAGGGTCATGAACTAGTTCAACACATTTAAACTGGTGGTTTTCAGAAGTATAATGAATGCTGCTACTCTCTAAAAATGAATGTACCAGAGGAAATAACCTCCTTGGCATGCTTACAGCTATACAACATATTTATTTCACTGCTTTCAAGCACCAGTGCAAAAGGCTCAGAGTAAGTCAATGAGAGGAGGATCCAGTCACAGCAGCATGCAGATCTACAGAACAGATAAGATGCCATGCTTGGGACAGTAACAAGCAATACAAGGTATGCTTTTACAAGTAAATATAGTTAATCTAAAAGCTTTCATTGTATTTTTTCCCAAGGGCTCTGTTACCATAGTCTTTCATTTCTATTCAGTGGCTTAAAAATCAAAACGAAAAATTTACTAATACTAAAGGGGAAAATTTTAATATGAGATTTGTAAATTTTATGAATAAACGATTTAATCTTAACTTCCCTCCCTTCCCAAGGGAACTTAGAAGGTTGAGAAAAACTATTTAAAACAAAAGAGATCAAATGTGGCATAAATTTAGAAAATATTTGGTGCAGAAACATGCTTTGAAAGATGAAATCACTAAAAATAAGTGTTTGGATCCCAATAATCAAATTTCGTCCTTCTCTCAAATTAATTTTAAAATGCTTTATAAAAATGGTATTTATAAATATAGCAGTAGTAATATAAACTTGATCATACAAAATGCAACTACAAATACGGATGCTAAGCTAATATATAATTTTTTAGACATTAGGTGGGCTCGGTGTGTACTAAAAGTTCCATTCAAATTGCCACGATAAAGGAAATATTTCATGCTTTGACTTTTCCATTCTTCTGTAAATTCTATAATAACAGTAAAAAACATTCAAGGATCAGGAAGCACCTAGTTTTTTATTATAATATACAATGAAAAAAAATAATGTGTCTGTTTCATTAATTAAGGAATATTAGTAATACGATATTTTTGTGAAAATTGGCTGCCATGTCACAAATGCACAATAGACGTCTTGAGAATGGGGAGCTACTGTGTCTTTATTGCTTTTTGAAAATAAATAATACAATCCACATATTTTACATCTAGGGGGAACTCTCTGGCATTCAAGTTTGAGCATGTTTCTACTGCTACAGCAAAAAAAATAAGAAACTAATAAACAGACTATTTTTCATAGCTATAGGTTCTTCCACTAAGCCTTCTGTAGTCTGAGCCTCTACTTACAGACGTGGATAGATGCATGTACACTTTCATTTTCAGGATGTGAATCTTTTTTTTTTTTTTTCTTTTTTAAAGGAAGGAGTCAACTTTGGCTTTGAGTGTTTGGCATGTGTACAATGCCTTAAAAAAGCAGATGACCAGCTTAGCTACTGACCATGCTGACCATTATTCAGAATCGGGTAAAATCACAGAAAAGCAGCAAATGGCTCTCTCTTACAGAACGTCTGAACAAAGCACAATTCCTGAGCACATTTTGCAGAGCACATTTGATCACTTAATTTCTTCTAACCGGTCTGGATTACAGACAGAATCAATACCAGAGGAAATGAAACAGATTGACGAGGAACAGGGAAATAAACCACGCTGGGCAGCTCTTCTGATACTCATGGTGATAATACCCACAATTGGTGGAAACATCCTTGTTATTCTGGCTGTTTCACTGGAGAAAAAGCTGCAGTATGCTACCAATTATTTTCTAATGTCCCTGGCGGTAGCTGATTTGCTGGTTGGATTGTTTGTGATGCCGATTGCCCTCTTGACAATAATGTTTGGTAAGTATTTCACTTTGTTCACTGCCATCAAACCAGAGAACTATTATATATTATTAGAGAAATGGACATTGATTTAATCTCTATTTTCCTTAAAATAAAAGATGGATTTGGACTATTTAAAAATCCAATAAATAAACAGTCCCTCATTTTTTCAACATTTTCTATGGTTGATAATCAGCTTTAAAGAACAAAAAATAATTTCTTGGAAACAATTACACCTTCCTCAGTTATCTAATAAAATCATTTAAAAAGTCATCCAAGATAATAATATTCACTAAAATCATAGTGAAGAACAGACCTATACTGATACCCCCCCCCCTTTTTTTACCCCAATAAAGCAATATCTATGACACATCTGTGACATGTATGTGCTGGGTTAATTAATGATAAGGACTTTGAAATCATTTAGCCCCAACTTAAAAATTGGAATTATTTTATAAAATTTTTGTCATATCTCTTTATTATTTGTGTTCTTGAGATGTGAACACAATTCTTACATATGTGACATGTTAAGAAAAAACTATGTTTAGTTGCTGAAGAGATGATCCATGATTTCTGACCATCTATGTTCCTGATATATTTATGTGGAAGTGGATCTCTGAGTTAATCAAGTAACTGGACCAGGGAGTGGGTGTAGCTCAATGGTTCAATGTCTGCTTCTCATGTACAATCCCTGGTATCTCCTAAAAATGAAACAAAACAAAAACACAAAAAACTAGACCAAAACCTGAGTTATTATGTTAATAAAAAATGTAACTTGATACTGATATCTTAGTTTGTTATAATAAAAGAGATAGTATAAAAATAGACATGTTTCTGATTTGTGCATAATCATCTCTAGATTAGAATTTGGGTAAACATAAATAATTCTCTTGATGAACTATGAAGGATCCTAGATCCTCCCAATCAGCATTGGAAGGATACTTAATTTACTCAATGCTTGGCATAAATTGATATTTTGTCCATTAATCACCTAAGAAAAATGATTATTTGTAGCAAACATGGTTTCTTAGAATTTAAGTGAGTCGACAAACAAAACACAAAAACAGGTAACAGAGATAATTCCAAGTATATTATCAGAGTAAGTATCCAGCAACTGAGAACTTTAAGTTTGCATTTAAATTTGGTGCCTAAGACATTTTTAGCAACAAAAGTTAGGAGAAACTCCAACCTATTTTAATTAAAATATACGTGGAATGGCTTAGCATTTATTTCCTATATAATTATGATATCTAATTTTTAACAGTATTTTATTCTTTTAAGTGTATGTAAATTTTTAATTACAAAGTAAAATCCTTCATAGCCCCCAAAATATTTTTATGGCGTAATTAAACTGTAATGTGGGGTCAGGTTTTTTTTTTTTTTTTTTTTTAATGAACTATCCTTGGAATTTAATACTATTTCAAACATTATTTCATTAATTCATAATTTAAAACATTATTCTACTTCTATGAAAAAGTGTATATGACAATGCATGCTGCTCTCTAAAAAACTTCAAAGAGTGCATTCATAAATTGGGAACTATATGTATTATAAATGGGAGACCAGACTTCAAATACTAAGATTTTTTTTTCACATGTGAACAAATATTAAATCTTTTTGAACTAATGCATTTATAAGAACTTCTGATAGCTTTAAAAAGCAGGAGTAGATCTTGTGTATTTTTCTCTTATTATAAGAGATTATCTTCAGAATTTCTAAAGTCTGTAAAAACAGTAGCTGGTTGTAATCACAAAAGAGCGATTTTAGCTACCTATGTAAAATTCTATGAAAGTAACACAAAAACCTTACACTGGCTAGTATTCTACTAATAAAATTAAGTTTAATAAAAAAGAGAACAGTAGATTAAAAAGTGGACTTTGTGTCCTTATATTGAGGTATATTATATAATCAATGGTATAACAGTTAATCATATATTGTTTAAATTTCTATATTACAAAGCTTATGATGACTCTAGCATAGCACGGTCTTTCAAAAGAGTTGAGCTACAACTGTTCTGCCACTTCCTTCTATCTCTGAGCACTGACCTTGGTCTTTACAGCTCTGGTTTTTTACTGCCTTGCCTATAATTCCTAAAATCCATAATCACAAGTCAGCAGCTTATGCCATAAGGCTTGAAAAAGACTTAGGTTAGGAATACTTGAGTAGGATGCAAAAAACACCAGAACATCTTTGGCCAATGTAAAAAAGAAGGGTGTTCACCAGTTTAAGACCGTCTCTAAAATTTCTCCCCCCGCCCCCGCCATTAAAGGAATTATTAGAAGTATGAAGGGAAAAAAATGTATGGCAATTTTTTCATCCATTTCATCATTATTGGCTTATTTACTATTTAAGTTATAAACCATGCCCCACAATCTATAAAGTGAAACAGTATTTGTGGTATAGTTGAAAGAAGGTATGTATATTATAGGAGCAAAGATAAGAGTTTTAAAGCAAAATATCACAGGATTTGAATCCTGTCTCTACTGTGTTGGCTTATAAGTCACTTAAGCACCTCAGAGTTCAATCACATTGTCTGTAAAATGGGTATGCTAAATCTTAATATTGCAGATATCCTGTGAGATTGTCAAATACGGCCCAGCACATCACAGGCATTAATAAATGGCAGCTATAATATGCAGAGTTTATATACTTAACATATGTGATTTAGTTTTAGATGTGAATCTAAATGTAAATATGAATCTAGATGTATAGCAATAAAAGAAATAAATCAGGGAAGCAGATGTGGCTGAAACAGTTGAGTGCCTGATTCCCAGAAGGGAGGTCCTGGGTTCTGTTTCCTGGTGCCTCCTAAAAACAAAACAAAACAAAACAAAACAAGCAAACAAACAAAATAACCAACTCAGGGGAGCTCATGTGGCTCAGTGGTTGAGCACCAGCTTTCCACATAGAAGGTCCCAGGTTCAATCCCCAGCCCCTGGTACCTCAAAAAATAAATGAATAAATAATTAAATCAGTTATCCATTTATACAGTGAAATACTGCTCTCTTCCCAATACTGAAATTAGGGAGCAGAGCAATTAAAGGGACTTCTTTTTTTGGAAAGTGGAAATTTAGAAAACCAAGGAAAAATATAGTTAAGTATTAAATTATTCAAAACATTTCAACACTCTCATATCAGACATCTAATCCCAGGATATCTCACATGCTTAAATGCAGAATCAAAAAGAACAGCAGCAACAACAAAAAATCAAAACGGAAGCTTCATTACAATAATTTAAGCACTGAATTGTGCCTATCTTTTCTGGAAGATAAAGAGAGAAGCAGAGAAATTTCTGAGATTAAAAAATTTATATTTAAAAACTACATCCTTTTTGGACATAAGAGCTATATAAATTTATCTTGCTCCAATACTTCCATTAAATTTTTACCTCAGTGAAGTCTATAGGACACAGCCCTCAATGGCTTTAAAACTTTAGTCTTTTAAATCCTCAAAAGGGAAATATCAATTATTTTCTGAACAAATAACAGAACTTGGCTTTAGTCTTTTAAATCCTCAAAAGGGAAATACCAATTATTTTCTGAACAAATAACAGAACTCGGCTTTCCCAATCAAAATCTTGCCCTAAGGGCAAAATAGGTTTCAGATAAAATAAGTCTATTTCACCAAAAAAACAGATTTTCTGATTAAAAACACTAGGGTTTTGCACCAACCAAGAAGAAAGCAAAACAAAAACAAAGAGAACAAAACATAGGCATGGCCCAAAAAGGACAACTGCAATGCATATAGGTTTTTATATTTAAGTGGCATGTATATAATAAATAGCAAAGTTAAAATTAATTCAACTTTAGTTAAAGGCATACCGTCATGGCAAATGTAATTCAAATGTAAACAGTAAACCAGCCCAATTTCTTTTTCCTTTTTCATGTACAGGTTTAAGTTCAGTTCAGCTGGAAGCCTGCTCTCTTGTTAGAGCAGGTAGAGAGACAAACATACTATATACTGATGAGATAGCTTGTTTTTAAGTATGAATGTTTTAATAGTTGGGCCAGTTGGCTAATTTCTCTATGCCAGACACTATTCTAAACACTTCACATATATTATTGCATTTAATCCTCAAAGCAACCCCATGAAGTAGATATTATTATTTTCTCTATTTTACAGATCGGACATAGGAACAGAGAGGAAGAGAGAGGCTAAGGAATTTATCTAAGGTCACTAAATAAATGACAGAGTCATGATTTGAACCCAGGAAGACTAACTCCAGAATTCAATCTTAACCTTTGTTATTCTGCTTTCCCAAATACAAAGGAAAACTTATACTAGCCAAAACTGTCATATTTGGCACATAGAGACAACATTTATATCTCAAACAATTACATTTAACAAGAGAGCTATAGATTTTTCTATAAGGACAAGGCAGAATCCAGTACTTTTCCAGTTAAAGTTTTATTTCATATTAAGTGGTATAAAACACTTGGGTCATAACCAAAACTTGTATGAATCCTTGAGATGACTACAAAACCTCTTTTCTGAGGAAGATATTAGACATAGGCCCATTCTTATGAAGTTGTTGGACCCTGTCTGGAAGACCAATAGAAACTTACTAACTTAATGACAATTCTATCACAGCTTATGTACAGTGGTATTTAAAGCATACAGTTTTCATTTTAAATAACAAAATATGTGTGCTACTAATATTTAGATAAATAATCTATGACCTACCTAAGATTTGTTTTGCTCTTAAAATATTCGGTCTATATTATTTGAGGCACTCAAAGATATTAAATTCCTTGAGTTTAATTTGGGGTAGGGGTGGGGGAAGGAAGTAGAAAATGGGATTTGTTTTTTAGAGAAATTTTGTATGTTTTCTTTTTATATAATTTAAATGTTTCCCCCCTTCTGTCTTAGCTTTTATGAAAAAGTCAAATTTAGAGCCCAGAATCTTGATAACTGATTTTCCCTAGACTGTGCTTCTCAGATATACTTTTGTTTCTTTCTTTTAATTTATATCTGTAACACTTCTACTTTGTTATTTCAAATTTAAAATAATGTCTCGTCTTTATGAAATTAGCTGAATATAATATATTAGAACAAATAAATATAATTATAAATCCTTAAAACAAATTAAAATTCCCAATAAAAAACCAAAATTTTGGAATAGTCAACATCTCTCACCATATTAACCTAACCTTACATTCAGCTTTTCTCAATAGTAAGCAACTACTCTGACTTCAAGCCTATCAAATTAATACTAACTGAAAAGACTAGTTTAGAATTCTGAACTAGGAAAGGTGATCTTATAAACTGAGAATGTATGTAACTATTTTTCATTTTTATAAATTCTTAAGATTACCTGAATCTACTTAAGCAATTAGACAAACCTCATTTTGAGTTTCATAAAAGCAGTCTATTCATTAGTACTTCATGAATCTTGGAATCATAAAACTGAATCAGAAATATTCATCTCTCTTAATCCTAGACCTCATCATCTCTTTAAAAAAATTCTGTATCACATCTCAGTATTTCTACTATTAGCAATAAGAAGCCACTGACTGAAAAAATTGGAATTCTAATGATGTGCATTATTTCAATTCCCACTTTTTGTCTCAAAACCCGAGTTTACAAAATAAATTCATTCTGTTGCAAAGTGAGGCTAACAATGCTTCACAGGCTTAATTAAATCAGCACAGAAGAGCTTTCCCTCTAGCCCACAATTAAGAGGAGTAAGTGGGTCAGATAGTCTAAGTCAAAAGATATGCACTTTTTATACAAGAGTTCTCTGTGGCTTCCTGTTCATGCCTACTAGATTTATGACTAGAATTTTCCAGACCTTAATTTTTCAAAATATAATCTTTTAAATTAGAATAGCTAAAGTTTAAATTACTAACAAACTAATTTAAAAGATGATAGAACATGCATTTAAAGAAAGGAAACCTAAGATACAAGACATTAATTATCTGCCTTTATTAATCCTTAACTATGACCATTATTTCTTGTTGTAGCCCTAAGGCTTTAGTATTTTTCTATCTCCTTTCTCACAGTCCTAAATCTAGACTTTCAGGTCAGTTTAGAATGCAACACCACTTCTAGGAGTTTCCAATGCAAAACTCTCCATCATATGTGATTCTCTTAACTATACTTAGAATACAGTTTGCTTTTAAGCTAAGGTCAAATAATGACAGTCTTTGTCCAGGACCCTTTTCCACTAATGGACAGACTATCTGAATGTTATACCTAAGAGGGAAAAAATCCTATTGATTAGATTCTCTCTAAACCCAGCTTTCTCTGTCAAACTTTCTTTGAGAGGCCTCCCATAAGTTTCTTTCTATGAGGCATTCTGGGCGCATTTAGAGATAGCCATCCTTCATCAGCAAACCAAGGTGCATCTTTAAAGACTCAGGCACACCCTTCCCGGAAAGCCTTCTAAAGCAGTGCTTCTTAAATGTTACTGAGCATACAAATCACTTGGGGATCATGTTAAAATGCAGTCTGTTTCAGTAGGTAAAGGATGAAGCAGGTGATGCTGATCCTTGCAGATATGAATCTGCAATGTTCTAAAGAAGACTTTCAATTAATATTTGTTTTGATAAATGGATGTCCCCCATTCAAAAACTTAATTGAACCTGAATTTACACATCTGCAATATCTGTGGTATTTTCTCCAAGGTCCCTTCCATTTCAATAAATCTGTAATTTACAATCTTGATCCCTTTCTCCCACACCCAGTTCAACAAGTGGGAAAAGTTCGATAACCATAATTTATTTAAAAGTATGAATAACTTCTTCTACCCTGATGTTTTTATTCCTTTCTAAAAACTGAATGTGGAAACAAGGACCAAGCAATTATTTATTCTTTTTGACTAAAAATTCATACTGACTTTGTTATTTTGTCCCTAAGAAGAAATATTTCAATATTCCTATTAAAATATCACGTATCAACACTGGAAACAAAGGTCCCAAAAGGTGGAGTTGTCAGCCTTGCTGCCTTTTGTGAAGTGTCCAAATCTTTTTCACTGAAATCCTACTTGACACTAGAAAATACCATAATAAAGACTCTCTTAAAACCTCTTCCCCCAATTTATGGTCTTATTTTGTTGTTGTTGTTCTGGGATGCTACCCCATCTCCATCTCTAGGCCCCTTAAATTTAAATAGTTCACAAATAAAGGATCTCTTGGTGCTCTGCAATCCTGAGACGGCTATCTTGGTCTTCCTTCAATTACCCCAATCACTTTATACATATCAAGATCAGGTACACTTGAAAAAACCAGGAGAAGAAAGGCAGTTTATATTTTGTCAGTGAACATACAATAATTAAACAGTGAAGAAGATTTAGATTATCTAATAAGAGTGACATTTGTTCCATAGAGAACTAATCTGCTTTTATAAAAAGTTGCTAAAATCTACGCATCTGTGTTTGTAAAATCTGTTTAAGCAGAGTGTTTAGGAAGCAACATACAGAACATTCAATATTACTTGCAAACCTGAGATTTTTTTTAAAAAGTAAATATTTCTAAAATGCTTAGGACAGGATGAAATGTCAGTTAAGTGCTTTATAAGTGTTTGTTAAATAAATACTATGTCTAATCCTGATAGATATGTTTTAAACCAAAAGTCTGTTGCTTAAATTACATCTCCAGTGTTTGAAATAAATTACTGGAGGAGGAAGTAAAACAATATACAATCCCTCCCCACCCTGAAAATCTAAAGCCATTCCTTTTGCAAACTTTATTCAAGAATTATTTCTGTCAAAATAACAAAAACAAAAACAAAACACCCCAAATCAATTCCTGGTTATTTCATCAAATGAGAGTTTGCAATAAATAAAGTTTGTGTTGTTAGTTATTGCTAGAAGTGAGCCAAAAACTTGAGCCACCTTGAGACTCCCATTTCTAATACACTTTTGCCAGATTATATTGCTTCCCTTCTGTAGTAAAATGTTTTCTTTTTATACAATATCAATTTAAAAGTAAGCTTTATTTGAATACCAAAGTTAAGTTCCAGTTAATGTTATCCATTAAGCTTTGAAAGATCATAAAAGGAATCATCAAAAAAGCAAAGATCAAAACAATGCTAAAAATTATGCTAAATCAGTGCTGAATTAGGAAAAAAGGTGCTATAATTACTATGCAAAATAGAAAATGTATTAAGAAGGTACCATCTACAGAAATATGTAATTTTAATGTTATTGTCTCCATTACTCAACGTTAAATATTATCTTGTAGAGGTTAAATCATTAGATTTCAGATAGATAACATAAAAGGTTAAAACATATATATATATGTTAAAAGGAAACTATAGAAAAAAATGAACTTAAGAAAAAAAAGGAACTATGGACTGAATGTGGCTATTTTGCAGGAGAAAATAATTTTGTTTTGTTGTTCTCTCTTTCAGAGACTATGTGGCCCCTCCCACCTGTTCTATGCCCTGCCTGGTTATTTCTTGATGTTCTCTTTTCTACTGCATCAATCATGCATCTCTGTGCCATTTCAGTGGATCGTTATATAGCCATCAAAAAACCAATCCAGGCCAACCAGTATAACTCACGAGCTACAGCATTCATCAAGATTACAGTAGTATGGTTGATTTCAATAGGTATGTGGGGACTATCAGGCTGTGGGGAGGTATATGAAACTGGTAGGCCATGAAACTCAGCACCAGCAGTCAAAGCAGCCTACAGATGTACCAACACATGCTTCTAATATTATTACATTCAGTATACAACTTCTAAACAATCAGTAAAAAGTGTGAAAAGCCAGAAAAGTCCATGAACTCAGAAAAAACCATGTTAATGGTCTTTACTGAGATATCTTCCTGCTTTGATACTGAGATGTAGAAAGGCTAAATCTGAAAACAATTTTCATATTTGTCAAGAGAAGATCATTAAGGTCTAGTTAGTATATAGCATCTACAATTACATTAAAGCAGGGGTTCTTAACCTGTTTTGTTTCACGGACCCCTTTGCCAGTCAGGTGAAAACCAGGGATCCCTTACTAAGTCCACACAATACTATGTATTATTTAATAAATATATCATACCTGCACCAACATGTCCTCACAAGAATTTCAATTCAAGCTCATGGACCCCTTGTTAAGAACCCCTGCATTAAAGTAACAAAAAGAGAAACACATTTTAACATCTTAAGTCACACCTAAGAGATAAATAGGAAAAGAGGAAAATGAAAAAGGAAACATTTCGTAAGCAGGTATCAAAGATCACAATTCATCTTGGAAGACTGCTTTGAAGAAATGTACAGACTAAAAGCAGTTAAATTCAGTTTCTGCTTATGTGTTCTAAATATGGTTAGTTAGAAGTTTTAAGAGAGATACAAAGAAAACATGTTAAACATATTCAGAAATGCTTTCTAGAAAGAAACCACATTTCTTCTGAAGTGTTTTATGCCATGTGTCCATCCAAAGATAACTGCTATAGCATGAAGTACAGCATAAATAACTTAAAGTTCTTACAAGTTTATATATATATAAACCAGATTCACAACAATTACTATGATGGTTAATACTCTAACTAGCAGATTAAATTCTTCCTAGTAAAAAAATTCAAAGAAGAAAAACAAAATCAAGAAAGAGAATGCAAAAAGGAAGAATAGGGCAAGAAAAAGATGTGACTGTTCTCTAATCAGAGGAAGAACACTGGTCAAAAAAGCAAGATTGATCTTTAAATTCCTGAAATAATAACAGGGCCAAACTGAGAAGCTTGGAGGTAAAAAGCAAGAAATGTTACTGCTCTGGCTTGGGGAGAAAGTAGGGTCAAGGGAACATCTTTTTAGGATGGAGAGGTTTGCAAACAGTGAGAAAAGGCCAGTTTGGGGGACAGAGGCTGATTGGCAGAACAGAAGAGGATTTAAAAAAAAAAAAAAAAAGGCAAGGGAAAGAGAATGGGTAACAACCACCAAACTCTGAAGTGGAAAGGAGGTAAACTAAAGAAGTTCATAGCACATAAACCTCATCTTCTAGCTAAGCTCACTGCAAAGAGGGAGAGGGACAGGAAGAAGGTGTGAGGTATGTGCTGGGGTGAGATGGGGGAGTAGGGCAGAGGTGAGGGAAGAATAGGAGAAATGGATCCTTTAAGAGAAAACATTTGGGATAGAAATACAATTACACCAATAAAGCAGACTAAATAGCTTGTTGGTAAAAGTGGTGTCTCAATTAAAGTTGGGTGACATGAATTTATAAATTGACGAAATTTTTATTGAGTACTATGACAGGCTACGTACTAAGAAGCAAAGATGAATAAGGAAAAAAAAAATCTCTGCACTCAAGAAGTGCCATCAATTTTTATATAATTTGTTTTTATATTTTATATAACTAATTTTATATATTATTTGTAAACAATATATAAATAAATTATACTAATACAAACTGATAAGTGTACGTGGGAGGACAAACAAAAAGAAGACTATAGATGTACTGATTTGGAAGGGATCTTAGAAATCTATTTCTTCCTTTTATAGATGAGAAAAAAGAAACCTAAAGGATTTAAATAGTTGGCTCAACAACTCACAGCATTTCAGCACCAAGACAGAGATCTTTTAACTCTCAATTCAAAGCTCTTTTCACTTCATCACACTGTGTCTAGTAGAACCAATCAGCACAATTTGGTAAAAAGCAGATAATGTACATGCTACAATACTCATGAACCTTAAAGACATTTCTTGGAGTTAAGGATACCCTAGGTAATACCCAGCAACATTAGGTATGAAAGGAAGATAAAAGGGGAAGGGTATAAAACGCACCTGTGAAAACTTGAAAGTGATTGACTACTAAGCAGGATAAGAAGGCAATGTAAGCCTTGAAGGGAGGTTAATAGAATTTGAAAATAGAAGTCAAGATAAGTGTAAAAAGAAGTTCAACAGTAGTGAAGAAGAAGGGAAGCGGATGTGGTTCAAGCAATTGGGCTTCCGCCTACCACATGGGAGGTCCCAGGTTCAGTTTGCAGTGCCTCCTGGAGAAGGTGAGCTGGTGCCATGGGCAGGCATGGTGAGCTGACACAACAAGATGACTCAACAAGAGGGACACAAAGAGGAAAGACAATGAGAGACACAACAAACCAGGGAGCTGAGGTGCCTCAGGTGATTGAGCACCTCTTCCACACGGGAAGTCCCAGGTTCAGTTCTCGGTGCCTCCTAAAGAGAAGACGAGCAGACACTGAGAGCACACAGGAAATGGACACAGAGAGCAGATAAAGACTGCAAACAATGGGGGTGGGGTGGGGTGGGGGTGGGGGCTAGAGGGGAAAAAATAATATAAAATCTTAAAAAAAAAAAAAAAAAAAGAAGTAAGACAAAGGGAAATATCAGAGTTCTGGGAAAATTTGGCAGTTCCTCAGAAAGGTAAACACAGTACTACTCCAAGACCCGGCAATCTCACTTCTAACTATATACCCAAAAGAACTGAAAACAGGGACTCAAACAGATATTTGCACATCAGTGTTCATGGCAGCATTATTTACAATAGCCAAAAGGTGGAATCAACCCAAGTGTCCATCAACAGATGAATGGGTAAACAAAATGTGGTATCATACAATAAAATATTACTCAGCCATAAAAAGCAATGAAGTTTTGATGCATGGGACATGTACACTGAAGACATCATGTTGAGTGAAAAAGGCCAGACACACAAGGACAAATATTGCATAATCTCAATTATATGAAATAACTAGCTTTTTTTTTTTTTTTTTTACCGGGAGGTACCGGGGATCGAACCCTGGTCTCTCCATATGGTAGACAGACGCAGAACCTTTTATGCGCATTCAGAGACAGAAAGTAGATTACAAGTTATCAGGGATGAGGTGAGAAATGGGAAGTTAATGCTTACGGGTAATGTTTCTGATTAGAGTGATGGAAAAGTTTTGGTAATGGATGGAGGTGATGACAGCACAATAATATGAATGTGATTAATCTCACTGAAGTGTAAGAAAAAAAACAGATTGGGGGGGACACAATGTTGGTAAATTCAAAGTTTCAGCTCACTAAAACAAAAAAAAAGGTATGCAAAACTCAGCATGAGGTAACATTTCTTTTACATCTATTAGAGGAAATCTAAATCTTGAAAATAAATTTCCCAATTTACATGCTCTATAGCATTTATTTAAAAAATAATAAACCCCTTAATTTCCTCCTAAGAAGTCAGAAGGATTGGATTAAGAGACATTCACAAATGTCAAAACTGTTGGTTAAATGAAAAACCTCAAAGATAATAAGTGGATATCTACTCAGAATTAAGATATACATAAATGTACTCTGAAATCACACTGGATTACCTACATTGGATATTAAGATAAAAGCAGTTTTACTTCGATTCCTTTTTCCTTAAACTGGGATAGAATGGCATAAAAATAGACTGAAGGGAGCAGATGTAGCTCAAGCGTTTGAGCACCTGCTTCCCACATGAGAGGTCCCGATTCAATACCCGACCCAGGTACCTCAAAAAAAAAAAAGATTGAGACATGGAGAATAAATGAAAATATTCCCTACTATATCATGGACATCCTATGGCCATAGGAAAGCTTTATTTATAAACCTGAAATCACTAACCAATCTCTTTTTGTTTAAAAACAGATGTATGTGAATATATCTCAATAAAACTGCTATAAACAAACAAGTGTAGGGGGACAGATTTATATACTCTGGTGCTTCCACTGATAAATGCTTTGAGAGATTCTCCACTGTGTGTATGAGGAATTACAAGGCGCTAATTAGTATAAAGTCACTAGGATATACTCTAAAGCATGGGTTCTTAACCAGGGGTCCACGGGAAAGATTTCAGGGGGTCCATGAGCTTCAATTGAAAAAAATCATCTTATTATCTTTATATTTTCTCTGACCTTTAACCAAAATCTAGCATTTCTTTCACTTTTGAATGTATGCAACAAATTACAGTAGTATACATTTCACCTGACTGGCAAAGGGGTCCGTGGATCAAAAAAGGTTAAGAACCCCTGCTCTAAAGGACCTACTTTAAGAATCATAAGTCATAAAATTAACTCAGTTTCTTTTGTTTCCTCTTGTTTAGGCATTGCCATTCCAATCCCTATTAAAGGTATAGAGACTGATGTGGGTAACCCAAACAACATCACTTGTGTGCTGACAAAGGACCGTTTCAGCAACTTCATGCTCTTTGGTTCACTGGCTGCCTTCTTTACACCTCTTGCGATCATGATTGTCACCTACTTTCTTACTATCCATGCTTTAAAGAGGAAAGCTTACTTGGTCAAAAACAAGCCACCTCAACGTCTGACCTGGTTGACTGTGTCCACAGTTTTCCAAAGGGATGAAACACCTTGCTCATCACCTGAAAAGATGGCAATGCTGGATGGTTCTCGCAAAGACAAAACTCTATCCAATTCTAGTGATGAAATGCTTATTCGAAGGATGTCCACAGTTGGAAAAAAATCAGTACAGACCATTTCTAATGAACAGAGAGCCTCAAAGGTTCTAGGGATTGTGTTTTCCCTCTTTTTGCTTATGTGGTGCCCCTTTTTTATTACAAATATAACTTTAGTTTTGTGTGATTCCTGCAACGAGACAACTCTCCAAAAGCTCCTGGAGATATTTGTGTGGATAGGTTATGTTTCCTCAGGGGTGAATCCTTTAGTCTACACCCTCTTCAACAAGACATTTCGGGATGCATTTGGCCGATACATCATCTGTAATTATCAGGCCACAAAGTCAGTAAAAACCCTTAGAAAATGTTCCAGCACAATCTACTTCCAGAATCCAATAGCAGAGAACTCTAAGTTTTTCATGAAACATGGAATGAAAAATGGGATTAATCCTGCCATGTACCAGAGCCCAATGAGGCTCCGAAGTTCAACTATTCAGTCTTCATCAGTCATTCTATTAGACACACTTTTTCTCACTGAAAATGAAGGTGAGAAAACTGAAGGGCAAGTCAATTATGTATAGAACTGGCCCAGTTTTTATGTAAATAATGTAATGATCAGTAAGAAGATGACCTGCATGCAAATGTATCAAGAATTATACAAAAAAGAACTTATATGAGATATCAAATCATCTCTTTAAGAGGTATGTATTAAGATTATTCAATTTTCCTTATTTGGACAAAATTACACTATGAAAAAAGTTATTTTGTATAGCTGCAAATGACAATGTTTTAATACTCTAGTTAAATGTTAAAATATCCAAATAAAATAAAATAAATCAATAAATTTCAGGCTTTAAAAAAAAACGTCATCATAAGAATTAAGTTCCTAATTGTATGCTAAGCTGTGCTAAGAGAGAAATAAAATAAATAAGCATTAGTCTTGTCTTCAAGGCCTTAAAAGTGTATGGCATGATGTAGAACAATAGAGATATGAACAGAAAACTAAAATTAAATGCATAAAACAACGATATCATCTGGAAATGAGTTTATAGTCTGCCCTGGTTAAATGTATTAATGATTTTCCTTTGATTGGGAAGTTGTCTTGATGGTAGGAGTTGAGGAGATGGTAGCTGGGTGTAAGACAAAACAAAAGGATCCTAGAACTACAGCTTTTTGTTAAATGACTGATTCCCAGGCATCTACTGGGGAGAGGTGGGTCTATTGGAGAAGGAGAATGAAATTACTCTTGGGTACCTGAATCCTATTATAAAGGTATTAATGAATAGGCACAAGCTGGAGGTATGGGGCCTCAACCCTGGGACATCAACTTTAGTGATCTAATAAACTGAAATCAAGCTGCCTATTTAATGTCTGAGGCTGCCTTGGTCCTGGAGATACCTATTGGAAGATGCTAGCTCAAAGACTTGGTTGAATTCTGCAACAGCAATTTTTTATTCACCCTTTCATTACTTCATTTCACATTATATGTATAGTGGCATTTTAGCTAGCATTTTTTTGTGGTAAGCTTATTTTAGTTGTAATACTGGAGAAGGTATAGTGGAGGTAAAATGAGCTTTAAAGTCAGCTAGATCAGGGAATGAAACTAACCTGTGCCATTTACCAGCTAGTTCTTTGAATTTAGGATAGCTACTTAGCTTTTTAGAGACTCAATTTTTCATCCACATTTCTTAGCATTCTTTAGAGGATAAGAAGATTACATGATAGGCAGCCAATTTTATCTATTTACTTATGTTATTTTATTTTTATGCTAATCATACAAATACAAACAAATTTAGGCCTGATGGGTTTTGTAGGGGAGAACTGCCCATACCTGAGCTTTTCCTTTTCAGGCTGACCCACACTTTTCTCAGTCTATCCTGTCCCTGTCCGGCACCTCAATCTAGGCAAAACTACCTCAAGAAACGTGCTGTCTTTCCTTGATCTTAAAGCTTGCACCTGTGAACCTTATTCCTGTAATAACAAAACTGAGCGTAATTATAATTAATGCCTGGAGTTAATTAATCTGGTTAAGCCTCTTTCTAAACCAGACTCTGAAAACCTCCTTGTTCTCAAGTGTGGCCTCTCTCTAAACCAGACTCTGCAAATAAACTCACTACCTCTCCCCCCACCCGCCCCCGCCCCTTTGTGGGACATGACTCCCAGGAATAAGCCTCCCCGGCACCAAGGAATTAGTATCAAGCATGGTCAGCGATGCAGTTGGACAAAGATCTTGATCAAAAAGGGGAAATATTAAATAAAATAGTTTTTATGGCTAAGGGATTTCAAAATGAATCAGGAGGTGATTCCAGAGGTTACACTTATGCAGGTCTCAGACAACCTTCACAAGCTGCCACAGTAAATAAAGCCTCCAAACAAAAGTGCTCCTTAGGGCCCTAGGGACATCCAGATACCACATGCAGGTCACACAGCCTCATGAAATAAATGCCCCCTTGGCAGGTTCTATCTGGGAATAAATGAAAAGCTATTTCCCCAATATAACATAGTTATATTCATTTATAAATCCCCTAATCATGATTCTTCTACTTCTTTTATTTGAACCTATAATTTTCAATCTACCTGTTAAGTATATTTCTCAGAAACTTAAAGCCTTTGGATTATACCTTTGTTGGTTGAGCCCTGAAACCCAGAAGATATGCAGCCAACTTCTATTCTCCGGTTCCTTGGGCTTGCCCTGGACAACTAACAAAATATGATGATGGACCAGCCACATCCCAAAAGCTAGGAGAGTATCTTCAACTGCAAGCAAAACAATTCCATTCCTCTGCCCCATAATTTTTATGTCTCTTCTCAGTCTGAAGCAGCCAGAGTGGACATCGTCCCAAATCCCTCAAGATTGAGCAATGAACAAAATTAAGGGGAGAGTGTAAACCGCTGACTAAAGTAGATTCATTGTTATTGTAGTTATCTTGTGTTAA
Source organism: Tolypeutes matacus (assembly GCA_026826555.1). Taxonomy (NCBI): domain Eukaryota; kingdom Metazoa; phylum Chordata; class Mammalia; order Cingulata; family Chlamyphoridae; genus Tolypeutes; species Tolypeutes matacus. The sequence goes on from JAKSZT010053929.1 coordinate 6,524,560, forward strand.
TGGAATAACTTGTAATATTGATATAAAAAATAAGTTTTTAAATTAAAAAAAAAAAAAAAAAAAAAAAACCAACCCATTTTTTTTTTAAAAAAAAAAAAAAAAGAAATATGTTTACTTTGAAGAATCTCAGCCTAAGTGAACCTGGCATATATTCTCCCAATGGTAGAATCCTTTTTTAACAATGGGCATATGTTAAAACTTATATTCTTCTAGCCAAGAATATAAGATTTTAGATATCACTCTAACAGTATTCCAAACTGGGCATTTTATGCATTTTGAAGGCATACACAATTATTTCAGGAAATTTAAATACAGAATTAGCAATCACATTGTCAAAGCTCTACGCAGAGTCAATCTAGACATATTCCCACATACTCTGTACTGCCTCTAAATTTGTAAACACATAAACACAAAGATAATAAGACCAAATATACAACCAAACTTAAAAACATAATATCAAAAATCTAGCTTTAATTCCTGAAAAAAAATTCCTTGCTTATAGGTGAGAGAGTGTTCTATAATTAATGAGATTCTTCTAGTATTGCCAGAAGAGTCTAGAAAATGAAAGACAACTGCAGTATCAACTAGTGTAAATGTATGCTACAGCACAAATTTTTTCTCACTTTGATATATAACTGACATTTCTATTTTCAAAATACTTTTTAAAAAATGTATAATTTTAAAGCAAATCTCAGCAGTTAAATACCTCTACAGTAACAAATGGACTGTTTATTGAACTCACCTTTGAAGAAAAGAAATAGATTGTAATTCTTTAGAACAATTTCTCCAACAACAAAATATAAGGAAAATGTAAGAAGAACAAATTCAAAGAATTAGTTGCATATTCTTCCCTCTAATAGTGGCAGCCAGGAAGGTATGAAAGTTCAGCAGCAAACTCATCCTTATCTCAGTAATAAGAATATTTCTTGAGCATAAAGTTTGAGGATACCAAAGCCTTCAGTGGGGAATATTTGACAATCTGAAGAAAGAATAATAAAGAGAACCAATTTCCAGGCCCTCAGAGATTTTAAATCTTATTAGGTCAGCTATTTCCAAAGAGCTTTCTCCCAAATCTCAAATTCATACATATTACATATGCCTAAGATTCCAATGTCATTCTCACTAGTTAAAAATAAAAAGCACTGTTCTATATCTTCTCACAGGGTTGATCTTTTCTTGGAGTTAGTGCAGACCTTCTTCCACAAGTAAAAAATCCGAATCCTGTGCCAAGGGAGACTGACTTTTCTTCTCAACTACTGCAAACACCAAGAAAATTGGTCTTCATTTGATAAGAAAAAGAAACTCCCTAAATCATAAAAAATCTAGATATAGCAAGAACCACCAACTGACACATGTTATATGTAGAAGACTCAAGTCATTTAGGATATTTAAAAATTCACCATTGGAAATTCTACGACTTTTCCTATGGTTTGTATTAATTAATCTTAATTTTTAATATGTGCACATGTACATTGTTGACACTTGAAGGAAAAAAACAAAAACAAAATAAGAGATAAAACTTTGGCTAGCTGAAGAAAAAGGGGGAAGTATAAATTCATGAAATTAGAAGAGGAGAAGAGAAGAGAAGAGAAGAGAAGACTGAAGACAATAAATTAAAAGTCCAAAGAGAGTACTCTGCAAATAACTGACATTCTAAATGAATTATTTTTTAAGAAAATATGTCAAGACAAATAGAGAGAGAAAAAAAATACCTCAAGTAGCCCAATAACAATGGAAGAAACTGAGAAGGTAATCAAAACAACAGTTCAGATGGTGTGATACATGATGTTCAACCTTCTAAGGAACAATAACTCAAACTGTTCCTGAGCATAGGGAAAGAAGGTAAACTTCCTAAATTCTTCTAACTGATACAAAACCTGGTAAAAGATAGCGCAATAACAGAACACTAAAAACCAATCTCGTTTATGAAGATTGATACAAAAAGCTCAAATAAAACATTAGCAAATGGAATTCAACAGCACATTAAGAGAATAGTGCACAGTGACTAAGTAGGCTATATCTATGAAACGCAAAACTGGTCAAATAAACAACAACAGCAACAAAATAGGACAAAGGGAGGATCACGTGATCCTGTCAGTAGGCACTGAAGAGGTCTCCGATTAAAACTGATATTATTTAAAAAAGAAAAGAAAAGAAACGACCATTTTGGCCAAGTAAGAATAGATGGGTATTTCCTTAATATGGTAAGAGCACACACTGCAAACCACTGAAACCATTTCCATTAAAATCAGGATTAAGACAAGAATGACTATTACATTACTACTTAATAAATATTAGAAAGGAGACAAAAATCATCAATATTTGAAAAAGTTACCTGTGTGTTCAGAAAATTCCAGAGAATTGACTAAAAAACAATTAAAAATATTAGCAGTCTTCAGTAAAATGGTGATCACAAATGTAATATAAAACACCAGTTGCTTTTCTACGTAGGAAAAATGCACCATACGTGCATTTAGCTTCTGTAATTTCAGTAATACATGGCTAGGGGAAATAAAGAGGGAAATCAAGTTTTAATGATGTGGCCTGCCATTTCCTACAACGAAAATATGAAAGGGTGTAAGACAGGAAATATAAATTCGCTTTTTCAGAGTTGAACTAAATTTCTCTCCAACTCTCAATTATAAAGCAAGTTTGCAGTACTGAATATACTTATGTTTTGGTGTTTACAGATAAGAATTTTTTGGATAACACAGTCCCTAAACTCTTTCTTTTAAAACTTATCTGAAGAAATAGCCATCTATTTCAACAATGAACTGTGAGAAATGGTATAGGATGCTTGTCTCCAATGTGGCACCTTGTTAAGGATTTTCAAGAGTAATTTTTAAGTAAATTAATTTTCATCTTGTACATGGCTTAGACTATCACCCCCATATATACTGAGATTCACTGTATATATTAAAAAAAAAAACAAAAAAAAAACCTCTTAGAAGATTAATCAGAAGAAAAATAATCTCCACTAGGTCCTAGGCACTCTGCTATGGACTTTCCATGTATTATCTCACTAAAGTCTACCTGTAAGGTGGGCACTATATCCATGTTTTCCAAATAAGCAAAATGAACTGCAGAAAGAGAAGTAACTTGCTAAGATTATACCAGTAGGAAACGGGCAGCACTGAGTTTGAATTCAGATCTGATTCTAAAGGTAGTGGTCCTCATCATTTCACTACAGTGTCACCCTTACTACTCCATTAGATGAGAGGATCAAACATTTATATATACATTAACCCATAGCTCAAGTCATCTCTGCAATTAAAGATCTCTATGCCAACTACTTAAAAGTTTCACCTTGAGAAAAAGAGGACAAATTAAAACTCTTAGGAATTTCTCAAATATTAGATTAAAGAACAAAAGAATAAAGAAGGTAATATGAACAAAACAAAATAAAAAACAAAAGAATATCATCAGGTTTTGAACCCCTCTATATCTCTTGTAAAATATTTTCCCTACATATGCAAAAGGATTTTCAGAGTTTACCATGCCCTCTCTGCTTGTTATAAAGTATATTTTACCCAGCATGGAGCTCCTTTTTAAAGAAAGCTGATTAGACGAACAGCAGCTTTTTAAAACAAGTGAGTTAAAAGCACCAGAACTCTAAATGCTCAGATCTGAAAGGCCTTTAGAAAGGTATAGTAGTTTTCCAATATTAATTTTCTACCTCACTAGAACCATATGGAGGACATCAAGGGACCAACTAAGAGGATGAGTGATACTCTAAGTGGCTAGCATTCTTCTGGTAGAAATAAAGCAACACAACAAAAAAGAAACACACAACAAATATGCCCACAGTTTTTCTTCATTTATCTGGATCAATAGGGATAATTTATGGCTGCAGACCTAGTATCTTTCCAAACTATTTTTGAAAAGAAAGCTTCATTTTGTTCCATATTATTGTTAATTAATGAAGAAGGGGAAAAAAAAAAAGAAAAAGGACAAAAATAAGTAAGGAAAATAAACATAATAAACATAAAGATACTGTGGCAGAAACAGAGAAGAGCATACAAATTAAGGTATAAAAATTAAAGATAATATAAAATTGTGAATGACAATATTGTAAAAATGATGCATGCATTCGAACTAACTGGATGATTGCTGAGATTCCTTCAAATGCTAAGGATCCATGATGAAACAGCATTTTTATATTCAAGGAATAATTTTCTATGGTCTAAAAAATATTTGTACCAAGAATCTCTCTCATCTTGCAAAATCCATCAGTATCTGAAAGCACAGGAAAGTATACATTGAGAAGTATTTAGTTTCATATATAACGGCCTAAGTCAACAAGGATGACCAGGGATGCCAAAGCTAGTCTAATTTTGAGAAACATCTAATAGCACATCAACTTATTCACCATTATAGCAACTTAATTTCAATAAGTATGTAAAGACCAATTCCTTCCTTTATCTTATTTCTTTCTTCATTTTCCTTTCCAGTGTCAAGTTAAAATAATTCAGATACTATCCCGCTTCCAAAGGAGTTTCAGTTTAACGCCCAGCACAGTAATGTATAAAGAGTTGTTTAATAATAAAACCTGGACTAGACTGATAACAATGAACCAAATAATTACCTATTTATTAGGTGATCCATTAGAGACCCATTTATTTAGATAAAAAATTAACGTACTAGATTCATTTCAACTTAGCAAAATTATTTTCAATTTAATTTCTACTCTGATCATAAACATTATAAACAAAAAAACAATCCACAACCTTCAGGAGAAAAACAATAAAAATATCGTAACACCCAGAACTATTCTGAGAATGAAGTAGATAATATATGAGCGTTTTTAATTTCCTTCAACAAAAATTTCATCTTAGCTGATGAAGTACAAATAAGCATTTTGGTTCCAAAAGGCCCAATGTCTACAACATCATTTAAAAAGATACATTTAAAGGGGAAAAAATGGTAGAATTAAGCAAAATAAAGTTAAATAAGAAATAAGAAAATTAATAAATGAGAAAATTAAGCAAAATAAGAAAATGATGTCACATCAGAACATATTTAACATTCTTAGGAGACAGGGCAGACTACAAATAACAAAATTAATGAGGAAATTTGAGAATAAAGATGTTCTATCAGAGCCACTTTGGAAGACAGTGCTGTGACTGAAAGGCATGGTGGAGAAAGCACTGATTTAATTATCAGGAGACCTGTTTTAAATCTCAGTTCTATCACTAGCTCTATAACAATGGGAAATTTTGTTAATCATTCTGGGACTTAATTTCCTTATCTTTTTTTTTTTAAAGATTTTATTTATTTATTCATTTATCCCCCCCTTGCTGCCCGTGCTCGCTGGGTCAGCCAACCACGCCGTACGGGCGGGCCTGCCCCCACCAGGAAGACCCGGGAACCGAACCCGGGGCCCCCCATATGGTAAACGGGAGCCCCACTGATTGAGCCACAGCCGCTTCCCTAATTTCCTTATCTTTAAAAAATGAGGATAATGGTTTCTTCTACCTTTAAATATCCTCACTCTAGGGAAATGGTACTAAATTTTAGAGAACTTAGTTTAACTCCAGTCCTTGAACAAGTCAATTACATTTAGTTTTCTTCATCTATAACCTAAGTTTTAGAAAAATTCATCTCTAAAGTCCTTTCTATTTCCTACTTCTTATAGGATTCATATTATGAAAAAAGAACTCAGGATGTTCCCTTAGTACTAAGTAGGAAGCATATAACTCACTGGCTGGGTCTGACTTCAAGAGTATCCTAGGTAATAGAGAGCTTAGCAAGGCCCAAAAGCAGCTCAAAGGAGACATCTGCTGCTGAAACTGGGAATTTAGCACATGTGTGAGTCACAACAAAGGCAAGTGCAGAAATGAATTTTGTTCATTAGAGAGCAAAGCACTGTTAGGTTAAAAAGGGAAGAAAAAAGTTTTCACTAAGCCCAATAACTCTAAATGTGGTAAAATATACACACCAGGCCACAAATTTACATTGATATGAAATATAAAGTCACTGGCAACAGTAAGAATTAACAGCTGACTGTAAAGTATTAGAATGGAAGAGACAATAATGAGTAGGAGTCCTTACACATCTGAACAGTTCCCAAGAGACATCTGGAAGAGTATACTGCACATACTAAAATTATCTAGTTCCCTGATTAGGACAAAAAATACACTTCTGGATGCCAAGGTCAAAACCATTTTTGTTGATTTTCAATTGTGTTTAAACACTAGGGCAAGAACAAGAAAAGCCTAGGGTCATGGCTTGGCTGGAAAGGTATGCTAAAGTTGACAGGGAGAAAGTACAACTACTCACCTCCTATTTTACTTCTACCTTTTCTTTAGGGAGAATGATTTTTAAACCAGAAAGAGAAAAATTAATGCTGTTAAATGCAAAATAGGCAAAGTGATAGTAAGCCTGACTGCCTTAAATGACTTCAGGTCTCTTGAGCTAAATCAATAACCACCCTGGAACAGAACAAACGTGTATGTAAATTATAGAACCACTACTGACAAATTTTGGAGGAAAAAGAGAAAATGGGAAAGGCCAAAAAGACTGTAAGTGGCTAAATATCCTAAAGTGAAAAAAAAAAAAGATAGGATTCAAGAAACCAAGAGTGTAAAATCTATTGAAGCTTTTTTTTTTTGAAAAAATGTAAAATTGGATTAATATACATAAGTTTTATGAGATCTTAGAAAAAAGTTCCACAGATTTACAAAGAAATAATCATACTCAATTAATCACATTTCCTGATTTGAAGGTATCAGACTAGCAGATCTGGGTAAATACTATGTCTTTATGGTGTCTACATGTTATATTGGACAAATGAGAGTTAGAGGATAACGTAGTCAAGATCACTATCTGGTGGAACAATCTCATTCAAAGAGAAGTGACTGATGCAGGGAGGCAACTATTAGCATGCTATAGGAGGCTATGCTTTACTGTTTTGTTCACCATTTTTATCCACAGTAGGAAGAATATATTTTACAGCCTGCAGTAAGTGGATGACTCCCTGTCTGGGATATTTTAAGCAGAGGATCCTATAATCAGTTCACAGTAGATGTTCAATAAATATTCATTGAATTAAGTTACTACCTTTACAACAAAACTTCACTCTCAAGTGGTATAGAAAATGTCTACCAGGAATAAAAAGGACATGAGATACCTGACTGACCTAAAATGTCTTAAGAACTTAATTTACAGTGCAATTTCATCAAAAATAAATTTTAACAGGTAGTGTCCAAATAAAGCTAAAAGAAATACTTTTAATTGTCCTTCATTGTATTTTATAATAAAGTATTTTAAACTAAAAAACAAACAAACAAAAAACCTTGATATCTTAGGTTGGAGCAAAGCAAACAGTAATGATGGTTACTGGAAATACTACTACCTCTACCACCACCAACACGACAACAAGAATTATTACAACTACAACTAACACAAACAGTGCTTACTAGTGCCAGACACTGTTCTAAGGGCTTTAGATATTTTAACTTGCTTAATCTTCACAACACTCTTCTTAGGTAAGTACTATTATTATCCCCATTTTATAGAAAAGTGAGACTCAAAGAAGTAAGTTGCCCAAAGTCATAGCTAGTAAGTGGCTGAGCCAGGATTCAACCCATGCAGACTGGTTCCAGAGTGTGTCCTCTTAATCACAACTACAAAATTCTGCCAAGGACATCTTATGATGTGCTTCAACTCCAAGTCTGCAAATCCAAAATAATTTTTTTTTAAATCTGCATAATTTTCACCCATTTGTATTTAAACAAGGCCCTTTACCTTTTAGTCTCATTAAAAAGCTTCAAGAACTTCAGATAGTAGTTTACGGGTTACCAGAGGCCTGGGGTGTGGTGCAGGAAGAAGGAGTTATTACTTAATGGATGCAGAGGTTCTGTCTGAGGTGATAAAAAAGTTGGGATAATGGATACTGGTAATGGTAGCACAACATTGTGCATGCAATTAATAGTACTGAACGAAGGTACCAAATTGTATGCTTCAAAGTGGTTAAATTGTGAGTTGTATATTTGTTATTACAATAAAAAATTAAACCAAACAAAACAAAAAACCAGAAAAGAAATGGAATGTAAATAGAATTGAAGTTAGAAATTATTACCTGAACAGAATGAACCCAAGTGATTCTACTGCTGCCCTCCTGACATCATCATTAACATCACTTACCTAGGAGAAAAATTTTATAAAATAGTTATATTTAATACCATGCATTCTATTACTAGACCAAATTGATATGAGGGACAGATCATTCAAATGTAAATTAGACTTAATACATTCTTCCTTTATTAGAATGGCTTTTCTCAATTTGGAAAAACTCACCTGAAAATTCTTCATTTCATGGCTTAGAAGCCTTTAAGCTTAGTGAAGTTTAAGATTCAGAGTTACTTCTTAAGATTTTCTCAGCTACATTATAGCTTTTGTGGATTATACTGAAAAACTATTCCTTCAATGTTGTTTCCAAACAACTATGTTCTGAGTTCAAGCAAATATGAACTTTTAGAACATACTACACACCGCGTTGATCAAGGATAATTTTTTTTTTGAGGTACCAGGTGCCAGGGAATGAACCCAGGACCTCATATGTGGGAAGCTGGCGCCACATCGGCTCCCTTGAGTTGGTTTTTTTCGTTTGTTTTGCTTGTTTGTTTTTGGCTTTTTTTTTTTTCAGGAGGCACCAGGAACTGAACCAGGGATTTCCCATGTGGGAAGTTCAACCACTTGAGCCACATCCACTTCCCAAGGATAAATTATTAATACTGTGGGATGTGAGTAACTCCAGCAAGCAGCAGTCCTAAACCCTTTCTCCATGAAAAGATGACCTTGGGTTTACCTTCTTCCAGCACTAAAAAGCTACTAAGTTGAGACGTGTGGAATGTCTGCTGTGTTACCAACACTATTTACTGTTGATTAACTATAGCTGGATTGGGTGGATATGCATGAATAAACTTGGTTGGAAAAACAGGTATTGGCTCTCCTGTGCAGTGTATCTCTTATAATAGAGCAAGTCCCTTAGGGAACCTGGAAGCTAAATGCATGGCTGGAACAAGAAGTGGTTCCTACTGTATATTAGATATCCCTATACTAGGGGGTGGCTGCACATACTCACGTGGTCTTGTCTCTTACAACTGAAGGTATCCCTTGGTGTGGAGGTTCAGAAGTTACACCTGAGGTGGCTTTAGAGACTTCCATTCATACTAATGTGCTGTTACCTTATCCTATAACCTTCTGAAAAACTAAGTGAACCTGGTGCTAGATTATGGACTGTATCCAGTGAATGAGAATCTGAACCTGAGACCACTGCTGTTGGTCATATGGTGTGGTACACACTTATTGTCCACCTGGCAAACCTTCCCTTCCACTCATATCCCCAAGTAAGGACAGAGTACTTACAGCAACATGCAGCAGGCGACGAATAGCTTTGTTGTTACCAGAGCCACAATAAGCCATGGCTACAGTATACATTCCAGACCGTCGAAGAATTGGATCCTAAGAAAAGAGTAATTCATCAGTAAACAACAATTTGTCATTTCAAAGAATCTGACAGGCATAGCGGCACCCACAGAAAGTTTGTTTTACATGGAAAAGAGCGAGCTAAAGGAGAACTCCTGTGGTTGGTAGAAAAGTTTTCTAAATGAATGGGGAAGTAAAAGACTAACGAAGAAGGAAATAACTGCTCTTATTTCCAGTAGTCTATATAATATTCCTATTCTGCCTCATACTTTCTAGGTAGTATAAACCCAAGTCGATACTAATACCCACTGTCCTGTGATATTCAACTTCCATTTGCCAAATGAACAACAAAGAAGCTGGCTTCTAATTCCACATTCTAACTCACCCTTACCTTATCATTTAATTCTTGGGCACTGAGCTCTGAGTGGAAAAGATATGCAGTCCGATCACTAAGAAAACTAGTCATTTTAGCTATAAACTTACAGTAGAGATTCTTTTTTTCAGATTATAGAGGACCTTAATACTTACCAATGACAACCTCCCATATACAATACCACTGTAAAAACAAAACAAAACAAAACAAAACAAAACAAAACAAAACAAAACAAAACAAAACAAAAGCAATAGGAGGGAGTGAATGTAGCTCAAGTGGCTGAGCACCTGCTTCCCATGTATGAGGTCCTGGGTTCATTCCCCAGGACCTCCTGAAAACAAAAACAAATGAAAAAAAAAAAAAACAACTCTCATTGGGGAGCGGATGTAGCTCAGCAGTTGAGTACCTGCCTCCCATGCACGAGGTACTGGGTTCAATCCCCAGTACCTTCTAAAAAAAAAGGCAATGGGAAAAAACTCATCAAAATAAATACATAAACAAATAAAATATGGAGACTGATTGTTTTGGGATGAAGAAAGGAAGAAATATACTTTCTATCTTATTGATTATTAAATCATTGCAAAAACATTAATTCTAAAAGAGATCAACTTATAAAATCCTAAAGAACTTTTAAAAATATTTGCTTGTCTGAAAATCACTGATCTGAAGCACCCTGGCTAAATTCAAAATCTTTAAATTTCTCCCATTCACCACTTCGTTTTTTCCCCTCCTATATAAAACTAGGCTTGATAAATCTTGTGTCCTGATGGGAACAAAGATCTTTTTCGATAAAGATAAGTGTTTCTGTAAAGGCTGGAAATAATTGGAGGATGAGGGAATACAGAGGAGAAGATGATAAATGTGATCTCACCTTATCGCGACAGAGAGATTCAATGAGAGCATCAGCCTCTTCCATCCTTCCATACATCACCAATGCAATGCCAACTGCAAGCCCACGCAAGATCTTCTCATGCTGAGTTTCTTGTGCATACCCAACCATGTCCTCAATAGCCTGTGCATTTTTAGAGCCCAACATAACCAGACCTAGGGCCAGGCCAGCTGCTTCTCCTAGCAAGTAAAGAGTAAAACATTAAAGAGTCAGAGTCATTGTGTAAAGTCAATGAAACATATCCTATTAAAGTTGCACCTATTAGCATCAACTATCAAAACAGTCACTAGCTTTTTTTTTTTTTTTTTAGTCACTAGCTTTTGATAGCATTTTTTTTTCAAGTCACCTGTTAAAAAGAATACTTTGTGTGGAAGTACATACATACATTTATGGCTTTTTCCTTTTAATTCTTCACAGAATACATCACCAAATCCAACAGTAATTTCAAAAGGAGACATCATGACATTTTGTCTGCAATATTACTGAGTAGTACAGATAACCCCATGATATAAGCAAATCACGCCCATAAATTCCTAATTGTAACTGTACCATTTTAGAAAGTCTATATATCACAAAACATGTTTTAAAATAAGTTTGAAAAGGAGAGCAAAATCCACTCCCTCTTCAAGTAGAGAAACCCATTAGATTTTTAAGAGGCTACAAAATATGGGAAGAAAACAAATAGTTATATTAATTAATCTGAAGTTTGTTGTCTTTAGAAAGAAGTACTTACCTGTCACAGCATCATCCTGATAAAGGTTTGTTTTTAGCAAATCATATACATCCTGGCGTGCAGTCCCCATGGCAGCCAAACCAAGGCCCAGACTGCCACCATGTCGAACGATCTAGGGAAAAAGCATTGGCTCCACTGATTTGGGATATTGCACTAAAAATCCAAGCTATTATACTTCATTTAAAAATATATTTTGATATTAAGTATACAGAGGTTGGCCCAGTGAGAATGATCAAAAGGATCTGATATAAATAGAAGGCCAGTGGTAACCTCACCATGTTCAGCTTCAACAGAATGGTGTTTGCAATGCAAAACAACAGTGAGTTGAGATGTCAATGGAAGAAATTAAGTGAAAAGAGTATAACTTCCAATTAAGTTTTCATAAAAAGGGGAGTAGAAAAATTGGACTAGAGGGAGATGTAAGCATCAAGATAAGTTTTTATTTTCAGAAAGGTAAGCCCTCAGCATGTTTATGGGCTGAGGAGAAAGAGACAGTATAAAGGGAGAGGCTGAATATAGAGGGAAAAAAAGGTATCTAATGAAACACAGTTGAGAAGAAAGTGAGAGAGCATGGTGTTAAGGACACAAAAGTTGGTCTTCAATTTGAAGATGGACACCTTGGGGGCCATATGTCATTTCTGAATGTATAGTATCCTTTCCCCCTTTTTTGGTGACAGCACTCTACTTTAGCTTTCAGGAATACTCCTTTGCCATTGGCTAGAGTCTTGGTAGGAAAGTCATTTAAAAAGCTCCCACCTTCCTCTAGCCAAAATGTGGGCCTTGTGACCTAAGACAGGCCAACTGGATGCTCCTTCTCTGGGATTTTAATGTTTCTGAAATGGAATGACCCAAGGACCAAAAATGTTTCAAGTTCATTTATTCTAACAGTAGGGTCCAGAGAAGACTATTCTATTGGTCCTGCTATCCAGGTGATCCCTAGAATTTACCTTTGTGAGAACTAGCTCTTCAGCTTTTACTTCAATTATATAAGCTACTTCCAATAAACTCTTCCTTATTTAAGTTAGTCAGAGGAGGTTTCTATAGCTGGTAACCAAAATCTCAGGCAATTTTTACCTAAGACCAGAGGAAATGAGTAAAGACGTGTACATAAGGTTTGTAGACAGAAGGCTTACCAGCTGAGATGGGAAATCCTATTGGCCTCACTGTTTTCACTGAAGAAAGAAGACAAAATTCACTTAACTACTCTTCTGATGGCCTTCTAAAATAGTTTACTCTAAAATAAAAAATAAGGTCTAAAATCCTATTCTAAGGCTCCTTAAAATAAGAATGGGGCTGCTTATGAAGTTTTTCCAAAAGAAGTACATTAAAAAATTTAAAGATTTCAAAACAAGCAAGAATTCTTATTTCCCAGGGAATATATACAATCTCTTTGTACCTTAGTTCCCTATAAAATGATAGAGTTAGACTAAATGAACATTAAGCTCACTTATAGTTATACATCCCAAGACTCTAAAATGTGGGAATGCATTATATGTTTTACAAATACCTCGTACTTTATTTGTCAAACACAAGTTTTAAAGGACTGAGAAGCACAATTTTAGCTTATAGAGAAGGAAAGGAAAGAGAAGGAAATGAAATTGACTTTTATTAAAAATCTATTTTGAGTATTCTAAAATCCTATAGAATTTCTATTCACTTATAAAATAACTTGGTAAATATGTTTTTCTGGACTTTTAAGTAATGGAAATTTAGTTTTCCATTTAATACTTACATCATTGCTGGCATTCTTAAGCTGGTTAAGCAAATAGTCAATTATATCACCACCATGATTGGCATGAATGAGACCCAATGCATAGAGACCTCCACCTTCCTGATAGGCTGATCCTGGAGAGGTATCCTTGGGAAGATATGTTGCCATTAATTGCAATGCTTCCTTCTCATGACCCTGTGAATTTGAGCCATAACAATGGCATCAGTAAGACAAAGAGAAAGGAAAAAAGACAAAACATTTTCTGTTTATTCCCTTTTTCTCCAGAATGTCTGCTTCTTGAAAGAGAAAGTAGGGCATCCCTACCATCCAACTTTAATAGGAGGACAGATTTAAATTTAAGAGACCCAGTCATACTCTGATTAGAAAACATCATTAATGCTTTAAAAATTTCCCCCCATGTTTTATAACATTTTTCCAAATTCATTTTAAACTATGCAAATAATTTATGTCAATTGATCATTTGAGAAAAAGGCTTAGCTATCACAGGAAAAGGATTCCTACATTTCATTAAAAAACAAACACACACAGACACATACAGACACATAAATATCTTATTTACTTTATCTGTCCCTGTAGGATGGCTGATACAATTTAACAAAATGTATTTGTCAATGAATTACAGCAAATCTTAATTTTTTCCTAACTCAGAAATATTGATTCTGTTCTGATGTCTGTTCACATGGATCAGTGTATATTACCTTATGAATTACACCCAAACTGGCTGTCGCAGTAAATTTTGCCCAGTTAGTGGCTCTGGCCAACCACTCCAAGTTATCTCTGTAAGAAAAGAAAACTTAGTAGTACTTTGAAAACAAATGAATCCCATAAAGCTTTTAACACTATGGTCAAAGGCATTAAAATTTTACCTGGAACTTTTTAAACTATCTTACTTTATGGATCTCAAGTTATTGCTCATACTATTTTACTTTCTGAGTTATTCTTAAAGTTTTGAGGACTATTATTTCTATGCATGATATATAATTCCACTATGAAGAAAAGCAAAATTGTATTAAATTTTCAGATCTTAATATCTTTCCTTCAGAAGCCCTTATTCAAGCTAACTAATAAAGGGAATTTTACCTTAAAACAAGTAGGTACATACAATTAAAAAAAAAAAAAAAGCAAATATCAAATTTAAAATTCAGAAGTGTGAGCAGAGGAAGCTCTCCACATCCATGTAACCTTGCCAATACAGTTTCTGATAAAGATGATTTTAACCCAAAATGAAAAACTCTAAACATATTTACCTAAGAAACTGGTCACTGGTGGTACCACAGTGCATAAAAGAATTTGCTATAACAGTTGCTGTGTGACATACAGAATTCCGTACAGCATCCTACAAAACAAAGACAGATTTTTATCATTGGCTAAGCATCCACATATATGTACATACACACACAATCAGAGGTCCTCCCTGTTTTATAAAGAAAGCAAAAATAAATTGAACTGAGATTTAAATACAGATCTTGGATATTTCTTTATACAGATTAAATGGCTAGTTTATAAAAACTAGCAAGTCAAATAGTTTTGCTTGTGGTCTTAACTTGAGGTCAATCAAGGTCAATGAGGTCATTGATTTTAGGGTCTATTCTTTGGTTTCTGAAAGTTTAACTTACCACTTCTCTTAAGCATCTTCCCCAAAGTCTCCAAGATGTTGTGGTAACCAAGGACCTCTTCTAGCACTGTACTTTTGGCAGTCACCAAGGTAATCTTGTTTGTTTTTAAATTAATTGGCATAAATGAAATTTAAGTGATTTTGTGTCTTTTTGCCATGTGTACAAATTACATGAAAAGTTTCAAGAAAATCAAATAACTGTTTAGTAAAGGAATAGTTGCAATAACAAGGAAACAATCTCTGCCCTCAAGGAGTTCACATTTAGTAGGAAAAAGACATTTAAAAAACCATATATTCTAATTGGGCTTCTCATCCATTTTGTACATAAAGAAAAACAAAAAACATGTGCTAAGCTTTCCAATGAGGGATGAGCACTACACGATTCTTATATCCCTTTTATTGAGCCTATAATTAGCATTAAAACCCGTTAAATGTAAGTCTCAGAGACTTAAATCTTCGGCCTGTTCATATGCCGGTTGAGCCCTTAATCTCAGAAAAGTTGCAGCCAACAACTACTCTCCAGATCATCGGACTCATTCAGGACAATTAAGAAAATGATGATGATGGACAACCCCCACCCTAAAAAACAGAGTATCTACAACTGCAAGCAAAACAGTTCCTTCCATCTTCCCCGTAAGATCTAAGCTTCCTCTCTATCTGAGGAAGAGAGGGCATCACCATGCCAAAATCCTCAAGGTTAAGGAATGAACAAACATAAGGGGGAATGCAACCATGGACAAAGTAAACTTATTAATATTGTAGAAATGGAAGGACATGTAAGTTATTATAAAGATAGTGGTTACCAGAGGTTCTGAGGGAAGGGGAAAGGAATAATAGGTGGGATATAGGGCATTTTTAGGGCAATGGAATTAAGTGTAAACCACAATGTAAACTATAGATCGTGGTTAACAGCAAAGCTTCAATATTTATTCATCAACTGTAACAAATTTACTATACAATTGTAAGGTGTTATTAATAGGAAAGATGTTGGGGGAGGGGGGTACATAGGAATCCTTATTTGTTCAATGTAACTTTCCTGTAATCTAACCCCCCCAAAAAACGAACAATGCCGTTAATAACTTACTCATTTCCTTGACCAGGAACAAAATATAACAAAGTATTCAACAAATTTAAGTATTTGTATTCAACAAAAAATTATAGATTATTAATTATAATTATCCATTACAGATAAATTTCCTACCTTTGTATTTTTTAGAATCATGAGGTCTGTGTTATTGTTTCGTATTAAAAACTGCAAGTGTAGTTCAATAGCCATTTCACCACTTAAAATTTTAATCATTTTCAAAGTCTGGTCCTTGGGCTCTGGGCTCTGCCAAAACAAAAAAAGAAAGAATGAAAATTCATACGTTACTGAAATCCACTAAACCATCTTTATTTCAAAAGCCCTAATCCAGTGAAATTCACATAGTCCATACACGGTTACAAAGAAAACTCATGTTCTAATAGTAGTGTCTAGAAAACATATATCATTTGTTTTAGAAGAATAATTAATTTACTTCTTTATTAATTAGAAAAGAATAAATAACTATTTAGTGACATGCAGGATAATGATTTTATACAGGGCCAACTGAAACTTTAGGTGAGAAACTCCCCATTCCAAATGGAGGAAACTGAAAGCACCTTTAATCAACACACATATATGATCTCACAAACTATCAAATCACTAACACAACTTAGTTAAGGTAACATTCATGAAGCAATTCTCCATGCAGATGAAGAACAACTAAAGTTTACTTGCTACACCTGAACACCAGAAACCAAAAGTTCTATTGGAGGAAATATTTATATCCAACAGACCAATTTCCTTACCCCACCCTCCCAATATACCATATAAACATCAAAAAACTAACCTGTCTTCCTATATTAAAAAATTATCATTTATTTGTCAGAGGCCATGCTTTTTATCTCAACCTGTGACAGGTAATTTTGAGTTATTCTGGACAGAGCTTACTCTTCGGTAAGGTCCTAACAATTTGATTTCTTCAAAGTTAGGTGCTTTCTTAGATCAATTTTAAAATTTTTACTTTTAACAGAAAGTCCATTTCTATAAAATGATTTTGGTACCGACCTGAACAATAAACCTTCATAAAAGTAGGTATGTAACACTTTGAAACAATTTAGAATGTACTGTGAGAATATTTGTTAAATGGAAATCTCAACTTTAAAATGCACACTCACTGCTTCTGGTGTCTTCCCAACAAGTGTACTGCCTGTCTTTTCTTCTGTTTCCATTGAGTCGCTAAAATGAAGAGAACTGACAATCACTAGGTCTGACAATTCTTTTAGGAAAAGAATGTGTGACCAATTTGTTTACATCACAAATCTCAATCATATACAAATTAAAAAAAAAAATGTTCCATTACTTCATAAGTGTTACTATTAAGAAATAGAAAAGAGGATTCTAGAAAGATGGAGGCAAGCCCAGTTATTTAATTTCACCTAAGTATACTCATAAACACACACAAAGCAAATAGGACAGCAAAATCCATGGACAACAAATACAACAAAGTACCTCCCCAAACTCCAAAACACAATCAAAAACTACCACCAATGCGAATATTCTCACTGTCCTGATTCTGTGATAATCAGGGTGGGCTAAACATTCGCTATATTAGAAACCATGCATGTGTCCCCAGACCTCGTTTTCCTCCCTAGGTCTGGTTTTTAGAATGCTGGTGATAAACTAAGCCTGATTTATTATATGACCATCCTGTATGGGAAAGGACTGTAACTCTAGGTATCTCTGGTCAACCTTAAGAGATATAGCAGGGGGCTATATCTGGTTGGCGTCCATCTCCCATATGGAGGGACCTGGGTTCGATCCCCGGGACCTCCTGGTAAAAATTTAAAAAATATATAGAAGGTGTGTGGGCCACCAGGCCCTGTGCGCGGGCGCACCACCAGTTCCCGCGAGCCACACAGCAAGATGATGACATAATAGGAGAGTGACACAAGGGAGAGGCAAGATGAGACGCACCGAAAAACCAGCAACTAAGGTTGCGCGGGCAGGATGCCTCTCTCCTACATCAGAGATTCCAAGGATTGAATCCCAGTGAAGACAGGAGGAGAAGGATGAGAAGAGAGGGCAGAAAATGGACACAGAGTTGCCCAGCGAATGGACACAGAAACAGCAAAAACGGGGGGGAGGGGGAAGGGGTGTAAAAATGGATAAAAGTAAATAAATAAATAAATCCTTAAAAAAGAAAAATAAATAAATAAATAAATAAATAAAGAAGTTGCCTAAAAAAAAAAAAAAAAAAAAACTACCACCAGTTGGAGACAAACTACCACTGGCTACAAAACCAGGTGGGGCTGAAGCAATTGGGACTCCAAGAACTCTTCAAAGTAACCAGTCAAAATGTCCTTCTAGGTCAAAGCACCATACTGAGGAGAAAATGCTGACCATAGAATGCAAATTAGGAGGTCAGAGACAATGGAGACAAAGGAAAAAGAAGGTCCAAATAAAAATGGGAAAAGAAACAGACCCAGATCTCAGAATGTAAGCCACCATTTTGTTTAGTACTCCACAAACACAATAGAAGAAGTTCTGTACCCCAACAAACATGTTCTTAATCTGTGTCTGTGGGTGTAAACCCATTATAAATAGGATCTTTTCCCCCAACCAGCAGAAAGCAGCTACAGAAGAATGACCATTCCCTTCAGTTCCCCCTTAAGAATAAGGGTGTAAACTCTCTGAGAGTTGAGGCAGGTTGGTATAGGCAGTCACAGCTGGGACCCAGCAGAGAACACAGCCATGCGACCCAGCCCGGAAACCCTGAAGGCCGGCCACTACTAAGAACAAAACCGGAAAGACCCTGGGTTCAACAGGAAACTCCAGATAACTCCAAACAAAAGGCCTCATCACTGATCCCCTAAGAGCTGACAGGTAGGGACTGTGAGGCAACCAATCAGAACAGCAAACAGCTAGGGCCCCTCCCCAACATTAGGAAAGGGAAGGAATGAAGAACAGCTTTAATAAAGGCAACCGCCCCGACCCCAGGTGCTCCTCTTTGCCTGGAGATAACCTGTACCTATGTCTGGGTGTACACTTTTCTCTTTTCTCTCATTTTTCAATAAACTTTTTTTAAAGGCCTAATTAAAAATAAAAGGACCTTTTGAAAATGTTATTTTTAGTTAGGTATGGCCAGCTGAAGCAGGGTGGCCCTTAAATCAAATTACTGGAGGAGTTACAGAGAAGAAATCAGAAGTTAGAAGGGAAGGCCAAAAGTTAGCAGGAGCCAGAAGAGAAAAGAGAGGACATTACCATGTGAGTGAGATATAAGTCAAGGAACCTCAAAAAAAAAAAAAACTGCCAGCAAGCTAGCACCAGAATGCCAGAGACTCCTGGGTAAAAGCTTAGCCTCAATGACAACTGGATTTTGGACTTAAATATTAAATATTAGAATTAGAAAAACTTAGAAATGAAATGATAGAATTTAGGGAAAATAATTTCACAGCTGATGATTAACTCACATAATTCCTATGTAGAAAATCCTAAGGGAGCTACAAAAAATTTTACTAGAGTATTACACTTTGAGATTATTTTTATGAATCCCAAAAAGAGAAAGACTGTATTTGTAAATTAATCTATTCCTCTGTGCAATACCCTTTAATTGCATTAAATTCAGCTGAGATGCCTTTGATTAGATTACCTCTTAAGATTAGGGCTTTTAGATTTGACTCAGGTTGAGCCCCTGCCTCCTTGCTGACTCTGATATGAATGGACACTCACTCAAGAAGACACATGGGAAGACAGAGGGCTCTGTCATTTTTTGATCTCGCCATGTGACAGAAAGGAGAAGGCTCAAACAGCTAAAGCTCCAGGGGAGAGAGGAACCATTTTGCCTGATAGCTTATAGCTGGCCTTGGGAAGAGAGCCGGACTGATATGGGAAGCCCTGAGAGACAAGCCCTAAGCCAGGAGAGAGAGGACTTCACTTAAGCGCAGAGCCTCAAGAGGAAGCAGCAACCCAGAGCAGAAGGCAGAGACCAACCAGAGATCACCGACCATCTTGCTTCAAAATGTGGTAACTGACTTTGGTGAGAAAGCAACCTTAAATTGGACTTTTTACAGACTTGTAACTGTAAGCTTTACCCCCAGTAAATAACCTTAATAAAAGCCAACAGATTTCTGGTACTTTGCATCAGCAGCCCTTTGGGGGACTAAGACATAGACCTAATAAGTGATTTAGCAAGGCTGCAGGATTTAAAGCTAATATACAAAAATCAATTGTCTTTCTATATATTAGCAAGTAACAACTGAAATAAAAATATACCACTTATAACAGCATCAAAAATATTAAATGCTTAGGAATAATTTAAGGAAAGATATGCAAAATCTCTGCACTGCTGAGAAAAAAATTTAAAAATCAAAATAAATGGAGAAATATACCATGTTCATAGAAGACTCAATATTGTTAGGATTTCAATATGTCCAAAACTGAAGAAACTCAACCCAATCAAAATCCCTGAAGACTTTTGGAAATGCAAAGACCTACAATAGTCCAAACAAACTTAAAAAACAAACAAAAAAAACTATAGATCTTACATTACCTGATTTCAAGTTACCATAAAGCTACAGTAATATAGATAGTGTGGGAATGGTGAAAGGAAAGACAAGATCAATGGGAGAGAAATCCATCAGCACATATACATGATTGAATTATTTTTGTCAAAGGCTCCAAGGCAATTCTACATGGAAAGCACAGCCTTTTAAATAAATGGTGTTAGAAAAACTAGAGATCCATGAGGGAAGAAAAATGATATACCATATACAAAAAGTTAAGATAAGCTTTACTATAGTGAACCTAAATATAAAACTTAAAACTATAGTTTCTGGAAAAAAGCATAGAAGAATATTTTTTGCAACCTTGAGTTGGCAGAGAGTCCCTGGGATGTCAAAATGGGAAACTGGATTTCATCAGAAATAAAAATGGCTAGATAAGACAGTTGAGGAGGGAGTGACTGGAGGGGAGGCTGGTCTGTAGTGCACTCCGCACTTCAGGCTGCTTTTGGAGACTACTGCCCAGAAGAAAAGATGTTTGTTTCCACAAGCCAAAGATATACTGAAGAATAAAGGGCTGCTCTATTTGCAGGGCTATTTCCTCCAGTTCCAAACTCACTGACAGTAAATGTTATAAAAAGGACTTCCAGAGCTATTTTGGCTGAGACGTGTTCAAAAGATATCTGTAATGCCTGTATCCTGCTTGTGAGAAGATGGAAGAAGCTGCCAGCAGGATCAAAACCAAAAAATAAAAAGAAAAGAAAAACTAGAATCATGTGGTAGATGTGGTAGATGCACAGGCAAGACCCAGTCCAAAGACTACACTGAAACCAAAGAAAATGAAAACTCTATCTGGAAACAGGATAAAGAGCAACCAGAGGGAGGGGATGTGGCTCAAGCAAATTGAGCACCCACCTCCCACATGGGAGGTCCCGAGTTTAGTTCCTGGTGCCTCCTAAAGAAGACAAATAAGCGAGCAGACATCAAGCAAAAACAAGCAGGTGAGCAGGCAAAAACAAGCCGAAACGAGTGTAAAACAATGAGCAAAAAGACAAGGGGGTGGGGGGTGGGTGGGGTCAGGGAAGGAGGAACCAGATCAGGAAACTGCAGAGGTTATTCACCACTAAACAAGACAAAGGTCATTAGCCACATGGAGCTTACAGTCTAACAAGGAGACTAAACAAGGAACAAATACCTACAGAAAATAAAGTAGTAAAAAATGTTACAATGCAAACTAAAGCAGTGTAAAAAGGGTAAAGAGTGACAAAGGAGGATGAGTTTAGAAAGGGTCTAGAAAGGCCTTTAAGCAGAAAATAGAAAACAGAGAGAGGGCAGAGTCATACAAAGATCTAGGGAAGGAGAGCTCCAAGTAGAGGGAAAAGCAGGTACAAAGGGCCTGAAACAGGAATATTTTTGGTGTGTTTGAGGAATAGGAAGGCTTGTGAGTTGTGAAGGCAGTGAGGAAAGAAGAAAGTGGTAGGAGATGAAGTGAGATGTATGCAGAGACCATATCATGTATGGCCTTGTAGGCCACTTTCAGCACTTAAAATTGTACTAAAGGGTTGAGAGGGGAGTGACATCTTATTTTGTTTCCAGAAGGATGATTCTCACTGCTGTGTGGATAACTTTAAAAGGGAAAATAAGAAAATAAGCAGGCATAACTAAGATACACTTAAATACTTTTAAGTGGTCCAAATGTGTAAGGAAATACAGGAAAATAAAACCTAATACTATATCAGCCTAAGATATATGTATATTTAGTTATAATAAAAGACAAAACACTGAAAACATTTCTTACTTCACAAATATCTAACCCAGCTATAATCTAACCAACATATACAAAATTGAGCCCACCTACTCTACCTGAGATTTTTCATTTACTTGATTAAATAGCATACATGCTCTCTGGTAGGCTATTTATCTCTACCAATCACTTGCATTTCTTTCCAGAAGGGTTCATTTCTTTGGTTTTCTTTATAGTGCCTAGCATAGCACAACCCAAAGCAGCAGCCTAGTAAGATTCTACCAATCTATAAAAGGAAATGATGAAATATGTTTATTCTGAGAATATACTCTCCATGAGATTTCTGCTTATTCCTAAAATGAAATAAAGATTGTTGAATTAGGGGAAGTGGATGTGGCTCAAGTGGTTGAGCACCTGCTTCCACATGGGAGGTCCCGGGTTCGGTTCCCAGTGCCTCCTAAAAACAAAAACAAACAAGCAAACAAATGAAAAAATCAATGCAGAGAAGCCTATGTGGCTCAGTGGTTGAGCACCTGGCTTCCCAATTATGAGGTCTCCAGTACCTTAAAAAAAAAAAAAAAAAAAAAAAGATTGTCCAATTAGTTCTGATGCAGAAAAAAATAACTTATACCTGTCTTTCTCTGCTCCTGGAACAGTACCCGTATTGGTGGATCCAGGCACAGAAGCAATAGGAGTGCCAACAGTGCGAAGATTCTGGATTACAGATGACAAAAACTGCTGGCTAGCACTTTCATACAAGTCAAAACAAATCTGATAAGCCATCAGGAGGTTATCTTCTTTTACCAGTTTTTCTAAGATATCACTCACAGCCTGAGGATCATCTAAGAAAATTAAGCACTGAAATGGAAATAAGAACAATTACATAATAAATGAAAATTTTGTCTACAAGATATTTAGAGGATGAGGAAATGGTTAACAATCTATAAAACCTTAAATATAAGCAAAGTTTTCCTGATAATGGGAACTGTCTTCCATCAGAAAATACATACAAATTATACCAATAGCTCCTAATAGTGTGCCTAAAAATTAGCCATATTCAATATTTGTTGTTGAATGCATTTAAGTGCTTCTTAACCTGTATTTTCTCCTACTATCCTGAGGATAACCAAGGCAACAAATTCTTCAAGTTGTTTCCTTAAAGAAATAAAAGTTTTTATATTGTGGAAGTCATTCATTCATTTAAGACAGGTTGGATTGTGCCAGGCCAGGATAAGAGGCATTAAAATTACCATTTTTGAAGCACTTCTCTTACTCTTAAAGTTAGGATTTTCTTTTTAGTAAGTCAATTTAAATTTTCTTGTTCTCTTATTAGCAAGTAACTCAATTAAAAAACACATTAATTAAGGTTAATGTGTTTAAGAACAGCAAACAAAATAAATGACTAAGTATAGGGGACTGCTTAAGTAAGCTGAATAACTACTGCAATCAAAATATTTGTGAAGAGTTAGAACATGGAGAAACGTTAAACTGAAGGACATATATAATCGCTACTGCTTGCCTCCAGGGAGGGAAATTGGGTAGCTGAGAAAAAGGGGTGAGAAGACAGCTTCACTGCATACACTTTTATACTTTTAAAATTCCAAATCATGTGAATATACACCTGTCCAAAAAATAAACTTAGAAAATACAAAATAAAATTTTTTTAAATTGTAAAAGGACAAAAAATAAAACAGCCAAAATAGGTAAGATTGCCTCTGAGGAATGAAACAGAAATGAAGAGAAGAGGGCAGGGGAATACTATTTTTCATATAAGACTTTCAGTTCCATATGTTTGTATTCCATTTACTAGATACATTAAAAATTTGTTTTATTTTTTTTTAACTAGGCCATGAAATTATTACTGTTGATTATTTGGAAACAAAACTCCAAAAACCTATATAGAGAAAACTGAAAGGAAATACACCAAAATGTTAAGCTAACTTTAGGTGATATATAAACATGAGTACTTTTCCAACTTGCTTTAAAAATATGCATTTTTAAATAAAGTTAATATAAACTTTAATAAAAGTATATATTAATCTAAATCTTGAAAAAATATAATGAAAGCACATAATGAGAACATATAGCAAAAAAATTACTGAAATAAAATGAGTGCTATAATGCTGTACTATAGCACAATACAAAAATTTATACAGTATAATTGTTAAAAAGCAATATGCAAATCTTGGTTCAATAAAATATGTAGCCATTAAAAATAAAGAGGTAGATCTACATGTACTGATAATTGTAGAAAAACAACTATGCATTACCTTTGGAAAAAGGCCCAGGTGAAAAGGAAATACATCTATTCGCAGAATATACTCTCAAATTTATATATTTGCAATTTATATATTTTCTGTACCATCTGAAATTTTTTTCCTTGTGCAAGCAATTCATACATGAAAACAGATAAATAAAACATACCCAAATGTGTATGGATAACAGAACTATAGCTGATTTTTATACTTCTTTTCTTTTTAAGTTTTTTAAATTTTTCTCCTACCTTCTTTTTTTGTAATTTCCAAAATTTCCTTAAATAACCTGGATTATTTTTTAAAATGAAAAGAGTAGTGAAAGAATGCATTATAACAAAATAGTTTTTTTAGTTTTCTGAGATTCAGTTTATTGCTAAAGTGGAATGTACTGATTCCATTTTCTGTCTTTACAGGGCTGTTGTGAAGATCAAATGATATTTGTATGAAATTACAGTGATGAGGTATAGTGTAGTATTGTGTAATGTAGTGTAATGTAAATTACCTGACAAACATTGATGAAATCAGGTTTCTCCAAGTTCATATAGATTTTAACTAGAACTCTTAGTACTTTATTCCGAAATTGTTTATTCTGCATTAAAGACATGCAAAGCTTGAGGCTATAAGCCAGCATTCCAGGGACATCATTCTGAAAGAATAATATGAAGATCATTACCATTATCAGGTTAACTAAAGTACTATGTGTTAGAAACTGAATTATTTTAATCCATACTCTTTAGTCATCTAGGTAGCAAATAACTTAAATGCCTTAAACAATAAAAACTAAAAATTTTAATCACTTTAGATGAAAACTGTGAAAGACTTAGTTTCCATTTCACACCCACCAGAATGGCTACTCTTAAAAAAAAACAGAAAATCACAAGTGTTGGAGTAAATGTGGAAAAATAGGAACACCCATGCACTGTTGGTGGAAATGTAAAATGGTGCAGCCGTTGTGAAAGAAGTTTGGCAGATCCTCTGTAAATCTACAATTGCTCTAAGAAAAAAAATGAATTATCTATTTGCCATGTCTTCATGAAAAAACTGGCTACAGATAATAGAATATTTAGCGATGAACCATGATCATCACTGTATGAATATAGTGTACTATAAAAGAGTGATGCTTTTAATCATTATGAAAAGTCTGGCCATATAGCAAGTGGCTATGTTTTTCAATTATGTCTATTAGAGTCTTGCTGCCTCCTATCTTGGTCCTAAAATCCCTCATGATTTAATGCCATACTCTACTTTTCCACAGGCCAGTAAATAAATGTGATAGAAACGTTCTCCAGCTCCTTATGACTCAAGCTTTGAGTGCTGTCACATCTATCTGGTGCTCTCTAAGAATAAAGTTTGACTCCACACTATATGTTTACTTTATGGTTCTCAAAAGCATCCCCGTTATCTGAGATACCACTTTATTATATAAAGTCCTTCAACATAAATAAGCATATTGAAGAGCTAAAGAAGTGCCTTTCAAAAAGTAATTAATATGTGATTATATCTCAATAAAACTGCTTAAGAAAATAAATGTGCAAGAATAGCCAGAAATAGCAGCCATGTACAGCAGGGGAAGCATAGAGAGACTGAGAGGTGATCAATTTTTTTTTTTGCCTTTTTATTATTATTGAAAAAATGAAAATGCTCTAATAATGACTGAAGTGATGAATGCTCAACTATGTGATTATATCAAATACCACTGACTGTACACTTTGGATGAACTGTATGCTTTATTAGTAAGTATCAATAAAATTGATTTGTTTTTTAAAAAGTGATTTATGACTCCTCAGTGTGTAATAAAATCAACTTAATGGGGTATGACTAGCATTAAAAAAATAAATAAATAAAAACATATTAGAATACATCAAAAGTAATAAGGGTAGATATTTTTTCATGAAACTTATGTTAACTTTATATGCACATGTGCACAGTGTTGCAAAATAAGATGCAATTTTTATTTTGATTTATTTTTTTAAAAACATTCATCATTCCTTTCTTTACCTCATGTGTTTGTTTGACTGCCTGTCTCCCTCTGGATTCCTCCAGTGGACTGTTCTATTTGGGAAGGAACTTTGTGGTTCTTGCTTATCACTAAATCTCAGTGCCTAGAGTATCTGGCACATAGCAGGCTCTCAAAAGATATTTGTTGAATGAATGAAAGCAAGTATTTTAATCCTATTCACATGAAGACAAGGAGTATACAAACATGAAACTGAGAGTAGGGCATTCATTCATTTATTCATTTACAAATCTTACTGGGGTTGTTAAACATTGTCTTAGGCTTTGGGGACACAGTGGTGAACAAGGCACAAAGTATATGTCCTTACAGAGTTTATAATCTAGGGGGGGAAAACAGACATTTCCTACCTAATAATATAATCAATTAATCACCATAATGGTAAACATTATTAACAAAAGCAAAGAGCTCCATTAGATAACAGGATAACTAGATTTAGTCTTTGCAATAGGATAAGACTTAAGGAGGGTAGGGATGGTGGGGATTGAAGGAGAACTCTAAAACAAGTGTCAGTTGAGCTGAGCTCTGAACCATTAACAGGAATTAAGCAGGTAATGACAGTAAAGGAAAGAAATTTTTGGCAGAGGCAATAAGAAAGGGAATGGGGCAAGTTATATCTAGGAGCTGAGAAGAGCAAAATGGCTGATGTGCTGAGAGCTAGCTTATGGTGGTGAGGCAAGTGAAGGGCACCTGTAGGTCCATGTCCATTTAACTCAGTTTGGCACCTGACTTTCTGATCACTTGCTTGATGACTTAAAAACTGTTATCTTACTGTAAAACACTCTAAAACCAAGACTCTAGTTTGTAGTTTTAGCCATGAAAAAAGGCATTAAAATAGTAGTTTATTAATATAGTCATCTTAAAAAGGACAGGGTAATTAATACAACTGCCCCATGCAAGACCAAAAAAGGTATGAAAGAAATGCGTTAAAATACAAACATAATCTGTGGACACAAAACACAATAAGGTTAATACATAAATATAAAAATAAAATATTTGGCAAAAGTGTCTTATTACTTTTAAACTAGACTTTTTTCACTACTCCACGAAATTTTCAGTTTTATAATTTGCTTTGTTCATTCTCCATCAATAACAATCTCCAAAATGATATAATCTACCTACCGACTCCAATATGGTCTTCTCAAAGATGTCTAGTCTTCGTGTCTCCAGAGCAATGCCGATTGCCTGCTTATACTTGTGATCATCTAAACACCGCTGGAACATTTTATTCACAATGCCTTCCAATCTCTGGTCAATAGGCTTTTTTTCTCCTTCAGGCAAATCTGCATTTTCCACACACTGTTTGGTATAGTGATCAATGCATTTTGCTATGGAGGAAATAAAATAACTCTAGTTACTTTATAAATTCAGCTAAACTACCAGAAACGGTAATGCCTACATTTATAATCATATATACTTATGGGGTAATGATAAAGTGAAAATGCAAATTTTAAAATGTTATAACTTACACAGTCAAATTAATATTCTCTTCATTATGATTATACTGGAGGGCCTTACAATAATTCCCATAATGCTGACATTATTCAAAATATTTGCCTTTATTTTGACCAAAATTTTATTACTCTACTTGATTAAACTGCTTATTCAAGAGTTGGCTACAAATAACTTTGACTATTCACTTTCAAAAAAACAAACATTTGCCAACAATGAGGAGATTCAAAAAGATCTATTATAACATTTATCACATGGTGATTGTGGCAGTTTGAGATTACTTATCAAGCCCAAAAAGAGAGTCTGTTTATAAACTAATCTATTCCTCTGGGTGTAATACCGTTTGAATGAATTAGATTCAGTTAACATGTCTTGATTAAATTACCTGTTGAGATTAGGGCTTTTATTGAGTCCCCATCCCCTTGGTGGGCTGATATAAATGGACACTCACTCAAAAAGTCATACAGAAGATACGGGAAGAGAGAGGGCTCTGTCATATTTGATCCTGGGGCCCCAGAGTAAGCTGAGCCATTAGCCTGATAGTTTACAGCTGACCTTGTGAAGAGACCTGAGTAGCTGAGAAGGCCCAGAAAGAAACAAGCCCTATGCCAGCCTGTAGCTGACAGAGAGGAAGGAAGGCTGAATCATCACAGAGATTGGCAAACATCTTGCTTCAAAACATAACAACTGATTTGGTGAGAAAGCAACCTGGAGTTGGACTCTTCAGGGCCTTGGGACTGTAAACTTTTAACCCCAAATAAATACCCTTTATAAAAGCCAACAGATTTCTGGTACTTTGCATTAGTACCCCTTTGGCTGACTAATATGGTGATATTTATTCTTCACATAAATGGCTATTAGCTCCTTGAGAATAGGAACTGTGCCTCAATCATCTTTGCAGTACAAAGGTGAAATGACCTAAAATGTGCCACAAGTTCTAAAGTTTCCAAAAACTTTTCCAACAATTGTAGCAAAATAGTTAAATACTCATTGTCACAATGTGAGGTCTCAACTTAATATTTCTCTTTGGAGGGTGACTAGAAATTCACACAGAGGTGCATGTATGCAATTTGGCTTTCACATTTCACAATGATTCAGGTAGATGAGGAGGATGGGGTGGTATACTGAAGGGTGTGAACAACAAACACATCTGTTGCAAAACTGTGAAGTTTGTTTACAACTTAGTTACACTACTTTGCAATCACACCTTAAACTTTCTAGGAACATCCAAAGAGCGGAATTTCTCTAAACCTTCTTCCATCTTCATAAAGATAAATAGCCTCGAACAGGAATGACATATATACTTTTTATCCTTTCTATAATTCACTGGCTTATCTCTCTCCCTTTCAAAAAGAAGAAACAGGACTAGGACAAGAATAATCAGTAGCAAACCACAGCCCAGGAAACAGAAATGATTTGAACTAACATAAAGAACTGCTGGCCCACTAGATATGTACAAAATGGACCTATATCTTGGGGGAATTTTTATAAACCGAAATATACCACATTCGGGGTCCATCCAGGTAGAACCATACAGGTCCAGGTATAGTTAAGGAGAACAAAGTAGCAGTCACAGAGACTTTTAAACAGCTCTGGTTATAGAGTCTTCACCATGCTCCTGATATGAGCTTTCTGAACCAAATGGAATTAAGTGAGGAAACCCTAACCCATCAGAAAGGAACCTCAGAATGAAAACATTTGGGGGAGTTTTCCTTAGATTACTGAGGGGAAAAAATGTACCTTCCAGGTGTCAACTGAGATTCATGCTTTCATTCAACAAGTTTATGCCATAACCATATCCTCACTTCATAGCTATGGTCTATTCACAACTTGGGAGAGGATTATTTATTAGTCTTGAATTTTCCGAAAGTGCTGTTATGATATTCATAGGAAGCCTTTTTCCAAATTCTACTTGGTATATCCCCTGACAAATCTCATTAACATTTGAAAAAAAAAAAAATCCATTTCTAACAGTGCCTACAAAATTAGAAAAAGGGTGAGTTCCACTTCCACAAAAACAGATGGAGCTCGTCTATTGAACAACAATCTCCTCCTACAAGTTAATATATAGTGATTAGAAACACGGAAGACATCTACCATCTTAGCACTTTATAGACCAAAAGTCCTGTTCAAATGCATAATGATTTGTAAAAATGGGGGCACTGTAAGCATTTGCAGATCACTGTTGGAAAAAAATTATCAATATTCATCCCAAACCCATCAAATAATAGAAAGGAGGTAAATGTATCTAAATACCCCACCACCCACCCCATTCCAACAATGTGGGGTAAGTGCTCTGGTTTCAAACGATATGGTCTATACTTTATAACCATCTGCTCATTCCATAAGCTGCACAGATGAAAACCCCAATTCAGTAAGCCCCCTATGGCAGTAAAGTTCCCTGGAACATTCCCATACCATCATGGCAAAAAATTTTAAAATGTGAACAAAGAATCCTAGCCAAAATTTCTGGGACATGTGGAGGTATTCCTTTAGATCTCCTTATGCAGCTTTTCCCAACTTTTGAAAAAGAATGTCAAACTTCTCCTTTTAAGGGTTAAGGAGACTAATACAGCTCTCCTCTTAATCAGCAATGCAGTATATCTACAACTGTGTAATTTTTTTTTTTTTTAAAGATTTTATTTATTTATTCATTTATCCCCCCCTTGCTGCTTGTGCTCGCTGGGTCAGCTAACCACGCCGTGCGGGCGGGCCTGCCTTCACCAGGAGGCCCCGGGAACCGAACCCAGGGCCTCCCATATGGTAAACGGGAGCCCTACTGATTGAGCCACAGCCGCTTCCCAACTGTGTAATTCTTAACAGAGAACATCCACTTGAGTTCTCTGTAACTATGATCCAAAAAGTGTTTGCTAGAAATGATATTCCTAAAGGCATGTCTGAAGGGTATGCATTCCCTTTTCATTCAGATCATAAGTTTTCAAAATTTTTAAAGCTACAAAATCTTTGAGCCAATCTTTACATTGTAGAATTGCTCTGGTTGATATAGGAAACAGAGGACCCAGAGCCCTGCCAGTGTGCTGCCCCTCATTTTAAATTATTTTTGAAACATGGCAGCATATTCAAATAAACAAGTGAGAAAAAAGTGGTTACTAGTACAAAGAGTATGGCTTTTGGAGTGAATACACTTGCATTTTGAATTCTGACCCTATTTAATAGCCATGTGTCTTTATAGTCTCAAAGCCTGAGTTTTCTCATTTATAAAACAGGGTTCGCTCCTTCCTCCCAGGGTAGCTGTGAAAGAAACCACAGTATATGGTGACTAGCACAGTACCCAGCACAATGCAGATACTCACGAATGGTTTCTTATATTACAAACAAGTATATAAACTGCTAACATTTCCTTTTTGTTACTCATAATAATCTGATTTAATCTTATCATAATTATGCTCATTAGACTATATCAAATTATAACTCTTATGTAGGGACTGAAATAGCAATTATCTGTAAGTACTATTTTCTGAGCTCTAAAACACACAATATTCCTTAGTCTTGACTGTGTGCAACAAACACATATAAGATAATCACAACTGCTGAGATAGTTTTATGTGTTTACTAAGTTGTTTTTTCTTTTCTATTGTCTTTTTTTAAAAATTGTGGGTAAAAACCAAATTTTTCACAATACAAACCAATATTTGTAAAATGATATATAAATATATATGCATATATGCGCATTTGCTTATATAAATGTTATTTTTTAATCTATATTTTAAAAGATGCTTAGATTACACAAATGCCTCACAAACACCACAGGGATTCCCATTTTCCCCACCTCCCACACCTCCCACAACATCCCACATAAACATCTTTTATTAGTGTGGCACATCACCTGCAATGGATATACACATCCTGGGGCTTTGCCACTAAGCATAGACCACAGTTCACATGGTAGACTACTCTCTCTCCCACACAGTTCTGCATGGTATATGCTGATGTAAAATGGCCTATATCCGTCGCGGCAACATCACTCAGGGCAACCCCCAAGTCCTGAAAAAGCCCCTGTATTACAACTGCCCTTCCCCTACCTGCCCCGAAAGCATCTAGTGGCCACTGGCTCCACCTCACTGTTATAATTTCTTCCATTGCTTGAATCACAATAGGTCTACAACAGAATACCATTAAGTCCACTCTAGTCCACAGCTCTTCCCCCAATCCTGAGGGGACTGGAATGGCAATGTCCACTCCACCTCCAAGTGAGAGTGGGTTTATATCCCATGGATACGGTGGATAGGATTATCCTGCCTTCAGCTGCAGGCCCTCTCCATTCCCTGGGATGGCCGTTGTCCATCATCGTCTCCTCACCAGGTGACTTGAGTGAGTCCATTGAGCTGTAGAGTAGGAGTTGCAGCTCCACCGAGATTCCAGGCACGGCTAGCACATAGGCAGGCCAGAGGTTCCTGTCTCTGGAATTACACCTACAAACTTCAGCCTCACATATAGGTTTGAATAGAAGGGACTGATGGACTATGTGCAGGCAGGACTTATTTGAATCCAACTCTGTCACTCTCAGGAGCACAGATTCCAAAGTAGAGCCCACTGATAAGGCGTCAATCTCTGGGGCTAACCCCCTTATATAGGACCTGGGTGTCTCCAGAGCCCTCAGGAGCCCCTCTGTGTGGGATGATATCCACTTTGGTATTCAAGAGATCCTACTGAGGTTTGCATAAGCGTTACCTCTGGGATGACCTCCCGACTCTCTTTGAAGTCTCTTAGCCACATGAACTCATTTGTCTTTACCTTTTCCCCCTTTTATTCAAGGTCTTTTTCCAGTTGTGTTGCCAGTTGGCACTTGGTATTAATCCCTCGTTGCCAGGGGGGCTCATCCCCAGGAGTCATGTCCCACACTGGGGGGAAGGTAATGCATTCATATGCTGAGTTTGGCTTAGAGAGAGGCCACATTTGAGCTACAAGGAGGCTCTCAGGTGGCAACCCTTAGGCACCCTGTAACAGTAGGCCAAGTTTCAATTACAAGAGCAAAGACTACCCACCTGTCCTATCCTTCAATATGCAACTATACTCTATCACTTTACCATAGAATATGTCCATATGGGTAATGGCTCACAACCTATTCTTCTCTTTTTCTCCCTTGTTAACCTATCTTTCAGACAATGGTTCTCAGAGACTGCTCACTTTCCTCAATTCAAATCAGTGAGGTCATATACTGTTCATCCTTCAATGCCTGGCTTGCTTCACTCAACATAGGGTCTTCAAGATTCATCCATGTGTTAGCACTTTATTCCTTCTAACAGCTGAGTAATATTCCATTGTATGTATGTACCACATTTTGCTTATCCATTCATCTGTTGATGGGTACCAGGGCTGATTCCAACGTTTGGCATTTGTGAACAATGCTGCTATGAACATTGGTGTGCATGTATCTGTTCGTGTCTTTGCTTTCAATTCTTCTGGGTATATACCCAGCAGTGGAATCTCTGGATCATACAGAAGATCTGTTGTTAGTTTTCTGAGGAATCGCCAAACTGTCCTCCATAGTGGCTGGACCATTCCATAATCCCACCAGCAGTGGATGAGGTACTAAGTTGTTCTTGAATAATTTCTTAGGTTCATTCTTTTATTTTTTTGAGGTCCCAGGGCAGGGGATTAAACCTGGGACCTTGTATGTGAGAAGCCAGTGCTCAACCACCAAGCCACATCAGCTCCCCTAGGTTGTTTTCTCTTTTGTTTGCTTGTTGTTTTTTTTGTTTTGTTTTTAGAAGGCACTAGGAACCGAATCTGAGACCTCCCATGTGGGAAGCAGGAGCTCAACTGGGCTTGAGCCACATCTGCTCCCATTAGGTTCACTCTTAAATGTTTTGTGAGGTGAGTTCATTAATTATTAATGTTATTAATACTGTTTGCTTTGACAAAATATAATAAAGTACATAGTAGGAGGGCACATTTAAAACGCAACCTATATAAAGTTACTGTAGAAAGATTATGGACTTCCAATTAAAATGAAATTTGACAGTATCAAAAATTCAGGGGAAAAAAAAAAAAAAGCAGATACAATAAAGCCTTACCAAATGGAAAAGACTTACCTATAATAGTCTCCACATATTCAGAGTTATCATTGACATTGAAGAGGTCACCAGCTCCAAGAGCATAATTCAGAGACTCCTCAAAAGCTCCCAGGTGATAAAACACTTTTGATGCTACTAAGGCCGCAAACTGCCGACTCCGGAAACCTTCATCTTCATACAAAACTTCTCTGAAAAAAGTCACAGAGTCAATCTAGAATACAGGTTACTAGGGGATGGGGTCACATGGGTAGGATAAGGAGTTAAGGCTTCAAATGTACAGCGTTTCTATTTGGGATGATGGAAAAGTTTTGGTAATGGACGGTGGTGATGATAGCACAACATTGTGAACGTAATTAACAGTATTGAATTATATATTTGAATGTGGTTAAAAGGGGAAATTTTAGGTTGTAAATATGCAACTAGAATAAAAATTAAAACAACAACAACAAAATCTATGGAACTGTATAACACTGTGATTCCCTAACTTAAATCATAGCACAATTATAAAAATATGTTTTCATCAATTGTGAAAAATGTACCACACCAATGTATTTTATGTACGATTGTTCTGTAAACACACTTCTTTCTCTTAAAAAAACAAAACAAAACAAAACTCTGAAAGAAGTATAGGCCTATTTCAAACTGTGGTTTTCCTTAAAAATCCAAAGTCACAATTTATTAATGACAAATTTCTAATAAATCAACACGACCCATATCCACAAGTAAAGTTGATCTACCTTATTCCAACTTACAGAAATAATTTCTTACATTTTGTCTACAGACTCAGAAATTTCTGCCCAGAAGTCATTGACAACTGCATTCAATTTGTGTAGTGCAAATTCCTGTGGAAAATAAAGCCAAAATTCAATTTTGAGAGAGATTTACCATTACACTTCCCAAATGAAACAAAATATGCTTCCAAAAAGTCAATGGCTGAGTCTTCAGTAATAGTCACTTTTAACTTTTAATCTACAATGAATATAAAAATTTACCAAATGACATATTTTCTCTTGGGTTTTACATATTTCCTTTTCCCTTTCAATCATAAAACATCAGTCCAGCCATATATTATTTATTATCACAATGAACATTTTTCCTCTTTGAAATATACAAGATTAACGCCAGGTTGCTAGCTTGGATGTAAATGAATTCAGATGTCTAAAACCCGATGAAGCACATTCCAAATTTTCATCAAATGAAAATAACTTTAAGTAGGTGATAGAGAAGAAACATCTTTTGTGCTGTATGTCGATAAACTGAGGGTTATTTAAGTGCCATATTGAGGTTATCACTGTTTGAACTTTGTTAAATTCTGAGGAAAACCAACTGGTATTAATGAAATACTATCCTCTCCAGCTAATATTCAAATGACTGGATACAGGCTGGGTAGGATGGCTACTTTAAATGATAGATGATATACAGACATCACCAAATTCAAAGAGCTTCATAGTACCCATACTAAATCTAGTTACTTTTTCTTCAGCATATACCTTAAGCTGTGGTTCTTCTTCATCCAGAAGAGAAATGATTCCAGCTATAAGACAAAAAGCATATCATGATTATGAAATATATGCTTACTGAGACGGAAATTAATGATTGGTCAAAAATACACGGGAAGCGGCTGTGGCTCAATCAGTAGGGCTCCCGTTTACCATATGGGAGGCCCCGGGTTCGGTTCCCGGGGCCTCCTGGTGAAGGCAAGCCAACCCGCACGGCGTGGTTAGCTGACCCAGCGAGCACAAACAGCAAGGGGGGGATAAATGAATAAATAAATAAAATCTTAAAAAAAAAAAAAAAAAATACATGATGGTTGGAAAAAAAATAGGTATTTTTGAGGGGAGACTTCCCTAGGGGAATAATCATTTTTCTTTAAAGCTGTAAAGGCTTATATTTCAAAGTTTAAGAATTATGTTATCAAACCCCATGACACCATATACATGATATTATTTATCTAATTCAATGGTTTTTAAAGTGTGGTCTCTGGACCAGCAATGCAACAAGAGAAAAACCTGTGTTAGAAATGCAAATTCTCGGGAAGCGGCTGTGGCTCAATCAGTAGGGCTCCCGTTTACCATATGGGAGGCCCCCGGTTCGGTTCCCGGGGCCTCCTGGTGAAGGCAAGCCCGCCTGCATGGCGTGGTTAGCTGACCCAGCGAGCACAAGCAACAAGGGGGGGGATAAATGAATAAATAAATAAAATCTTAAAAAAAAAAGAAATGCAAATTCTTGGCCCCATCCCTGACCTACTGAATCAGAAATTCTGGGGGTGGGGCCCAGCAATGTGTGTTTTTGAAAGCCTTCCTTATGATCCTGGTAGTTGCAATAGTTTGAGAACCACTGGCCTAATTTACTGACTCAAATAGAACAAAATGGGAAAAATTTCTACACAATTTTAGGAAACAAATATTCACACAAAATAAACCAATGGTTATAAAATTATTTATGTAAAAGTTGTATTTAGTCATCAACTTGACAGCAAAATGATTCAATTAATTCAAGTAACTATAGTAAGGTACCTCCTTCATATCACAAGTAACCTAGAAGGTTTTGCTAAATGATGAACAATTACTTGTTCTGAATTTAATTACCCAAGCACAGTGTTACCCCATTTGGCCTTACCTTAACCTCGAATGGGAAAAACAAAACAAAACACAAAACTAGTGATATGGAATAGACAGACCAGAATGCTTTCATGAAAAGCAAAATACTTCATCAAAATACTAAATATGCTACTGATTCCCTACCATCAATCAATGGTGTGTTTGAACTGCTTTTACCAAAAGAAGTGATGGATTTTTATATAGTTTCCCTGTTTGGTTTCACCTGTGACTAATTTGTTATATGACTGTACTAAGAAATGTAGCCTCTGGGCATGGAGCAGAATTAAATCAAGTATGCTTCATACACTAATATTTCCCATCTTAAGAAACGAAACACAAATCTCTTTTGGAGAGGAAATGGAAAAGGTTTAAGGAAGCTAAAATTCTGATACCCTAATAGGAACTCAGAAGATATTGTCTAAAATTATAACATAAATTCATTGCAGAATTTGGATATTATTTATAAACATGGAGGTATATTCCAGAAGAAAGAGCTTAAAAAGTTGAAAGTGGAAGTGGAAAGAGGATGGGAGACTACTGTGTTAAAGGTGTTTAGTGCCATTTACCTTCAGGTGCCTAGTTTATGTTAAAAAGAAATTCAGTCTCATATCTCTCTCTCCAGCAACCACCTATCTCTAGCACTCTACTCCCCTTCACAGCCAAACTTTTTGAAATGAATGAATAACCTGACTAATCCACACCAGAACCATGTCACTGGACTCTTTAGTACCTGGGTCAGATTCTAGGCCAATGTGAACCAGAGGACAGCAAACAAAGTGATAAAAGGTTTTTGAGCAGGTGCTGACAAGTAATCTAGTAAATTTAACAAAAAGTTAATAAGTACACACTACACTATCATCACAGAATCTCAGGGGAAGACCTGAAAAATCATTAGTCCCACTACCCTTAAGAGATCTGAATTCTATTTATAGTCCCATTAAGTACCTTTTCAGCCTCTCCA
This sequence comes from Tolypeutes matacus, assembly GCA_026826555.1. Taxonomy (NCBI): domain Eukaryota; kingdom Metazoa; phylum Chordata; class Mammalia; order Cingulata; family Chlamyphoridae; genus Tolypeutes; species Tolypeutes matacus. Next base: position 6,561,918 of record JAKSZT010053929.1, read on the forward strand.
TAAAAATCTGTAGTGACTGATTTATTGATTTAATTGGTTGACTGATTCCTTCATTCAATATATACTTTTTTTTTAAAACTACTGCCATGTGTCAGGCAGTGTTGTAGGAATTGTGAAAACGACAAGTTCCCTGATGGAAATTCTACCAGGGAGAAAGACAGTAATCAGGAAACAAACAAACAAAAAAAAAAAAATTAAAGGATTATGATGGATGGGGCAGTTAGTGGGGAGAGAGGAAGCATATTTTTACAGGGTGGTCAGAAGCAACTAACATTTGAGCAGAGACTAAAGACTGAGTAAAGGGAAAACTTGAGGGGAGAAGAGTGGAGAAAGATGGAGTGGGATGTTCAAGAGTCCTGAGGCAGGAAAGAAATGGACATTATCAAGGAATAGAAAGAAGGCTAGTGTGGTTAGCTGTAATGAGCAAAGAAAAGAGTAGTACAAGATGAGGTAGGAATTTCAATATGTAGGTCTTTGGTCAAGAGTCTGAATTTTATTGTGAACAATGGAAAGTCACTGGAGAAGTTTAAGCAAAATGAAACAAAAGGGAAATTTTAAAAAAAATAAAGAAAAAAGTTTAAGCAAAATAATGACATGATATGGTTTAAAAAAGAACACTTTGGCTACAGGAAGAAGAGACTGTATGGAGGCACAGTGGAAAAACAAAGTCTTAAGGCTGTTATAGCAACCCAGGCAGGAGATGAAGGTGGTTTAGGCTAAGCTAGAAGCAGTGGTAATGAATGGATTTGATATAGAATGAAGCCTCCACTTGAAGGTGGCAAAAAAATTTAGTGCTTATTCTACCTTTAAAGAACTCCGATTGGAAAAGCTCTTCCTTGTGTTGAACTAAAAGTGATGTCCCCATCATTTGTGTTCCTAAAACTCAAAAGGCTAATTCCAGGTACAAGTGACAGCCCTTCATTTGAAAATAACTATACCATCTCCCAGCATCTCCACGAGTTTCTTTAACCAATCCTCATTTTAAAAAATGGCTTTGAGCTCTTTACCATATAGGTTATTGTTTTCTGATCATCAGTTTGCTTACCACAAAACACTTGTGGGAGAAGAGAAGCACAAAACAGGACGAGAAGAGGGTATATAAGCAGGTAAGAAAAAAAGCACCCAGGCTGTGGGCAACTAACTATAAGTAAATCAGTCTGTAGATAGGGTTTAGAAATCTCTACTCAAAACTTGCTTTCTATAAACTATCCCATTTCACGTCATTACGTTATTTCTACTTATACAATGTTTAACCTGGGGGAGGGGGAGAGAGAGAAGACCATACAACCTGCGCCGCACACCCCTCAGCTCTTTCTTGAATGTGGAGGATTTACCAAGCATCTAGCCTCAGACAAGTGACTCTCAGCATACTGCTGCCGAACGCAAAAGTTTTCTGAATGCTTTAGATGAATCCCCTTGAAGTAGACCCAGAAATTAATCACTTCAAACCTAATGCCAAATTTCACTCGAAGGAGTGGAACCCCGCCAGGTCCAGAAGCGCTTAGAAGCGGTTCGGCTGCCCGCCCAAAGGGCTGCTGCCTCACGAGCCGACGGCACAGGGGGCCCCATCCCCGCCCCAAACACCTGGTCGGAGGTTGGGGGTCCGACCGCCCCACCAGGACAAAGGCGGAAGGGAAGAAAAAAACGCCGGAAGGACCAAAGAAGCCCCTGGGGTCTGGGCACGGGGGTGTGGCTGCGAGAGATGCCGAGGCGGTCGACCCCGTGCGATCCCTCCGACCCGAGGGAGCCGCGGGCTGGCAAAGAGGCGCCGTCAAACTCCCAGCCGCCGGCCCGGGGGTGGGCTCTGGGCAGCGAGAGGCCGCACAGGCCGGCGCTTCGCCGGGAGGTGCCCAGTCACCGGCCCTGACTCAGCTAAAAGCCGGCGCGGCGGTGGCGGCAGCTCCTCCCTCTCGCTGCCGGCTCCGGGCTGCACTTACCCGCTGAGGTGATCATGGCTGCGTCCCCCACTTGCCCGCCTGCTTGCCAGTCGTTCCCGCCACGTCCTGTATCTGTCAGCTCAGGGTCCGTTCGCTTCACCGCGGCTCGCTGCTCAGTCAGTCGCCTCCAAAGGCCGCCGGCTCGCTCCTCGCCCAGGACCCCGTCTGCCTCAGGGCTGCCCGCAGACACTCCTGTTGTCCGGAGCACATTTTTCTCCGACCTGCATCTTCCACACCATCGCCGCTGCCCCAACCCGCGCGGAAGGATGCACTGAGAGCCACGCTACTTTCTGCAACTCTTCTCGAGGCTAGCGCTCCAGCGCGGGCGGGATATTCATCCACATCTGGACTCAGGCGCCAGTCTGGCCAGCCCTCATAAGAGGCCCCCACGATCACCCGCCATTGCTGAAAAGGTGTTGAGGGGAGGTGCGGTAAGTGCGCGCAGCGCCACCTATTGGGTTGGAGGTCTCACAGCAGCCACTCGCTGAGCCAAGCCTTTGGCGCTGGAAAGAGCATTTTTTTAGAAAACCGATGCTCGATTTTTTTTTCTCAGAAGTGCTTTATTAAGATAATGGTTCCATAAGTAATCATTGGTTTATTATAAAGGTTTTGTTTATTTTTGAATAGTTAATTATGTACATTTATATTATTCAAAAACCAGAAGTACAAAGAGATACAGTGAAAAGTCTTCCAAAGGAAAAAAAAAAATCTTCCATTCTTGCTTCCTATCTGCCCAGTACCCCTTACCCCCATAGCAAGGGTTATTGGTTTCTAATATATCATTAGAAATTTCACATGACAGTTATGATTGCCATTTGCAGTCTTATACCAGCTTCAATAGCCAGTTTACCTCGATACTCAGTACTGAGAAAGCCCTGAGAAATAAGCAGTGGAAAAGCTAGTTTTGGGCTATCAGGCTACCCTTCAATTAAACAGTGATTAGTAAAGCTTATTTCTGAAGGCTTTTCAAAACTAGCTGAACTCATGGCACACATCAATGTTTCACAATTGCCAGTGAATTGAACTTTGTTTGACACATTTGAGTATATGTCTGAATTTTTAAAATAAATTCGTATTCTTAAGCTTTAGTTGTTAAAATAGATTCAATATAATTATTAAACATTTTTCAAGAATCTGTGGCTCAGATTGAAAGGCACTATCCTATAAGTATGCATGAAAAATAAACAGGTTGAGTATTTGGGAAAACATTTTACAGAGGCACATCCACCAATCTCTCACATAAAAACACTGTGTGCCCCCCAAACCCCCAGAGGGGCCACAAACTAATGTCAACAGTAATGGAAATGAGCAAAGCAGGCCTAGTGTAAGAAAATATTAGCTCAGCAGGGTGTGCGAATGGCAATTGATACTTCATGTTAGGCAATAGGGAGTGGTGGGGACAGTGATAAAATGAAGAGTAAGTCTGCTCTCTAAAGAGAAGTGGCCACTACTGCTTCTGCCATGCAGGAATACAGGGCTATCGCTGCTAGAGCTTAAACTTCATGTGAAATCTTCTGATTCATAAATGTTGGCGAGTATTTCAGAATGTTTTAAAACAGCCAGCTGGCCACCTCTGTCCTTCGTGGACAAGATGTTCTCTACAGAAGGACAATCATATCTCCAGCATGGGTGTTGGGCTTGTAATGGTCACAACCTCCTCTGAGCCCCAGGAGAACCCTGTGAGATGGCCAGCAAGGTGAGTGGCTTGGCCACAGACATCAGGCCCCTCTCTCCTCGGGGATTCTAATCTCCCGCCTGGGTGCCTGCATTCGCTGCCTTGGTGGGCCCCCTGCCTGTGGTTGCTCCCCCTGTATCCCATCCTGCACTCTTTAGTCAGAGCAGCCTTGCATTCCTGCTTCCTGCCCCACTAGCCTCCAGTCCATTCTTCACAGACAACCAGAAGCACCATCAAAAACAAATAGGACCAGGACCTTCTCTTTTCAGAGGCTCCTCCGGGCCTTACCCCCCTCTGCTTATCCCCCTGCTTATACCCATCATGACGAGCCACCCTACTGGCCTGGCTCGCCACACTCCAGCCACCCTGAACTGCCGCAGCCCCTAGAGTGGTCATGAGCCGTGTCTCTGAGTTGGAACCTGCTCTCCCCTCTGTCCTCAGGGCCCTCTACCCCGTCCCCACCTCCCAACTACCACGACTTGCCTTGTCAAGCAGCACCTCCTCCAGGAAGCCTGCCTTGACCTGCCCCACCTCGTGCTCCCGTGCGGCTTTCACCCCACACTGCCATAACCACATCTACCTGCCTGTGTACCAACTGAATGAGGAATTTAAGGGCAAGACCACATCGTATTCATCTCGGGATTCCCTGTACTAAAGAACACCGTGTCAGGCACATAGAGGAAGCTCAGTGAGTTTTTGTTGTTTGAACAGATAAATGCCCAGAGTCAGTCAGTATTGGGGATAGACTCGTGCCCCCCACAAAAGACATGTTCAAATTTTACTCGGCATTCTTATGGCTGTGAACCATTTGTAAACACGTCCTTTTGTAGATGTTGTTAGTTAAGGTGTGGCCAAATAGGATCTGTTGTGTCTTAATCCATTTGACTGGGGGGGGGGGCTTATAAAGAGGGGAAATTGTGTTGCAGTCAGAAGCAGCCAGATCCCAGAAGTCAGTGAAAACCAAAGGAGCAGACACAAGGAGTGAGAGAGATGGTGTGTGACGGAGGACGGCCGGCGCCAGTCGCTGCCAATCCCGGGAGAAAAGCCTTGGCGATCTATGGCTTTGAAATGCCTGCCCTGTCCCAAACTCTAAAACAAGCTGTTTTTCAGAGGAGATTCAGAACATGGTGAAATCACAGAAAGAATTCTTACTAAGGGCTCTGTTCAAAAACTTCTCCCCAATTTAGGAGTGACACAAAACACCACAAAGCCCAAGCGAGGTCGGCCGTGGCCTCGCACAGGTGGGGTCGGGGCTGGGGGCTCTGTCAGGTGGAGGGTGGGGGCCACTGCGAACGCCCGCGCGCCGCTCGGGGCGCCCCCTAGCGGCCACCACCTCCCCAGAAGCCGGGCTTGCTGGCATCGAGATCCCCCGGTTTTAGGAGTGACCAGTTCTCCCGTCAAGAAACGGGCCCAACTGCTTTTGTAGGTGGCTTTTTGGATCCCGCGCGCGGGGACCCGATCCCCGCTCGGCCGCTCAGCATTGCTGGGGCGATCGGTGCCTGAACATTATTTAATTTAAAATTTAAAACTGAGTTTTCAGTCATTGGAAAACATTTAAATGCATTTGGAACAAGGACAGAATGTGAACTGTCCTTTAACCTGCATATGTGATGAAATCTAACACAGACCAAGGAGTTCTGATGAAAACTTGGGCTGTGAGTATAAAATTCACACAGGATTTCAGACTTGGCACGAAAAAAAGAATGTAAAATAGCTCCATCATTTTTTATATTTATAGTGGAAATAATATTTTGGATGTGATGGACTAAATAAAATGTATGAAGATTTATTCCACCTTTTCTTTGAACTTTTTTCTGCGATGTCTACTAGAGCATTTGAAATTACCCATGTGGTATGTGTGATGTTTCTCTTGGATGGCGCTAGTGGGGCCCCCAGCTGGAGGGCTCGTTCTGACATCCCTTCAGGCCTGGTCCCTTTGGCCTGTTTCACGGTCTTGCCTGCTCTCTGGTGCTGGCGGGGGTGGGAGCGGACCAGACAGGGGGGCTGAAGGTGGGGGCCACTCCTGTCGGGGAGCAGGGGGCTGGGTGAGGCTGCCTGCAGCCATCAGCTCTGGAGCAGGTGACCTCCCCAGGATTGCAGGGGGTCACGGTTAAGGTCCAAGGCCCTGCTCCGAGAAGACCTGGCTCACCAGTTGAGAGAAGGATCTAGGAGCAACGAGGCAGAGCCCCAGTTTCTGCACCCAGAACTCAAAATGCTCAGTGCCTAATGACTCCAACGACATCCAGAGCAGGATGGCAATAAATCTGGCTGTACAATGAAACCCCGGCTCCCGGCTGAGGGTCTGAGTTTTACTCAGCCAGGAACAGCAGGACTGTTCCAGTCTGAGCAGACCTGGGTCTGCATTTGTGGCAGAAGCCCTGACTGGGTCTGAGGGGTCCAGGGGAAAGCCAGACAGGGTTCTGGCCCTTGCCACAGCTTTGGCCCCTCGCTGGCTCCAGTGTCCAGCCCTGCTTTGGACCTGAGCTACCCCACACTTTGGTCCCCTCCGACTGGGGTTCCTGGTGTCTTGGGGACCACAGCATGGTCCAGGGTGGGGGGCAGTCTCTGCCTCTAATCCCAGTTAGGGAGTCTCAAATCTAAGGCAATCAGAGGGCTCCAGATCAGATGCCCAAAGCACCTGAGGGCTGCATATAGGATCCTGGTTGTCCACCCTGCCTTGTGTCCCCCTTCTCCTTGAACCCCAGGATTACACTAAGGCAGGCTGCCCAGGCCAAACTCTGTGCTTGTCCCAATCCCAGATCCACTAGCGTACAAAGCCAGGTCAGGAGGGGTTAAGCAGCCCTGGGTACACACCCTCCTCCGGCTCCCTGTGCCAGCAGCGCTTGCCACACCGACGGGACAAAGTCCAGGCCTCCTGACTTCACGGAACCAGCCGTGCAGTGCAGCGTGTTAAGGTGCAGACTGCTTGCGCCTCCCCCAGTGAGTTCAGTCCTGGGTCTCTGCCCTGGTAGGAGGGGCTCTCTAGGTCATGAGTTTGGACGCCTCAGCTCCAGGACCCTTGCAGGTTTGCCTATGCTTTTGCATTGACAACCAAGAGACTCCTCTTGTGTAGCAGGTCTAGCAAACAAACACTTTGAAAAGAAAGAAATTGTAACACCAACATTAAAAAGGGTTCACTGATACTCAGTCAAGGCCACTTCAGCTCTAGTCAAACCTACACACACCAAGCCGAATGCTATCTTGTAAGAAATCTCGTTCCCTTTTGCTTTGCAGCGACATGTTTTCTAGTCCCAGCCGGCAGGGCTGTGATGTCACCCAGTGCAGGGGCTGGGAACTTTCAGGCCACAGATGATGTCAGAGGCTCCCATCTGCCCAGATTCCCTGCTCCCAAGGCCTCCGGCAAGGAACGCCTTACGAGAATGAAGGGGAAGATTCCGTCTTGTTTTCGATAAGATACCAATGAGACATCGTTTGGTTTTATTAGATACAAGGAACTATTAAATCAAGTCTGAAGCAGCACAGTCACTGCCATGTTGTGAGGACTGTGACTCAGTTGACGGTCCCACTCCAACCTCCGGGGCCTCGTTAAAGGCCTTCAAGGGACAGGCCCACCACCAAGACCATCGTTCCCAGCATCTCACTCTTCTGCCTTCTAGAAAACAGCAAGGAGACTGTCCCTATAAAGACGGTGCTTATCTTAGCCAAGCCTCAAGGAAGCTGAAATGTCCCAGAAGGATCTTGGCCTGTGTTTATTGGTTCATCTCAGGAAAGGAAGACCTTCTCTTCAACTATTCAAAGGAAATACTGAAGGTAATGAAAAATGATGCGTAAACCATCCTTTAGACCAACGGTTGCAAACTCAGATGCTGACCTGAACCATGATGAGGCATGGCAGGAATCGCAGGTAACGAAGGTGTGCTCCAACTTCTACCCAGAAAACTAGATTTGTATGTGCATTTCATCCACGTTTTAAATATTGGCAATGAATACAAAAGGTCTTTAAACACCGCGGAGCCCATAGCCTTGTAACTTCTGCCTTACTCAAATTCCTAACTAAAAAAAAAGCATCCCTCCCAACAATAAAACCCCAGCCCAATTAATACAAAGACATTAAGGGAGCCAGAAAAATATAGCAGCTTCAAAAATGATAGTCTCTACAGTGATATATCAAGTTCATTCTTGTGTAGAAAGAAGCCAGCTGAGTTCACCTATTGGTGAGATGCCCTGAATTATTAAAACAACGCCTGTTGCCAACTAACCCCTAATAAGATGTCATCAGGCCTGTCCTACCCCTGCCCATGAGGCCAGGAAGGGATAGGATTAGGCTCCTTATCACCCAGAAGAAATTGAGGCACAGAGCAGGGAGGACCTGTCCTGAATGCCAGAAAGCCCATCAGCCACAGGTTTCTCACTCCACGTTTTGGTGCCATGAGTGAGCTGAAATAACTCATCAAAGTTATGCAGCACCTCACAGAGCTCTGAGCAAGTAATAGTGTGTCTGCTGAGCAAACCATGCGTGAATGAATTTAGCAACTTCACTCAGCTTTCTCCAAGGACAAGCAGGTGGCCACCTTGCTATTGCAAAGACTGGATTTCTCCCAAGGGAGACAAGGAGGACAGGGGCGTGCTGCCAAGTTCCTGCCGGAAGCGAACAGACGGCCTTCCCGGCTCTCCAGGGAACGTCGTGGACCCTGTCTTACTCACAGTGTCACAGGAGAGGATTCGGGCACTCAGGGTGCCTCTGGGCAGATCAGGTTTGACCTTGGCTAGGACCTGAGATCTAGACAAATCTTGCACCTGGGTGCCCTCTGCCTCTAACTCCTGGTTCCTTGGGCAGCCAGCATCTTCATCCTCAAAAGACCTGGCACAGGCTGTCAGTGTCAATGTGAGGGAGAAAGAAGGCCCTTTCTTCTCACAGGTGTGCATGACTGCATCTCTGCTAGGCCCACAGCACGTGGCCCACCATGACGCGGGCAGGCCCCCGGGCAGCGGTGGGGGCTTTATTCTGTCTTGCTCTAGCGGTCAAGGTTCATGAAGCCCAGCCCCCCCCCCTGCTCTGGGGAATTCATCCTTGAATTTGATGGGGAGACAGCTTGTTCAGGATTTCTCAAAGGCATCACAATTAGCATTTTGAGTGGAACAATTTTTTCTCACGGAAACTGTCCTGCACCTGGCAGGATATACCTGAAATGCCAGGGATGCCCCACAGTCATGGTGACAACCCCTCCCCCAACCACACACACACACACACACACACACACTCACAAGTTTCCAAGGCTGCCTGGATGGGTGGCGTGGCCCCTGGTTGAGATTCAGTGGGCTAATGACCTCTTCATGAGTTTGGGAATCAGAAGCCCAAAGGTTGAGTGACATGTCCAAGTTCATATCCCCAGATCTGACGACTTCCAGTCCAGGGTTCCCTCCAGCTGCACTTGAAATGATGGATGCTCGTGCTTGTCCCCAGAGCACTGTAAACACCCCAGGGGATGCCAGGGCCCCACAGAGTCTCAAAGCAGAGAGCCAAAGAGAAACTGAGGCACAGAGAAACAAAATAGCCTCACTGTGATCACAGAGCCAGCATCGCTAAGTGGGAAGCAGGTTCCCAAGGAATAGGTTTTCCTAGGTCCTGCTTTAGTTAGTAAGTCCCACTGCCCAGCTGGTAACCGTGAATATGGTGCCCCCCCCCCAGGTTTGTAGCTACCACCATCCAAGGACGGCATGGACACATGGAAGCACCAAGTGGAGGAGCCTGTCCCACATCTGCTGGTGTACAGCAGGGGGCAATCCGGGGATCCAGCCTTCATCTTGAATCTCCAGGGGGCTTGGTGGGAGTGTGGACCACCCCATCACAGGCTCTTGCCTCTCTTCCAGTATCTTCACAGTCTCCACTGGGAAATACAGCTGTCAGTGCCAGCTCCTCCTCAGGGTCCTGGAAGACATCTGCAACACAGGAAATGGATTCCCCTCAGCAGAAGATGAAGTTCATGAGTGAGAAAGTCAGGAAGGAAAGTGGGGTGGGGGTGGAAGAGTCAATCCCAGTGAATATCTACTTAGAAAATAAAATAAGATACATATCAAAAACCTTCAAAATGTACATACTCTTTGACCCAGCAATTCCACTTCTGGGACTGTATCCTGAAGAAACAGTTAGGGATAGTAAGTGGAACGGCTGCAGCCATCTTTCTGCGGTGCTGAGGATGAAGCCAACACCGAGGACAGCCCAGCAGAGAAGGAAAAAAACCTGAGTCCTTGATGGGCTCGCTGAGCCCTTGGACCCACCAACCCTGAGGCCGCCACAGCCTCTGGACTGTCTTTTAGGCAGGTGATGAATTCCCTTGCTGTTTACATTAGCTCGAGTCATGGCTTCTCTACCACAGCTGAAAGCGTCCCAGCTGATTTGATGCCTAACCAGGACTCTAGTCGAGGCCACTGTGGCCCACTCATATGATGGGATTCAGGCATTGAAAATAATGTACCAAATTCCATAGAAAACACACACACACACACACACACACGTTAGTACAAGTAAAACTGGGGAACTCTGAATACAATTGATGGAGAGGAACAATAACAATATCTTGGTTGTGATATTATTCTCTTGTTCTTCAAGATGTTAATGGACAAAGCATACACGGGATCCCTCTGTATTATTTCTTACACCTGCATATCAATCTACAATCACCTCAAAAAAACCACAACATATTGTAGACATATAAGTGACATGGAAAGACAGTCACAAATATATTATTGATGAAGAGAACAGATTACAAAATGGTAAAATATGTGTGTACAAAAGCACATGTTTAATATATATATATATATATATATATATATATATATATATATACTATACACACATGTATAGTCCATGAATGCAATTTGCATTTTAATAAATTCACATTTCCATTAGATTAAACAATTTGTTATATGTGACAGGGAAGTTAAACATGACTTATGTCAAATTGTTAATGAGGGGGCAGATGTGGCTCAAATGGTTGGGTGTCCGTCTGCCATATGGAGGGACCTGGGTTCAATCCCTGGGACCTCCCGGTAAAATTAAAAAAAAAAAAAAAAAAAAAAAAAAAATTGTTAATAATCCCTTTGCTTTCATTTTTTCCCTTTAGTTTCCAGATACATCCAAAATGAGGATGGAGAGGTTGAGAGTTAAAGTTAAAATTTTGCAATGAAACATTTTAAGTATCTGGTATATTTTGCATTTTTATACATTATAATTGAAATGAGTTTATTAAAATTGAAATATTATAAGGATATATACATATATATAACAGTATGCTCCAAAAGAGTAATTATCCCTGAGGGATGGAATTAAATGACTGCTTATTAATATCGGTTTTCCTTTTTTTTTTGCATTTCTGAGTTTTAAACTGTGGTAGGCAGGATTCCAGGATGGCCCCAAGGTAGCTGTCCTTGGTGCCCCCACCTTGCATAGTCCCCTCCCCCAGGCATGTGGCACTGTGACTTTGGCAGGACTGTCACTCCTGTGCTAAGTTGCTGGCTTTGACGTGAGCTCCCACACTGGGAGAGGGCCTATGGGGGAGAGGTCTTATGGCAAAGAACTGGGGAGAGTGGGGGGCTCCTGGAACTGAGAGCAGCCCCTGGCTGACAGCCAGCAGGAAAGTCCTCTGGCAGCAAAGAACTGAATTCTGCCGAGAAGCACCTGCACTCCAGAAAGGGAGGCAGCCTGGTGGGCACCTGCAGTGTGTGAGACGCAGAGTAGGGGACCCAGCTCAGCTGGGCCCAGACTCCTGCGGCCTGCGGCCCCTGGAAACTGAATTTGCAGTAATGTGTCATGCAGCAAGAAAAAATCAATACATCAACTAAAGCTTTTTTAAAAATAAGGGTTACCATGAAAGTTGATTTTAAAACATCGCCAGTTGTTCCCGTAACAGAGCCTTACTTCTCAGTCTTCCGTGGGGGTGGGAGCTGTGCACCTGCGGCAGCTACCACCTGCTCCCTGAGACCTTCCATCTCCATCCCCCCAACAGCCTCAACACCCACGCAAGTGCTTGTGTGCACCCCTGGGGGCTGTCTTCCCCTGCCCCCTCTCCCTGGCCTCCACTTAGTAGCCTGATGAGTCCATCCGAGAAGCTTCTGCCCGGACCTGCTGGGATGGACGCAATTTCCTAACTGGAGGACTCCCTGCTTCTTGGGTCCAGTCACCTCTGCAAGCACAGTCCTGCTCTCGGCCATCGCCCCTACTCAGAAATCGCCAACAGCCCACCATCATTTTGACAGACTTAGGTCCAGGGTCTAAATTCCGTCCCAGCTCTCCTCATCCGCCTCAGCGGCCCCCTCTCCTCTGAGCCTCCCCCCCACCAGGCACTCTGGACTGGCGTCCCTTCAGCGTCATGCTGTCATGTGCTTTCTAGACCCTTCCACCCCAACTTTCTGTCTGTGAAAATTTCTCAATCCCCAGCTCAAATGTCACTTCCTCCATGATACTCCCCGGATCCTCGGAGCAAGACATAACAGAGTTTTGCTGGATGGGCCCCAACACATCTCTACAGCTCTAACAGCCCTCCCCATGCGGCTTTGGACAGACGGAGATGGGGGTGGGGGGGTGCAAGAGCCGGGCGCCCCTGGGTGCTGTGGCCGCCGTGCACTGCTCCCCTCCACGACCCCTCGTAGCAAGTGCTCCAGGTCCCATTTTATTTCCGAGGTTCCTGTTTCCATGTGACTGCACTCATAATTCCAAGCACCCAGCCCTCAGGGTCCAGAAGGCCAGGAAGACGGGACACTCACCCAGAGCTGGGCCGTGGGAGGAGACGTCAGCCGGGTCCTTCCTCTGGCTCCTGGAACCCCAGGAAAAGCACCGCAGCAGCCCCAGGAGGCCGGGTCTCTCCCAGGCCCCCTCCGCTAAAAGGACACAAAGCCCAGAGGTCAGATGGCTCCTGCTTGACACGACTGGGAGATTTTCTGTTCAGCAAACCAAGAGCTTCAACTCGCAACTGCCCTAGTTTTAACTGTCTGATAAGAAAAAGAAAGATTCTGATTTGCAAACGTAGGTGGGAATTTGTACTTAAAAAAATCAAACCCAGAAATTACTGCTTTATGTATTTTATCTCATTGCATGATCTCTATGACAGAGACCCTGTTGGGAAAACTGCAGCAACAAAAACGCCACGAAATTATTACATAGCTCCAAAGAAGAGTACACAGAGAACAGTACATTTCTCCCCTGATTTTTAATTCAAACTATTTCTTAACAGGAATAGCTTTAATCTTTTTTGATAATCACATGCAAAACAATTACATGTTATTTCTAGTTTCTTTATTAAGATTGTTGTACCACCTCAGTTTCCTGGAGATCATCTGACATCCCCAACTATCTGGCATAGAGTCAACAGGAACTAAGTTTTTTAAAAAAAGGGTGCCAAGCCGCCAAAACACACCAGAAAATGCTTGTTTCCAAACACTTTACTCGAGGCCTATTTACTCTTCATTTGGACCCAATTCTAGCCCGACTGGATCCTGAGTTTTTTTACCCAAAGGCAGTTGGTTAGGCACCACAGGCAGGGAAAGAAGCACTGAAAACTAGCTGAAGCAAGAGGCAGCAACTGAAAACTAGAGGAATCACCATCAGGCAGTCAGCAAAGAGATCGGACGACTTTTAGAAACCAGACACAACCGCCAGCAAAAGCTTAGCAGCACGAAGCCATTTGGTGGCAGGGTAACAGTGTTACCCCCTGCCAAAGCTGCAGAAATTTTTACCGGCCGTTATGTTATAATTACAGTGATGACTTTTAATGAATGGTTTCATTTGGTTCTGTATATTTTTATAAAAAGCAGAAAAGAGTTTATCACAGAGGATGATTCCCTGGCAAAGGGGTAAAAATTTGCCAAGTGTTTGTGTAAAAGAAGGCAAGCAGTCATTGCCCCATTCTGCATGTCAGCCAGGGTGGCAGGAAAACGGGGATGTGATGAAGATTAAGGGAACATTAAACAGTGATAGAACCACTTAAGTGTTTGAAAAAGCAGAAGCTCAAGGGGTTCTGAGATTTCGCTTGGGAAGGGAGTGAGGTACGGGAAGGCTTCCTGGAAGAGGAAGTCGAGTTCTGAATGAAGAGAGGAGGATGATCACATAGGTGAAGAGGAGGATGGGAGGAGAGGCAGCAGCAGTGTGCACCAAAGCCTAGAAGGCCAGGGGGCGCCTGGCTTTGGGGAGTGGAAAGTGGTTCCTTGGAATGGGAGCAGGCTAAGTGAAGAGGTGCCAGGTCAATGAGGGCCTAGACATTTTACTTTTCACTGGCAGCAACCGTCGGAACAGCAGTCCACCTCTGGATATTTCCCGTGGCTTTCAGGATGCTGGCCAGGGAGTTCCAAACGTAGCTGGTTTCCTCACAGCCTCAGTGGAAAGGGGTTGTGGGCATGGGGGAGGAAGGGCAGGGCAGGTTCCACACTGGGAGGGGCTGCCCCTCACCCCAGCAGCCCAGGCTGGCAGGTGGGCTTTGTGACATTTGTTCCAGTCTCAGGTACCAGGTACCTTTGCTGGAAAGGTCCCCACAAGTCTGGCACCTCCCAGTGGCTGACTGGCACACCAATGCCCTGCCCCAGAGGCACAGCCCAAGCACTGTGTTCATTAACTCTCTAGAGAAAACGTCAGGCAGGGTCTGGAGGGAAGGCTGGAGGGCTTGGTGGGCTGCCAGTGCTGGGGGGAGAAAACATGAGGGGTGCAAAGAAAGCTTCTGGCAACTCCCAGTTTGTCAGAACCTGCTCATCGTAATGCCTCTATTTTAATCCTAGGATCCTGGAACTCTCCCATAAAACCTTGTGTTCCCCGATGAGGGGGAGTCTGCCCTCTCAGCTGACGGCTGCAGGGGTGTGGGGTGGGAGGTTAGGCTGGGAGAAGGCCCTTGCTTCTCTCTTTAGGACAAGTTAGAGGGAAAAGGTCCTGTTGGCAAACCTGGAGAAGCCGGGTGACACAACAGTGGATGGACAACTGGGGTGGGTAGCCAGGTAGAACTAGAAAATTTTATGTTCTCAGTCCCTGGGACCTATTCCTTGCCTTCTTCCTATGACCCCAGAGGCTTCCAAATGGAGCCTCCGTGGGCCTGGAGATGCCCCTCCTAGAGCTCCGGACGCATCCCCAGCCTCCTAGCAGCTCCTGGCACCGCCAGTCCCCCTCATCCCAGTCTACCCTCCCCACCTGGAAACTTTCGCGCATCCCAGGGCTTTCCCACCCCTTCCCCCGCTCCAGTCCAACTCTTCCCTCCACCAACACCCTCCTCCCCCGCCTTTCGCCCGACCTCTTGGCTTTCCTAGGCCCCGCATCTCCCGCACACTCCAGATCCCCTCGGGGCTGATACAACCCCTCGCCCAGGGCCGGCTCTGCGCTGACCCCGAGGCCTGGCGCTGGGCTCCTCCCCTCTCTGGGCCTCAGTTTCCTCCGGGGCACAGAGAGGGCGGAAGCGGTGTAAAGGGGGCCAAACTCTGGGGCTTCCCCGCCGTCGCCCGCCCGCGCCCCGCGCAGCCTCACCTGGTCGCCCGGGCCCCGCGGCTTGCAGGGCCCTGCAGGCGGCCGCCTGGACGGCCAGGCAGGGGTCAGGGCGGCCGGGGCAGTAGGCGGCCGCCTGCACCGGGCCCCCCGCCTGGCGGCCGAAGACGGCGCGGAGCAGCGCCTCCAGCAGCCGCAGCCCCGGCGCCGCCGCGTCCTCGGGCCCGGCCTCGGCCACCAGCACCCCGACCAGCGCCGCGCCGGCCCGCCGCCGGCCGCGCACGTCCCGCAGCATCTCCCGCAGGCGGCGGCGCGGCTCCCGCGCGGCCAGCGACGACGCGCGGCACAGCACGAAGAC